>OY856409.1:1601709710-1602082210 GCA_963693085.1 Alisma plantago-aquatica
GGATGGGATAGGTGATACACATTTATTATATATAAAAATGACATCACATGTGTTTGTTGGCCTAGAAAGTGAACAATCATTGTTCTTTATATTACTTGTACATTGGTATAAATTAGAATGAACAATCACTAAATTATATACTGTTTGTATGGAGTCCGGCTTCATTGTAGATATCTATTATTGTGTTTGTTGGCCTAGAAACTCGTCTAAGATTTACTCATAGGAGTAAATCTTGGATAGTCCCCAGTTTGGGACTGTTCTTGAACACCTAATCTCACTTAGGATGTAAGTATGTAATGTGCAGTGGGTTTTCGAGAAAATTTCGGTAGCATTTCCCCATTTGTTCTCTAAGTACATATGTACTTAGAGAACAACGGGGAAATGCTGCCGAAATTTTATCGAAAACCAATACACATTATACACTTACTAGTGAGATTAGGTGTTCAAGGATGGGATAGGTGGTACACATTTATTATATATAAGAATGACATCACATGTGTTTGTTGGAGTAAATCTTGGATAGGATGTAAGTGTATATCCTAATCTTGTCCTAATATATACTTGTTTTCTCTTTGAGATACCGTTATACGCAGGCTGTGCTAAGTTTACGAAGCTTAGCGCTGTGTTGAGATTGTATAAGTTGAAAGCTAACAATAGATGGAGCGACAAAAGCTTCACTTCATTGTTGACTTTGTTGAAAGAAATGTTTCCTGAAGGAAACGAGCGGCCAATCTCAACATACCGGGTAAAGAAAATGTTGTGCCCAATGGGAATGGAGGCCAAGAAGATACAGGCATGCCCGAATGATTGTGTATTATTTCAAAAGGACTATGTAGATCTGAAAGATTGTCCAAAATGTGGTGCATCACGGTATAAATTAACGACTTTGGGGGAGTCCAAAACGGGTTCTCCTGCCAAGGTGTTGTGGTATCTACCTATAATATCATGGTTTCAATGCTTGTTTGCAAATCCGAAAGATGCGAAGAATTTGAGGTGGCATGCAGATGTAAATAAAAATAATAATGGGATCCTACAACATGCGTCTGATTCCCCACAGTAGAAGAAGATTGATCTATTGTACCCCAAATTTGGTGAAGAAGATAGGAATCTAAGACTTGGGCTTTGTACAGATGGGATGAATCCGTACGAGACATTGAGCAGCCAACATAGCACTTGGCCAGTCATGCTTGTTATATACAATCTTCCTCCCTGGTTGTGTATGAAAAATAAGTATGTTATGTTGTCGTTGTTGATATCGGGCCCTAAACAACCCAGAAATGATATCGATGTTTATCTTAAACCTCTTACTGATGACTTAAAGAAACTTTGGGCTGAAGGTGTGATGACCTATGATGCTTCAGGAAGAGAGACATTTTGTTTGCACGCTATGTTGTTTTGCACTATTAATGACTTTCCAGCATATGGGAATTTGTCTGGATATAGTGTCAAAGGAGCTAAAGCGTGTCATATATGTGAAGAAAACACTGATTCAATAAGAGTAAAACATGGCGGCAAGACTGTATATCTTGGTCATCGAAGGTTTCTTTCAAAATTCCATATGTATCGTAGGAAGCGCAAAGCATTCAATGGATGGAATGATGAATGGAGTGCACCTAAACCAATACCAGGGGATGTTATTTATGAAAGAGTAAAAGACATTGTGAATGAATTTGGTAAGAAATCACAATGTAGTATGGCCACACGGAGTGACAATTCTTCATTCAAGAAGAAGTCAATATTTTGGGATCTTCCTTATTGGAGTTCTTTGACAGTCAGGCATTGTATCGATGTAATGCACATTGAGAAAAATGTCTGTGATAGCATCATTGGTACTCTATTAAATATACCAGGTAAGACTAAAGATGGGATAAAATCCAGACTGGACCTACGTGAAATGGGAATAAGGTCAGAATTAACAGAATTATGTGAAATGGGTAATAAAAGAACATACTTACCTCCCGCTTGTTACACATTTTCTAGAAAGGAGAAGAAAGCTTTTTGTGAATGCTTGGTAAATGTTAAGGTGCCACATGGTTACTCATCCAACATCCGTAGATTGGTATCAATGAAAGATCTGAAGTTGATAGGTCTTAAATCTCATGATTTTCACACTCTAATGCAACAAATATTGCCCGTGGCAATTCGATCTATATTGCCGAAGCATGTAAGGTTTTCAATCACCAGACTTTGTTTCTTTTTCAACAGTCTATGAAGCAAAGTTATTGACCCTGATACTCTCGATAATTTGCAAAAAGAAGTGGTTGTTACCCTATGTCATCTTGAGATGTATTTCCCTCCTTCGTTCTTTGATATCATGGTACATCTTGTTGTCCACTTGACTAGGGAAGTGAAAATGTTAGGACCAGTTTTCTTGCATTGGATGTATCCCTTTAAACGATACGTGAGCGTTTTTAAAGGTGATGTTTGAAACCGTTATTGGCCTGAAGGGAGTATTATTGTAGGTTATGTGATGAGAAAGGTTATGGATTTTTGCAATGACTTTCTGAGTGGTAATAACACTCCTGTTAATGACAAGAATATTGAGGAGGGCAAAGGAATTTTGGGATCACGGGTGAAAGTAATCAGCCGTGAGCAGTTGGAACAAGCTCACTTGTATATTTTACACAACATGGATGAAGTGAGTGTTTATATCGAGGAGCATACCATTTTCATCAAGAGACAACATCCTCGAGCAAGTTCAATGTGGCTTGCTAGAGAGCATAATAAGACTTTTACTAAGTGGTTTGAAGATAAAGTCTTACATCAACTATCTCAAACATCAAATGATATTACAGAAACTATCAAATGCCTCGCCTTTAAACCAAAACTGAATGTTATGTCTTATGAAGGGTTTGACATTAATGGGTTCACATATTACACAAAGTGCCAAGATGATAAGAGTGTCCTCCAAAACAGTGGGGTCACTCTTCAAGTGTCGACTATGTATTTTGCAAGTACAAAAGATAAGAGTCCACGTGAAGCTAAAATGTCATATTACGGTGTCATTGAAGACATATGGGAGTTTGACTACATAGATTTCAGAATTCCGCTCTTTAAATGTAATTGGGTTGATAACACCAAAGGAGTTATAGTGGATGAATTGGGTTTCACTTTGGTGAACTTTAAAAAGATTGGCGAGAAGGGTGAACCATTCATATTGGCATCACAGGCGAAACAAATATTCTATATCGATGATCCTACAAATGATAAATGGTCGGTTGTTCTTAATGGTAAAAGATAGTTCATTGAAGATCCTATAGATGAAGAAGAGTATTATGATAAGTATGATGATTCTAGTCCATTCTCAGTTGGGTTGCCAACTCCACAAAATATTGAAGCTAATGATGACTTATATGTGCGCGGAGATCACAATGAAGGATTGTTAATTGATAAAAGATCACAAATTTAGAGACATGTATGTTTATATTTTTTATTGAAGCTAAATGTTTGCTTTTTTAATATCAACATCATTTTCAGATTTGATTTTTCATTATCTTCTAGTTAATACAAATGCTAAATGTTTGCCTTTTTCTAGTTAATACAAATGCTAAATGTTTGCCTTTTTAATGACATTTTCATATGGCTGACCATGATGAGCATGATGTCCATGATGAGCATGAAGTCCATGATGAGCATGAAGTCCATGATGAGCATGCTGTCCATGACGAGCATGGCGAGGATACCAATGTAAGTTCTAAAAACATATCATGTATTTCTATAAAATTCATTATCTTCTAGTTATATCATATATCCTATATTTCTATATTGGGCTAATTCAGTGTGTTTATTTTTGTCAAATTTTAGGTTGATGATGCACATGTACCCACTGAAGCACTGGAGCAACTTGATGCGCAACACCAAACACTTAACAAGAAAAGGGGCATCACTCTGTTGAAGAAGTTAATAGCGCTGAGTGGTAGTGGATCCAAATTGTTTGTTGAGTTTGATAATGGAGGAAATGCAATTGGAGTGAACCGCAATAATTTTGTAAACTATCTTGGGTGTGTCACTCGAAGCCATTGTGGTGTTAAGTATGATAATTGGCATAAAGTTCCTTAGGTGAAGAAAGACTTGATATGGAAGGACTTATGCATGAGTTATTATTATTTGCAATTCTATTTTGTAGATTACAAATTATATTATTTGCAATTCTATTTTTGGATACTAGTTAATAAGAATTCTATTTTACAGAATCTGTTTGCATTGGATGAGAAGCTGCATCGTAAAAGCGTGATGCAACGTGCTGGAAAGATGCTTAGGAACTATAGGACAAATCTGAACAAAAAATACATAAAAGATGGTGATAAGAAGAAGAAGTCAGCCCTTGAGCAGTGGAACTTCTTGGACAAAGAAGATTGGGACAATTTTGTTGCTTCAAGAAAATCTGAAGAATTCAAGGTATTAGGCGTCACTCCCAATTTAATTAATATACGTTGTATTCACCTATTCAAGATTAACATTTAGTGCTACTAACCAAATCATTAATGTGCATACTAACTAGGCCCTCAGTGACGCACAAAAAGCAAGGCATGCACTGAATGTACATGACCACACTATGGGTCCAAAGGGCTATGCAAGCGTTCGCCAAAGACTACAGGCGGAGTCTGCAACTACTCAGGAGTTTGCTGCTACTCAGGAGTCTGCCACACCCATGCCTCGCCATGATATCTGGATAGCTGGGAGGCAAAACAAGAAGGGTGAAATAAAGAAGCTCGTAAATACTAAGGCGACTGCGAAAATGGTAAAATACAACTCTTAGAGCAATCGTTTGAATATTGATTATTTGTGGTGTTAACTTACCAATTTCTGTTGATGGTGATTAGCGGGAGCTGCACGAGCAGAGGAAACAAGGTACGTTCATCCCTCAGGGCACAAGGGATGAATTGACAGTTGCTCTGGGTAACCCAGAGCATCCTGGACGTGTTAGGGGTGCAGGCGCTGGTGTGGGCATCAGAGCATTCTTTGGGCCATCCCAGTGCAAACCCAGAGCGGGACTTTCACAAGAAGAGGTAATCTATTCTTTTTTTAGAATGTTACTACAATAGGGAATTCAATAATAAGAAGCTAATGTTTCTTTTATCCATGTATAGGAGAATAAGAGAGTCGAGGATATAGTTGCTAAGAAGGTTAATGATATAGTTGTTGAGAAGGTCAAGGAAGAAATAGTGTGGTGGCAGACATCTCAGGCTTCCAATCAGCCTATGGCGACCCACTCTTCTCCTGATGCACAAACTACGAGTAATCCTGGAGACCCATCGGCTAGCACGTCTGCTGTAAGTATTGTTTATGACATTATAGCTAGTCTTTTCAAGATGATATGTTTTCAAGATGATATGTATATATGTATAACATTCTTTACGTAAATTTGTAGGCATTGAAGCCATGCCGCTTAAGAATACAAGACTATATTGTTGTAGAGGCGCAGGCTTACCAGTCCCTTCCTAGGGCAACGTTTCATGGGACTCCAATGCCGCAGGGCTACGTTTGTGTGAGCCCGATATGTGTATTACCCGATTGGAGGGAAGCTGCATTGCCATATGCCCACCCAGATATTGATACACTTGGTGAGGCAGAAGGCGGGGTGATATTATGGCCCAAAGCAGATGTCGTCTACACTACTGAAATTATAAGATAAATTTACATTACTTTAGATTGTTAATGTGTATATATGAGGTCAACTGATCTGAAATTATATATACAGGTTAAATAGAAGACACCCGGAGCACCTAGGCCGTCACCTCCCCTTCCTGCATTACCAAGTTGGGTTCCAACTGACCTAAAATACCTGTTAGGTCCTGTTTGTAGGGGAATGGCATGTTGGCTACGGGCACATAATATACATTGCCCTATAATTGTTTCTTTAGAAGCAGATTATGCAGGTCAATCATACGATAGCTCTTTATTTATACAAGATATTATTGAGATGTTTATGTATGATTGGCTGAATACATCAATGATAGAGATATGGATAAGGTGAGATCTTGTTTATACATCCATATACCTTGTGTAAGATCCGGTGATCTGATTTCTTATATATTAGTGCATACATAATACATGTTTTGCAGCTACTTAGTCGAACATCAATGCAAACAATTTGCATTTGATCATGTGGGATTTTTGATTCCATCATTGATTAGTATGGTAGCTAAAGACCCTCATAGTGTTCAACAATACTGTATAGATGCTTTTACAATTTTCGGTCAGCAAAAGAAGACGATAATAATAGCTCCATTCAATGTCAAGTAAGTTTACTTTATTTATAATTTGGACTTAAGAAAATTCCATTTTTATTGTGCATTTTGAGTTATTAATTTTTAACTTTTTTACCTCTAGCGGTAGACATTGGGAGTTACTAGTTATTGTCCCCAGGACGTTCATTGTTTATTATCTAGATCCTGCGGGAAGTATATTGAACACTAAAATTGGACACATATTGAGAATGCCATTATTCTGGTGAGAAATATTTCATTTTTATATCCGTTAACATCTGTTATTACATTACTATTTAATTATGCAATTTACTTTGTTACATTAACATGTAGGGGTTTAGATGCATTCAAAAATGTTGGAGGAAATGTCCCAAGGAGAAAGAACCAGCCAATAATTTGGGAGAATGTAAAAGTAAGTTCCCGACTCCAATGTATATATTATTTATGTGAACTGTGCTTAGTTGTATTTTTTAATATTTTGTATGTTTCAATTTATAGTGCGCTACACAAGACAATGACTGGGCATGTGCATACTATGTGACGTGATTTATGCAGATGATTATCCGACATGCCGCATTGGATATTAATACCATACATGAGATATTATATATAGTCTCATTAGTTAGTATGAAATATATCAATCTTATTTTTGTATTATTACTTATATATATACATCATTCTCTTTGCAGGTATTTAAAACGGACCACACTATAGGTAAACACTTAAAAAATGTACATGCTCCATATACGATGGAAGCATTAAATGAAGTAAAAGAAGAATGGGGAAAAGCCATACAAGCAGTGGTGATTGTAAGATATAATTGGGATGCTGATAGCGATGCTGAATGATATTTTGTAAATGAATATTTCTGAATGTTTATACATGTCTGAATGTTTCTACATTTATTTGAATGTTTCTACATGTGTGAATGTGAGAATTGAATTGATGTCTGAATGTATCTACTTGTGTGAAAAAATATTTGTTGATTTTGCAGGTTTGTGGCCTGTTTGTAGGCTGATATCAATAGATGTTGTAAACCTACAGTTCAGAAAACGGAACTGCAGGTTCTCATCCTGCTGACCAACCACAGTAGGCCTGTAAACTGATAAGAAAAAAAAATAAAGTATAGGCGTCGGTTATTTATAGAACACCGTCATCAAAGGCCTACAGTGTCGGTTGTTGGATAAAAATCGACGCCTAATATGACAAACAACCCGACCGTGCAGGAAAGCACGGCCGTGGTGGAAAAGGCATCGCTTATTAGTATAAAATCGACGCATATAGTACTAAACACGGTCGTGCTTCGTCGTGTCGTCTGGGAGTATGGCGTCGGTTGTTCAGTTGTTAACCAACGCAGAAAGTATCCTAGGTGGTGCTCTTTTTTGTGGCGCGAACCCTATAGACGTCGGCCAACTATATATAATTGACGCCTATATATCATATAGGCGTCGGTTAGAAAACTGACGCCGAAGAGTTCGACCTTTAGCGGCGCCCACATAGGCATCGCTTGAAAGCGTCGCCAAAGGGGGTTAAACAACCGACGCCAAAGGCGTGTTCTGTAGTAGTGGAGAGAGTCAGGCTAGAATACACTCGAGTGTATCCGGAGCGGAATACACTCAAGTAGTTTTTCATGATGCAATATTTTTTATAAATCTAATCTGTTGATCTTCTTAAACATCTTGTGAAAAACTCATACGCAAAATTTGAGCACATTTGGATATGTATAGCTCATGTTATGAAGACCGTAAAAATTATGCATTTCAAATTAGTTTCGCGTGTCGATTTTGTTGCCCTTGGATGAGTAACTTACACTCATCTAAATAGGCTCAAAATTTGTATGTAACTTAGTTATAGTATGACGGTGAAGATCAATGGTTTACATTTTGTAAAAAATAGTCTTCATATGCAAACACACTTGAGTGTATTCGTGCGATCCGTACACTCGAGTGTATTCTAGCCTGACTCTTTCTCTCTCTCTCTCTCTCTCTCTCTCTCTATATATATATATATATATATATATATATATATATATATATATATATATGTATGTATATAGGTATGTATATATATATATATATATATATATATGTATATATATATGTATATATATATATATATACATATACATACATATATATATACATACATATATATACATATATATATACACATACATATATATACATACATACATACATATATATATATATATACATACATATACATACATATATATATATACATACATATATATACATATATATATATATATATATATATATATATATATATATATATATATATATATATATATATGTGTGTGTGTGTGTGTGTGTGTGTGTGTGTATGTGTGTGTGTGTGTGCGCGCGCGCGCGCGTGTGTGTGTAAATATATGTTAGAAACCTTAACAAAAGAAGCAAGAAACGTTAGATAGGTATCGCTCTGTTAGTGCTAAACCCTTATGTACTACATTATTAAATCGTACACTGTAAGCTCATCATCAGCCATTCCATAATGAGAACTATTTACATATTATGAGAAAGTATCTACGAAAAACGTAGTGATAAATTGCACCACACCACATCCCCCAAAAGACGTGGTTTAAACACCACGGCCTGGAATAATCACAGCTCATTGTACCGATTGTAAAAGAAACATATAAATAAGTACTATTGTACACCATAGTAAATAATTAACCAACACCCGTATTGACAAACTATATAAAATGTACACATAATTAAAATATATCATAATTAAATAGACATTTAAGTGAATTGAGAATATTGCAATGCAATTTTTAGCCGTGTCATTTTTAAATAAAACCATAGGCATACCATATCATGGTGAAATTAAAAGCGGAATCCACATCCATACTTTAACCACGTGGATGTGTTATACGATTTTTACTTTACATCATGGCCAGTATCTTCATTTTTTCATGTATGGTAGAATGTTCCGCAATTTACACAAGGTACACTATTTTGAGCTTGAATTAATGTATCAATTCTAGGCAGCAACTTTGTTTGTAAATTATGTATTGAAGTTCGAGCGCATCCTAAGTCGATGGACTGCTTTGAACATTTAAATAAATCAATTGTGCTTTGAGTTGTTTTACAATGAATAGAGGGATACGGCTAGTTTTCTATAGCGAAGATGACTTCTTCAATTCACAATTTGAAATTTGTTGATTGAGGAATTGACACCGCACTCTTTACCTTCGATAGGGGGAAAACCGTGATGTGGGGTTGGGGGTGGGTGAACGCAAGTCAAGAAGAGTATAGATGCAGAAGGTTAAGGCAGTTGATAGACTTTCCAATGCACCTGAGACTACGCTCATGTATTGCATGTACTTGATTTAATTCATAAGCCGGGGATGTCCTAGAGGGAGAGAGGGAGGTGCATGAATGTCATAGCGCGCGCATATATAAAAACGAGATGCAAGGTGGAGAGTTACCTACAGTTTTGTCCCATTGACTTTGAAGAAAATAATGTCAGGATAGGAAAACAGCGCCGACGCTCCATGATGATGAATCGCAAATGAGTATCTTACTGTGGGCTTGTAGTTGTTGGTTAGAACCATGGTCCAACATCTACATACCAGTTGTTGGATGCAATTAGTCCGAGATGATTTTGGACACAGGCTATTGCAATTATTTGTGTCATATTCCACCTTATTTGAATGAGAGGGCTATCGGTTCACTGAGTAATGAATGACTGTACTATGACTATTTAATCGTTCCTATTTTGGTTCGGTCCAGCTTCCTCTTTTACTATTGTCATAGAACGAATATTCGATTCTCATATTAATGCCATTTGTTGGATGCAACGCTCGGGACCGTTTCATTCAGCTTTAATAAGTACTTTACCAACCTTCAAAAAAAAAAATAAGTATTTTACCACATATATCTTATGTCGATTTTTTGCCGGTGTACTACATAAAAAGCAAGTATTGTCATGATCAATGCTCATGGGCGTTTCCCTCAGTATTAAAGTATTTTACCACATATATCTTATGTCCTTTTTTTCCCGGTTTACCACATACAAAGCAAGTATCCGCATCAAGTTAGTAAAGGCAATAACAATAAACATAAATATGTAACGGAATCATCATAACACAACATCATTGGCAAAAACTATTACGTAACGGCAATGAGAACCTATTTATAGCTATTGTATAATAAATTATGCGCCAACCGTTGCCCGTACTCGTTCCTATTTCTTTCAATTTTTCCTGGATGGGTCGCTGTGGGTGTTTTTTTTTTTATATTGACTGCATATCACTAGTGTTGACTATAGGACAGAACCCACGCTGAACAGGATGATGACTGGCATCCCCGTTCACATTCCTTGGATTGGATCCACAAGGGGTAGCGCCCCCGTTCCTTCGCCTTTTTGGAATCATAAACACGTATAAATAGCCAAGGGCTGAAGCTCATGCTACCGTCCACACAAGGAACCACTCGTCAGTTTCAGAATTCCAAATCGGAGGAGAAGATTGATCGACACCCGTTCGTCACCAATTCCCCTTGGTTCAGCGAGTAAGGGTACGATCATCATGCAGGCCGCCAATGATTCTCGACCAAGGAGCCAGTCGGCGGCAACTCGCCTGAGTCTGGCGCCACTTACGGTTGTGTTCCAGTACAATACTACCAAGAAACCGACTTCCGTCTTCTTCCTTCTGTTTCTTCGTCGGTGCGCCCGCATCCACCCTTTCTGGATCTACCTCTGCTACTTTCTCGCAGTGTCCTGTGTGGGTTTCATGTTCCTACGATTCATCCCCTCCCGTGTCAATTCCTCTGACTTCAACCTGTTCTTTACGTCGGTTTCGGCCGCCACGGCCTCTAGTATGGCCGCCGTTGAAATGGAATCCTTTTCTGACGCTCAGTTATTGGTGATGACGGTGCTGATGTTAGTTGGAGGGGAAGTCTTCACTTCCATTCTCGATCTCTGGTTTATCAGCAATCATTGTCATAATAAAAAGTATGGCTTGGAATCTACGACAGTGGCGGATGGTGGTAGTATCGATGGAGATTCCACCGCAAACCAACTTGAGCTGGGGATGGGGTTGGGGCCTGTGGATGCCGCACATCTTACTTCAGATGGGCCAGTCGACGCTGCAACTACCACCAACAACACAATGAATACTGCGCCTGGAGCCATTGGATTAGAAAATGACGAGGAGGCCGATGAAACAACCGCTAGGTAACGACACAATTTCGTCTTCTTATCTCGTTAACTATATGAATACCATCATTTCTCTCAACTTAAAGAGGTCTAAAAATGAACATTTTTCCTCATGAAGGTTTCTTGGTCGCACTGTTCTGGGCTACTTCGTGACCGTCCAGCTTGTCGGATTCGTATCCATGCTGATCTACCTCAAGGCCGTCCGTTCCGCAGGAGACATACTCCGCGGCAAGCGCATCCGCCTCGCAACCTTCTCCATATTCACTGTGGTCTCAACCTTCGGCAACTGCGGCTTTATCCCAAACAACGAGGGGATGGTTGCCTTCAAGAACAACCCGGGCATCCTTCTCATATTGTGCCATCTAGTCGTCGCCGGAAACACTCTCTTCCCGCCTCTTCTTCGCTTGCTCCTCTCTTCTCTCCGCCGTGTTTTCGGGCAAAAATCATTGCAGTCCCCGGCCTCCCGTCTGTTGGCACCGCATGGTGCGAGCTACTACCCGCCGTTGCTTTCCCCGCGGAGATGCAGGTGGCTGATGGCTACTGTGGTAGGGTTTGCTGCGGTCCAGATGGCTCTGTTCTGCGGAATGGAGTGGAGAAAAGAAACTGGACTTGGTGGCATTAGAGGCACCTACAAGAAGCTGGTTGCCTCGCTGTTTATGTCCCTTAGCTCGCGACACTCTGGGGAGTCCGTCGTCGACCTGTCCACCATTGCTCCGGCAATTCTGGTGCTTTTCGTCGTGATGATGTAAGTATTTCCAAATACATTATTTTACTTCGGGAAAAAAAACAACTTGACAAATAAACAAAATAAATCCTGCATGACACCAGTTAAGATTTTTGTTTACAAAACATAACTCTTAATATGAAACCTGTCACTGAAAATGGCGTTTTAAAGATGCAATATTGTGACCGTCGTTTTAGTTGGCGTTAATTTTCTGAAAAATAAAAAACATAGAAAACAACAAAGGCCAAGTGGAAGGCACCATTTAATTTAGCGTTTTCAGACTTCCTAACTATATGGGCTCTTTGTGTTTGGTTTTTCTTTCTATATTTTTCTAATTTTTTAACGTCCACTGTAAGTGGTGTTTTCTGATATGTAGATGTAAGACGCCATTTTGTGAGGTGTATTCCAATGTGTTATTTAGGAGAGTTTTTAGGTGAAGGCGTTTAAGGAATGTTATTTTGACTAAATTCTGCCACTTAGATTTCTTTTCTGTACTGAATTTTAGTCTAACATTGAAGTTTTGTGTCTGTGGAGTCGAGGTTTTCCATTAAACCGTACTTTGACGACGGAAACGTCAAAAATGTGTATTAACTAGAAAGTTGACCGAAAACACGGTAGAGAATATTCATTCCTCATCTGGAACAGCACATTTGACGCGATATTGTTCATATGCAGGTATCTTCCAGGCTACACGTTTTTCTTTCCATCGTCTTCCAACGTCAAAGAAGAGTCAGCAGTCGCGACAATAAACAATGAAGGTGGGACCAAGAAAAGCCACGGAAGGCACGAATCAAAAACGAGTTTGTGGCAGGATTTGCATCTGTCCCACATCTCGTATCTGGTCATCTTTACAATCCTGATATGCATCACAGAAAGGAAGAGCATGTCCGCGGACCCGCTCAATTTCAGCGTCCTCAACGTTGCGTTTGAAGTCGTCAGGTAAATCAATTAAACATAACAAACCAACCAACCGCATATTTGAAACAAACAATTTCGTCGCCATTATTGTTAAGCGTTTGGCGGAAAAAAAGAACAAAGAAAAAATCGTTATAAATACATTATTAAGATAACATTTGTCTAGTGTCAATTTGGATACTTATACATCACCTAAAAAACAGAACTTTCCAGGAGGTTGGATATAATTTTACTACTGATATATATGGTAAATATATCAAATTCTTATATTCCATGAATGACATTCCGTTAAGCTATCTATATAAAATTTTATCAATAAAATTATGAAACGTAAATATGATATTGTCCATAACGAAAAGTATATTGTTACGTGGAAAAATTTTAGCTTCGTTGACTTATGTACTTAAAGATGAATTATGACAAAAAAAGGAGAGAAAATAATATAATAGCTATACAGTGTCTTTTGAGGAATTCCGTTGTGAAGCAAATATAAAACGCCAACTAATCCCCATCTAAATTCTTTTGTCATTTCAATTTTCCATGTAATAAATGCTATTCAACAATTAAATGGACCACTAATGCATCGGGCGTTTTCACCTCAGACTTGTCTAATATGGGTATTATTTTCTCCCAGAGGTGTCTAACGCCAATGGATTTTGAATGGTTCAGTTTTTTCACCCTACTTTCAAACCATCCTGTCTAGAAAACAGGGACCATCCACCCAATTGCCCGCAAGGATGGTTAGTGTACCAGGCAATGTTTTCTTGGAGATGATTTTCCTAAAAATAGAACCTAGGTCATTTCCTTGGTAGGTACCGCTCTCAATCTTCTAGGCCATCCTTCAGTGTACACTACGTCATTATAAGATAAAAAAATATATATATATATATATATATATATATGATTAGTATTTATATTTATATTTTGGAGGGCCAGTACCGTGCGATAAGAAATTCGAGATGAAGTTTAGGCGAAAGTTGTCAATCACGTTGACTATCGGGTGAACTACGCAGAACCCACTAATTCTTTTGGCAACTTTGATCAGATTGTTCATTGGTGTTAGGTAGAGGATGTAATCTTTTCCTGCCATATTGTGGCTCACAAATCTAATCATGGTACGTGAACAACTCACGTGGAGGGACGATTTGCCGTCACTCTCTTTGTCAACCCATAACCTTGTGGTCTCTTGGAATGCGCAATACGTGGTGATGATGATAATATTAGTAGTTGGGCTGCTTGGCCATGTGCATCCCCTCTCTAATTTCCGATGGCTCATTGTCGAAACCGTAGTGCTTTCCGGTTGGCCAGCAGCTCAAGAGTCAAGTCAGCCATCGAATCGTTCATTCTAAATGGACCAATCCTCTAATGTCCTCTTATTAATGAATTAATAATGCGGTCGTCTGCCATAACCGCCTCTGTTGGCGTAGATTTTTTTAATAGTGGGTATCACATTCATTCACCACATTAGGTGGCCTCAGAACATCCGCACGTCCACTTCCATCGCCGTTGTAACATCCACCATAGGTTAAATCGAAATTTATAGTGTTATCTCGTTATTATGTCGTGCTCGTGCCACGTGTTATCTCTTTATTATGTTGTGCTTTTATATATTTATGAAGGACGTCGTGCAATGAACTAACAGCAAGTTCATTATCCATTGCAGCGCTTATGGGAACGTTGGCTTCACCACCGGGTACAGCTGCCAAAGGCGGTTAACGCCTGACCCGACATGCAGGAGTCCATCTTACGGCTTTGTCGGAGCGTGGAGCACCCAAGGAAAGGCGATCCTCATCGTGGTTATGTTTTTCGGCAGGCTCAAGAGGCTATCTGCTGGTGGAGGCAAAGCATGGAAGATTGTTTAACTGGAGTGGTTATTTTTGCGTTCTTTCACAAAAGATACCCATTTCGCCTAGCATCACCCCTCCCAATTCCTCCCCGTCCTGCATGCGGATGCTTCACAAATTTTTTGGTTAGTTTGCAGCATAACAATTTTGCTAGGGCGATAACATGAGTTGTAAAAAGTTTTTGGCCTACAACTCATACAATGAGGTCGTTGGATGTAGCAGGACAGTATAGTTCGAATTTGCGGTGTAATTTTATCATAGTACAATCATTTTTTGTTGCGGTACTGAATTAGCCCTCTAAACGTGTAAAGTGACCATTCTTGATTCCTAAATAATAACAGTAAAATTAATTTGACACATTTCAATCAGAACAATCCCCGTCATTGCATCATTGAAAATTTCAGAACATTTCACCTAAAGTAGGCATCTATGGGCTATAACTTAGAAGTGCATCTTTAATTGGCGTTTCTTCTTGGTAAAAAAAAAACAAAATGGCATGTTTAACCATTTTAATTACCAAAATGGCATGTTCTTGAACATAATTCTCAAAATGGCATATTTGCAGTCCAATACGTCTTCAGATAGAGACGTATTGTCCTGCTATGGGCACAATGCGTCCTGACCCAGGACATATTGTTCTTATGAAAGAGCAAGGCGTCTCGTCTTTAAATGTATTGACCCTACCGCAGAGCAATGCATCCTGCGCAGAGCAATACGTCCCGTGTCAGGATGTATTGGCCCCACAACAAATGCGTCTAGGTCCAGGACGTATTGCTTCCACATTAGACCAATACGTCTAAGAAAATACGTCCTTATGCAAGACGTATTTTCTGTAAAGTAAGAAAATATATCACCATGCAAGACTTATTGTTGTTTATCGGTTTTTTTTGTTCTTATAATTATTATTTGCTGCTTCTTGATTTTAATAATAATAATATAGATTATATTTGGATATTTGCAATTAGATCACTTTTATTTTCAATAACAATATGTTCAATTATTATAAATTTGTTAATTTGAATAGCTCTAGAACTACCTATGGATTATAAAAGTGTTATTAAAACCAATAATACATTTAAAATTAAAGAAGAAATTAATCCAAAAACATGAGATATCAATTAAAATTAAAGTTACAACATGAACCAACATGAAGAGAAAATAACACAGTTAATGTCTAGATCCTGATTATTTTATAAACCAAAACAAACATTAATAAATAACCACAAATATAAACCATAGGCTGAAGACATATATGATAGATCCAAATTCAAGCTAGATAATTCCCTTCACAAAGGAATACACGTCCTCCACGCCCACGTCTGTAAGGCCCCTAAACTTAATCATTTGAATAAGCTTAATTATCATAATTGAATTCTTATAATCCTAATGTAACTTTTTGATATTCTTTTAAATAATAAGACAAGATTAAGTTTCAAATTTGGTCCAATTTGGACATTGTTTGAGCAAGTTATGCAATTTTATGCGTATTTTGGACTTTTCTACAATTTACCCAATTGAGAAGTTTTCATTGCAATTTATCACTTTCATTATGTTCCTTGGATATACTCTCATCATTCTTGATCTTGTTGAGCCATGGGACTCCTATTTAAATCTTAGTTTGAACGTGTTTTCCTCAAGGGTATTTTAGGGTTCACCCGTTCATAGATGAGCTACCTTTAGTAGCTATCAACTAATGAATTATTTGATTAGCTTGGAAATATGACAAATGAAATATAAAAAGGTCTATATGGATAGTGGGGGAGATTCTTGTGTATGTTCTTGTATATTCTTAATAGTTTAAGGCCATGGACACTTGGAAAGATACTAGAACTTCAACTTTTTCTTTTTCTTTATCTTAAAGTTTCATATACTTATCTCTAAGCACCCAAACGAGTTGTTTTCTCTCCACCAATTCCCTTCTTCTATGAACCCCGTTCCCCCTCTGTTCTGTTGTGAATTTCCTATCCAAGGAATAAGAAAGAGGAGATCTTCTTGGAAAAAGAATCCAGGGTTGCAATTGACTTTCTTTTAGGGTTTAAAAAGCTTCCTTCTAGTGATCTTAACCTAAAAGAGTAAGAATCCCCTTCTTTACTCCATTTATTTCTTTGTTATCCTTCCTCCTACCTTTCTCCAGGTCAGAACCTTATTGTTCTATGGTAGAAATTGCTCTAAAACTCTAAAACCCTACCTTTCTTTCTCCTTATGCTTAGGGTTTGCTCATTTGATTAAGAAAGGTGCTAGATGGATGAGTTCACAGCTTATGCTTGGATTTCCTACCCTACCTGCTCGTGTTTTCTTCATTTTGGGAGTTTATCTTATAATTAGAAGCAAGTTTTATAACTTGCTCCACATTTATTGCTTACCATAAGCTTTCTAGCTCATGTTCTTGCTTGAAAATGATGATCCATACACTAAAAAGCTACGCTTGACTTGGATTTTAATTTTTATAATGTTCCCTATTCTGATTTCAGTTCTAAATGAACTTATATTCATGTGTATGTTATTCCTAAGGTATAATATGACTTGGATCAGGTTGGTTTGACAACCAATGGTGTTAAACACCTATCAACCAATGGTCAATTTAAGGGTTTTAAGATGATTTCCTCTATAAACCCAAGACCTGAGGATGGTACCATTGCAACAACCCTATGGTGTTGTCTTCATGACAATTGATGGTTGGGATCAAAGGTGTCAGAGGATGGTGACAACCTATTATCACCCCCTTACGTCAGGTTTTGGATCAATTAGAAGTTTAATGATCAACCATTAAGTACCTACTGATGTTATCAATCAATGATGACATTAGCTTAATATTTGATGTTGATCCATGAATAAAGTGTTGATCTAATAATCTATGGTGACTTAATGGTCACTACTAATGGTGGATCAGTTCTCCACAACCTATGGTTAGTTAATCATATAGTTTTAGCTCAATTAAGCCTTAGATCAATGGTTTCTTGGGTCACTTGATGCAATGGTCGAACCTATACTCTAATTGATGATTTTAACATATGAACTTCAACCAATGGTCAAGATCTAATGTTTTTTCTCCAATAAAGTGGAATGATGGATAATGTAATATGTGGGTCCTAATAATGTGATTTATATGGTTTCCTTTATATGATCAACTTAAAGAGCTTACTTGTTGACAATGGATGGCTTGTTTTAAATGAACAGTCAATTGTGGATTTTACCCTACTCTCAACAACACCCTTATTGTTGTTAATCAAAGGATGTTTATGGTTAAATGGTGACTTTTATAGATCACAACTCAACAACATTATAGATGATTCATTCAAGTTGTTTACTTATGTAAATGACCAATGGCTTTACCTTTTCAACATTTTAAGGGTAGAAGTTGATGCCTCAATATTTCTATTGTTTTAGGTGAAGCGTGTAGTGTAATGATATGATTCAAATGATGAGAATTTGATGGTTCAGCCTTAAACTTGTAATCTTACCCTTGCCCTCATATGATTTTGATTTATAATCACCATAATGAATTAATGGGTAACCCTAATGAGATATATCTTGTTATACCTAGCTTTAATATAACTAAATGATGGTAATTGGGTATGAATAGTCCTTGAATGACTAATACAATGATGGAGTACTCTGTTACTATTTTTGAAACCCTATTATTCTATAACCCGATGGTTACACCCTGATTTATGCGTGGGTTCATACTTGAGTATAGTATGGGAACGTGATGGTGATGTTTCACCTTATGCATCCATGATCCAATGGGGATGTCGTGGGTTAGGGTTTGGGTATGAGTGATGATTAGTAACATTAATATAATATATCTTGTGAACCTAACTCTAATACAAATAGATGAAGATGAGTATTCATGTTTAACCTTCTTATATGATGGCATGATGGTGAAATAACCTCTTTAATATGATCATAACCTTACTATGTTATCTAGTGGTTATCATAGCCACAGGGTTGATACTTTCTTATGCTAAACATGTGCATTATGAATATGATGAGGGTTAATCATATCTAGATTCCTTGCATGTTGATGTAATAAAAGAACGTTTTTAATGTTAATATAACCCTGCTATGATTGTTTATGAATATCTCCTAGCTCATTAATGCAATATTGTGTTGATCAGGTGTATTGTATGTAAATGATGTTGCTGAGCCTTGTTATAAGGCATGCAAAGATAATGATGATCTTGTAGGGAATAGTATGATGGTCTTAATGATCTTTGGGCATGGTTGATCCCTAAATGAGGTGTAATCCTCTTGTGTTGATAAGGGTTGATACCATGTGATATTATGAAAAGGATTTATGTCCTGTTATAGTATGATGGTTTTAATGACCTTTGGGCATGGTTGAGCCCTGAATGAGATGTAATCCTCTTGTGTTGATACCCTGTGATATTGTGAAAAGGATTTATATCTTGTGATAGTATGATGACTAGTGTGGTCTCATGAATGGCAAGTGAATAGTACCATGTGATGATGAGATGAGAAATTATGTTCCACACATTTTATATCTTTTAAAAGTTGTGATATTTATATACTTGCTAGAAGTGAATTAGGGTTTGTATGTCCACTTGTTTGATGCATCCTTAATTCACCGAATTGGCATAACTAATCAAGTGCAACTCTAATAATGTAGTTCCTTGTGTTGTGGAGCCATCTTCAGTGTCAGAACTTGCTAGATGGTGAAATGAGATTCCTAAGGGAAACTCGAAGTGCATACTGTTGAGTATGTGGGGGTGGCAAGTTGAGGAATATCCTTGTCATCCACAATGCATGTTGTGGAGGATGGATATTGTCATGTGTCATACATCTGATGTGATCGGGGACAACTGCGGTTGTACCTCAAATTAGAGGGTTTTGTATACCCTGGTTTCTAGTGTCGTGACATGTACCAAGGGTGGACTAGTGGTTAGCAGCTTGACTATATGTCATTGTGGTGGCAGCTTTGACTGATATGTCACTGCCTTTCTACTCATATTGATTGAGGGGAAGAGGTCTTAGGATACTGGCACTCCTAGATCTTGTACGGAACCGAATAGCCCTTCGTAGGGGTCAGTTGGACTTTGAATGGTACGATTCAAATTCCCCAAAGCATAATAAAAGATGTAAGATAGTCGTTTAGTGTATATGTTTAGGGCTATACACAATGTTTCATATTGGAGGATAACCCTTGTTTACTTTCTTTTCACTGAGATCATGTATAGTACAATAAGAGATAATAAATATGCTTATGTTGTAGTTATGCTCATGTTATAAACATGATTATGTTGTCAAACATACTGAGACTTATGGTTAAGATGTTGTTGCTAGCTATGTTTAATATTGCTAGCTATGCCTATGTAATTAGAAATGCTTAAACTGCTAATCATGCCTATGTAGTTCATTGTGTTATGATGTTAGTTCTACTTATGATATAGATATGTTCCCTTTATTTGAGATGCCAATATTGATAGCCATGTTATGTTACTAGACATATTCATGATGTCAGGGATGCTTATTCTACTAGATTGCTTGTGTTGTTAGCAAGGAATATGATGATAGTCAGATTAATGATAATGATTGTTATTAGATGCAATTTGATGATATTTGAGTAGATATCTATCCAAAGAAATGGATTTATTTGTTATCTATATATGCATTGATGATCATACTTGTTGCTAAGATTAATTGCTTAACCTATTTAGCATACTTGAACTATTCAATCTGTTTAAGTAATTGTTAAATACTCCAACTTCTTAGCTATCTACTATTTAAAATGTTGTAATTAATAAGCATTGTTGGAGGCTATATCTCTTGTTGGGACATGGGTCTCACCCTTGTGGTTCGCCACATTTTTTTAGGTAAACAGAAGTAACGAAAACAAACATGTGGAAGCAAAGAGGAGCTATAGTAACGAATCTTTGAGAAAGTTGATTAGATGTCTAGTGTGTCCTAGAGTCATCCCTGTACTCTCAGGTCTGGGCAGGAAAAGTTTGTATATGGTATTTCAAACGAAACGGAATTTTTTTAGAATGTTAATGTTTGTTGTGTGGCATATACAAATATTGTTCTCCTGTGTATATATGTTGTGGCTAAGGCACTAGAACAATTTGTATCAAATTCTTGGCATAGTATGGATATAAGAAAGATGTTGGGCTCTTCTACATATGTTTTTGAGCGGGTGCTGACGTTGAAATCAGTTTTAGTTTACCCATATTTTTGGTTATGTGATTAATTAGTGATCGCTTGTACTTTATGTTTTGAGTAATCTCAATTAGTGTAACAGGTTCTCACAACGTCACCCTAGCCCACCTCCCTGTACCTCTGACTCCTGAGTAGGGATCTCATCTGGAGATGCATCAATGGGGGACAACTATGTAGCAGTAGGCTGATGAGGTCCATGATAGAAATGGAAAGGTGGAGGTGGGGTGAGGGGTCTCTAAAAAATAGGTTGTGGGGCTAATGTGGGATGCAAAATGAGAAATAAAATGGAGTTGGTGAGTATGTAACATAAGATGATGGTCGACTCTCATGAACAACTGGTGGTGGGACTGGAGTGTATGGAACAGAAGAAGAACCTGCTAAATAATAGACTGCGGGTAGAGGAGGTGGGGTGATGTATAAAATAGATGTACCAACTCCTAAAAAGAACGGTCATGTAGGTCCCATCCCATGAACTGAGAAGTGGGAATGGGCTTAGACTGAGTGGTACATGTATGAGTAGGAGTAGGCATGGGTTCATGACCAGTGGTATGAGTAGGAGTGAGGATGGGATCATATGGGCGAGCATAGTCACAAAGACTCAAACAATAGCTCCCCTGGATGTTGTAAATATCATCTCTGATCTGTGCAAGGGCATGTTGTAAAGTCGCTCAGATTTGCACATGTGATTTTACCTGTTCAAACAAACTATGTAAAAATAATAAAGGCCAATTACATATAGTATTGAATAATAACAATTTATAAAAAAATTATGATGATACTAAAAAATTATTGTTGTCGATAACTGGTTGGGTAGTATATGGTCGGAGGATGAGCTGGAGGGAGCACTACTTACTGTGGAAGATACCATGCATAGTGCACCTATGGATTGAAGACCGTCTCTGCTGGTGGATGGGGAACTTTCACATCTGTTGTGCCACAATTTCACCTCCTGCCTATAGTGAAGCAACCAATCCTCAACATCATGACCCCTCCCATCTATCCTACTAAGATGTGGCAAGTCAAAAGTAGGTTGTTCTTGAACAAAGTTGAATTGTCCAAGCACTCCATGTGGAAGGTTCCACTCTACTACCATGTAGCACACCAGAGGCAATCAGGCCAACCAAATATCACGACCTTCTTGACACAATGTTGGAAGTCTCTATAGAATATCCTCAGAGTAAGAAGTTAACTGTATCTGTTATTCAGAATTATAACATATATCATATACAAAGAAAGAATATTTTTTAGAAATATAACATATATCATATAAAAAGAAAGAATATTTTTCAGAAGTAAATTATACCTGAGAGGGTAAAATCTGATCAAAGGAGGAATCATAAATTTGACCGATCCTCTCATAGTATCTTTCCTTTGAACAAAATTATGCCACCTATTAAATTAACAAACTAAAGTTATTTATACTTACAAAATAATTGAAATCTTTTTAAGAATAAATTGTGTAAATCTTTACATGTAACCCAAGGGAATATCTTTTGGCCATTCCCCCCCAGTTCATAACCAGTGATCCTGGGCATCCAATTCTTAATCTCTCCCAACACCACATCTGTAGTAGACATACACAACTGAACAGGTGGGCGGTTTTCTTGGAACGGGTAGTATCCTTGTACAACTCCCTATACAAGTATGCTAGATTTGAAGTACCCCAAGATACAGTGTTACAACTTACAAAGTCAGCCACAAGTGGGAGGTGCCTTACATGAACCATGCCCCCAATACTATATGGAATAAGGTAACTACCTAAAAAGTATAGAAGATATGCTCTAGTATACCTTATCCTCATTTGTCTTTGATGTTCTTCATTTCCTAATGTGAAATCCATCCCACTAAAGTTGTCTCGCAATGAAGACGAATATGACCCTTAGACATCCCTTCTAGTGCATCAACCAAGTAATGCTCACAAAGGTGAGCCCATAAAGAAAATTGGTCCTCATTTGTGCCTAAAGGATATGCAGCTATAACCGGTGGTCTATCAATCCTAAGACCTAGAAGAATTGCAACATCCTGAAGTGTGAAAGTCATCTCAAAATATGGGAACTTAAAGGTGTTTCTAGCCTTGTCCCAACTGTTAACTAGGGTAGTGATCAAATTTGAATCTAGGTGGATGTAAAGAAGTGAAACCATCTCTCTACTAAAAATTTGAATAATAGAACCTACAGTCCAAACACACTTCAATGGTATGCTTGGAGTGGGTGTAAAATTTTCAAATCTTATATATGGTATTTAAAATAACCAAATTGTAGCAGCAGAATGAAAATGTGACTATATTCGATTATAAAACAAGGGAACATCTTAAACTTACATCATAAGGATCCATGTAGAGGGAAATCTAAACCACCTCAAGATTATATCTAAGCATTCACTTTTCTATCTAAGTCCAAGTCAACATGCCTTGTCATCCAAGTCCTCCACCTAGGGTTGGAAGCATACCCCAACAAGAAGAGAAGAAAAGAAAACAACAGAAAAGGCTGGTATGTGCATACTAAAAAGTAAATTGAGAAATTTATTAAGAATAAGGAACATCAAAATGAAAGGATTCCCATGCAAGAGATAAGGACTACCCAATCGAGCATAAAAGAAAAGAATCATCATCACATGATAAAAGAAGATACTTGCCATAATCAAAACAATAAAGATTGTGCAATACTGGCACAAAAGTAGGGCACACACCCCACAATCAACATCAATAACTTGCATGCATGTGAGACAAACATAGCCCTAGAACAATATAAATAATAATGGTGACCAAGGCTTAATATCCTTGAACCCTGATAGAGAATGACGCACTGCCAAACTCCCAATATATATAAAAGTTGAGCCAAAACTTCACATCCTTGAAACTCGGGTATGGGGCACCACCACCACCATCCAAAAAGTATAAAGGGCACACACCCAAAAACCAATGCAATTACACTACTCTAGTGCTATTGAATCACATACCATGCAAAATATAGAGGCAAGTAGAAAAGTATAGTCCGAAATGATACAATGTTGTCATCACACAATGGACAACACAAACATATAAACATCCACTTCAAAGTGGAAACATATCATTTTATTAGACCAACATGCACCAAGGCACAAGATAGATATCAAGAGAATATCCAAGACCATAACAAGCAACATAGTTCACATGAACCATGATATCAAGAGAATAGACATATGTGTAGGCCAAAGTCAAAAGAATGATAAGATAGATGAATTGCTCAACATAGAGGAATAGGGAATATAACATAACTCAACTTCAGATTTCATATAAGTCCAAGTCAGATCTAGGTTCAAACCTAGGTCTCTAAAGCACCTATAAAGCACATATGTAGATTTTGAGTCAATTTCATATTCATTATTCAAAAAACCACATTTTTATCATCATGTGAATTAGGTTATGAAAACTATTCCACATTTTAGTGTATATTATTAGGAGTCCATAACATATTTTATTATATTTTTATGACTTATAAATTATTAGTTATGATTTTTATAAGTTAATTCTTATTTAATTAGATCCATTGAAAACACATGGTATAAAACATTAGACTTAATCATCAAAATTGATACCACTAGATAAGACTTATTTTCTTATTCCAACGAGTATTTATCCATATTTTTTGATCAGTGGATAATTAGCTATTAATATTTCAAAACTCGGCCAATCAGAAAAATAAAAAAAACCACATCAACCTCGAAAGTCCTAGTCAACGGTCAAGACCGCTGAGTTTGCCCACTCAGAAGTGGGCAACTCATGCGGGACCCACCGAAAGTGAGGCAAGCACGTTTAAGCAGAGAGAGAAAAAGAACATCTTGTGAAAAGATGATTTTACTCCTTATCAAAAAGCAAAATGAAGAACAAGGATAGAGGGGTAAATAGGGAAGGAACAATGGGATTCATCATCTCCCTCACATGCCAGACATGGTTGCGAGTCAAGAAGCAGCAGCCCAAGGTACAGATCATGGGTAAGAAACTGAGAAGGCCAAATACTACAACATATGAACTTCTACAAGGAGAAAGGAAACTCGAAGATGACTAAAACCATGTCACAACGACAACAAAAACGATCAATTTGAACACCAATATAGAACATCAACAACAGCTATGAAACCAGAAAAGGAGGAAAATGACTCCTACTTGTGAAGGCTAAATTGGTGATGTCGGGAGCAACTCAAGACCTCAGGGAAAGAGGCAAGATGGTCAAAGGGCTGAGCAATAACACCCAGAATCGCAGTGATCTCACCGCCGCCGTCGGGAAAAGTTGATGACCCACAACGAGTAGGGGGGCATGCCTGAGGGCAAAAGACAACGAACCAGCACCACAAAAAGATTGTAGGGGACCCGGTGAAGATTTGGTCCCCATAATCCGTAGGTCTAAAGGTACAACGAGGGGAGGAGAAGCAAAAGAGGGAGGAGACAGGGAAGGAACCAGGCAAGAATAGAGGAACAAGGGGTGCTCAATGGTTGAGGGGAAGGGGTGACCAAAACCCTACTTTTATAGGGTCATTGGGTGCGGGATGATGAGGGGATTGTAAGGGAGAAGTCAGATAGGGAAAAATAGGAAAGGAGAGAAAGATCAGGGATAAGGCAGACAAGGGAAACTGTCCGAGAAAAAGGAAAGGAGGCGGGTGAGGGTGATGACTATAGGAGTCTCAGTTGACTCTGGGTCCAACCTGAATCCGCCAAAGGATCGTGTGATAGAAATTAACTCAGAAATCATACTCGGAAACGAAATCGATTAAAGGGACGTAGTTAATCACTTACTTTATTCTCTCTTTTAAATTGAGGGCTCAAACATTACCCAAATTAGATGAAATTTTACACAGAGACCAATTAAGGCATGTAGATTCTGATTATGTACTTAGTTTTGTCTTTTGAAAACTTTTAATGGGTTAAATATATCAAAACCTATTTTCTCTTTCCTCCTTTATTAATGACATTAGGATTATCCAAATTTTATGAAACTTGACCCACAAGTCTTATTTAATGTGTTGGATACGAATTTGACATCAATCTTACTTATTGGAGTTGTTTGTATATTTATTTAATATTTTGAAGGTTCTACACACTTTCTCTCTCCTAATTTTAAATTTTAAACAAACTTTCTCCAAATTGGATGAAAATTCTCCCAAAGGATATATTTATTATGTGGATTAAAAATCCAAGGTTATTTTCCTCTTTTAGATTCTTTTATTATTTTATTCTATATATTGGGAAAAACTCAGATCTTTTCTTTCCAAAATGAATTAAATTAATTATTATTATGTAAATAATGTGAAACTTGACTCCCAAGGCAAGTGGGACCCAAGGAACATGATTTTAAACTTAGATTTCACTTTTGGGACTTCATTTTATAGGATATGTCAATTGGCCCATTAATGGCCCATTACTTATTGAAATAAGTTCTTTATCAACTTATTATCACCAAATGAATTAGATTACATTATTCATGCATTAGATTATTAGGATCATTCTAACCTCAACCTTATTTGGTCAAACCCAAAGGGTCAAAGTTCTAGGGTAGGGTCCAAGATCCGGTATGTTACAACATTCCACCCCTTGAAAGGATTTCATCCTCAAAATCTATAGATCAAACATCAACCATTAACTACTCTCCACCGCTTAAAAAGGTTCAACATAACAAGTCAAACTAATCAACTTTTTAGAGCTACCCACATTCTCTTAGTTGTGAAATTTTAAGAGTTTTATGTTTCTCATGTATCCAACTATAATTCCACCATCTAGGGTTGAATTTTAGGTCCCAGTGTCTCTAACCTATCAACCCTACATGAACATCAAGAAGTCATACGGTAGGTCACTAATCCTTTGTATCAGTCCTATTCACAACTCCAAAGTCAAAAATAGGGTTAGATTCTACTCAAACTACAGTTTCTCTTCATTGTGACTTAGTTCAAGAAAACTTTGACAAACTAGAAAAAAAATTATATAGTATATAAGGAAAATAATTTGGTATGAAAACTTTTGTGATTGAAAATTGAAATTCAGGGCCCAAGATCAAGACAAAACTAAGTCACAATTTATCCATATTAAGACTTCTTATCCTGCCATCTTCTCATAACCTAATTACATCCTCAAGTCAAACCTTATTGCATCAAAATATCATCATAGATCAAATCCAGGGTCAACATCTCACTTAGAGGTAACTTAGCAAAGTTAAGGGTTCTAATGGGGAGACAAAATTGAAATAGTCAGATTCCAACTACCATGGGCTCTGATACCATGTTGTAAAGAAGTGAAACCACCTCTCTACTAAAAAATTGAACTATTCAAAACAACCAAAGTGTAGCAAGAAAGGTCATACCTTGTTGATATACATGGAGTCCATCTTAGATTTCATGGCTTCAAGCCATTTCTCAATTTCTAGCTCAGATGATCAACTCACCACCTTCGTTTCCATAAGATATCACATATCATTCAAGCTCTAGGTGTGTTCTACTAGAATTATGAGTTTTGTGTGTTACATAAGGAACTTTGAGATTCCACAAAACCTTCTGATTCTCTATATTCCTTGGTATGTCATACTAGTTCCCATTCCTCAACATTGGACCAATATCATACATGACAACATGGTAAATGCCATTGTTGTGGAAAATCACAACTACATTCACTTGCACCATTTGGACGCACTTTGACTTGAAATTTATGTCCCTTTCATGTCATCAACAAGTCATTCATCATTGTTCACATGGAATGTTACTCTTAGTCTCTCTACATCTTGTTCTACATTAAAAAGCTTATTATGAAGCTTTGGGGCCATATATCACCATTATTTGCACGACCATATGCTTGATTACACCTCTCCAACCATATTGTAACAGAGTGATAGTATGTGGCAATAATTAGTGCTTGTATTGGTAAACCTCTAACACCCTTTAAGATTCCATTTATGGATTCAACATGATTGCTAGTCGATGACCCATACTTGTAACCTTTGTCATATGTGAGAGACACTACTACAGAAAGGGCTTATAACGTCACTTTTACAGGCGTCGGTTGTATAAATATACCGACACCTAAACTATACATCGTTGGTTGATTACATAAACCGACATCCAATCTATGAAGGGTGACCAGACACGAGTACCACTTTTATTCAATGTCGGTTACTTAATAAAACACCGACGCCTAAAATTAACTGCCAAATCCAAAATTTCTAGCGAAAAAATTGCCTCCAAAATTTGACATATGGCGTCGGTTGATAAATAATAAACCGACGACTAAAGGTTATTCGCGAGACAGAAATTGGGAACATTTTGGTCGTCAGTTTTACTACATTTACCAACGCTTATGAGTTTTCCCGTGCTGTCTACGGGGATTTTTTCACTCCCTTTAAGCATCGGTTTTAAGCATAAATCGACGACTACTGTCATTAATCGAAAACAATTTTTTTAATCGGCATATGTATATAGACGTCGGTTGTTTTGTAGTTAAAACCGACGACTATAATTAAGTATTGGTGTCGGTTTTTGTGTAGAACCGACACTGTTTGTTTTTGGTGTCGGTGGTTTTGAATAACCGACGCCTATGGTACAGTTAATAGCCCCGCAAAACAGAACTTTTCCCCATTGTCTCTGTTTCATTGCGACTCTGCGCTAGGTCTGGCGATTGCTCCCTGTCGTCGTCGTTGCCGGTTGGCTCCCCTACGCCGCCGTTCATCTTTTCGTGCGCCGCTCATCTCCTCGCCGCTGTCGTCACCGGTTGGCTACTCTCCTCTCCTCGTCGCCCTCGCCGCCGCTCTGCCGAGAAAAATCGTCAGGTGCCCTCCAGCTGCCAGCTTCTCCTCTCCTCGCCTCCGGCACCGGCTGCCAGCTTCACCTCCAGCTGCTCTCCTCTACTCCGGCCAGGCCTTCTTCCTCTGCCCTCAAGGTACGCCGCCTTCTTCCTCCTTCTTTCCTCCACCTAGGCTAGGTCAAGCCCTACAGGTGCCCTGCTGGGCGTTTTTTTATTTTTTTTAAGTTATTTACTTATTGGTAACTTGATAAGTGTTGAAACAGTCAATAACCATATTCTGTTACCTGATTTATGATTGCATACGTGTGCTAGCTAACAACAAACTGACCTAGTCTTGAGGATCTAAGCCTATCTAAGCGGAACAGTATTCCACAATGCTTGTAACACTCACTATACTGTAAACTGTGTAATCTTACATTCTATAAATACAGATATAACATAGTTGGGCTTGCCAGCAAGTTTTTGATGTTTTCTCAATGTCAAGTCGATTATGCATGCATTTCATGATAAAACTGGACATTCCATACTAATGAATAGTTTAACTATGAAATTGGTAACTTGTTTCATTGTTGAGTATATTGAGAATCCTAATCACCCTTCTTGCTTAATGATGAACTGTAATGCACACATGTGACATGCTTGGAATGTAAATGATGAACTTTTCCCTAAATTGCCAATCATGCTTTTAAAGACATCAATAATCACCCTAACTTGAAGAACTAGGATTGTAGGTATAAGAATGACAACACATGTATTTGTTGGCCTAGAAACCCGTCCAAGATTTACTCATTAGGAGTAAATCTTGGATAGTCCCCGGTTTGGGACTGTTCTTGAATACCTAATCTCACTTAGGATGTAAGTGTATAATGTGTATTGGGTTTTCGAGAAAATTTTAGTAGCATTTCCCCGTTTGTTCTCTAAGTACATATGTACTTGGAGAACAACGGGGAAATGCTGCCGAATTTTTTTGGAAAACCCAATACACATTATACACTTACTAGTGAGATTAGGTGTTCAAGAATGGGATAGGTGGTACACATTTATTATATATAAGAATGACATCACATGTATATTTGATTGTAATATATACTTGTTTTCTCTTTGATCATAGAATGGATAGATCATGGATGTCCATTCGCAATCGCTGCACCCCAGAGTTTATTTCTGGTCTTGACCAATTTATTAGATTTGCCAAGGAACATAGGAAACAACCTGGAGATAGGTTCTACTGTCCATGTAGGCATTGCGGTAACAACTTGAAAGTCAGCACTGGTGAAGAAATCAAAAGTCATGTCATGTGCAACGGGATTATACAAGGCTATACAGAATGGCACTGGCATGGAGAGATTTCAAACCCGAAACCAGTGGATGTCGATAGCAGTGCTTTTGTGGAAGAAGAAATTGCCTACGATGATGTAGATGTGAATGAACTAGTTCCAGTAGACATCATTGATGCGATGATGGATAGTTGTGGGGTAGAGCACACCGATCCACCTCCCATGTTTAGAAACATTGTGCATGATGCTGAGATACCGTTATACACAGGTTGTAAGTTTACGAAGCTTAGCGCTGTGTTGAGATTGTATAAGATGAAAGCTAACAATAGATGGAGCGACAAACGCTTCACGTCATTGTTGTCTTTGTTGAAAGAAATGCTTCCTGAAGGAAACGAGCTGCCAATCTCAACATACTAGGTAAAGAAATTGTTGTGCCCAATGGGAATGGATGCCAAGAAGATACACGCATGCCCGAATGATTGTGTATTATTTCAAAAGGACTATGTAGATTTGAAAGATTGTCCAAAATGTGGTGTGTCACAGTATAAATTGACGACTTCGGGGGAGTCCAAAACTGGTTCTCCTGCCAAGGTGATGTGGTATCTACCTATAATATCATGGTTTCAACGCTTGTTTGCCAATCCGATAGGTGCGAAGAATGTGAGGTGGCATGCAGATGTTAAGAAAAATAATGATGGGATCCTACGACATGCGTCTGATTCCCCACAGTGGAAGAAGATTGATCTATTGTACCCTGAATTTGGTGAAGAAGTCAGGAATCTAAGACTTGGGCTTTGTACAGATGGGATGAATCTATACGGGACATTGAGAAACCAACATAGCACTTGGCCAGTCATGCTTGTTATATACAATCTTCCTCCCTGACTGTGTATGAAAAATAAGTACATAATGTTGTCGTTGTTGATATCGGGCCCTAAACAACCTGGAAATGACATCGATGTTTATCTTGAACCTCTGATTGATGACTTAAAGAAACTCTGGGGTGAAGGTGTGATGACCTATGATGCTTCATGAAGAGAGACATTTCGTTTGCATGCTATGTTGTTTTGCACTATTAATGACTTTCCAACATATGGGAATTTGTCTGGATATTGTGTCAAAGGAGCTAAAGCGTGTCCTATATGTGAAGAGAACACTGATTCAACAAGACTAAAACATGGCGGTAAGACTATATATCTTGGTCATCAAAGGTTTCATCCAAAATTCCATCTTTATCGTAGGAAGCGCAAAGCATTCAATGGATTGAATGAGGAACGGAGTGCACCTAAACCTATACCAGTGGAGGTTGTTTATGAAAGAGTAAAAGACTTTGTCAATGAATTTGGTAAGAGATCACAATGTACTATGGCCACACGGAGTGACAAATATTTATTCAAGAAGAAGTCAATATTTTGGGATCTTCCTTATTGGAGTTCTTTGACAGTCAGGCATTGTATCGATGTCATGCACGTTGAGAAAAATGTTTGTGATAGTGTCATTGGTACTTTGTTGAATATATTAGGTAAGACTAAAGATGGGATAAAATCCAGACTGGAACTACGTGAAATGGGAATAAGGTCGGAATTAATAGAATTTCATGAAATAGGAAATCAGAGAACATACTTACCTCCCGCTTGTTACACATTGTCTAGAAAGGAGAAGAAAGCTTTTTGTGAATGTTTGGTAAATGTTAAGGTGCCACAGGGTTACTCATCCAACATCTGTAGATTGGTATCAATGAAATATCTGAAGTTGATAGGTCTTAAATCTCATGATTGTCACACTCTAATGCAACAAATATTGCCTGTGGCAATTAGATCTATATTGTCGAAGCATGTAAGGTTTGCAATCACCAGACTTTGTTTCTTTTTCAACAGTCTGTGCAGCAAAGTTATTGACCCTGATACTCTTGATAAATTGCAAAGAGAAGTGGTTGTTACCCTATGTCAGCTTGAGATGTATTTTCCTCCATTGTTCTTTGATATCATGGTACATCTTGTTGTCCACTTCACTAGGGAAGTGAAAATGTTGGGACCAGGTTTCTTGCATTGGATGTATCCCTTTGAACAATACATGAGCATTTTTAAAAGTGATGTTCGAAACCGTTATCGGCCTTAAGGGAGTATTATCGAGGGTTATGTGGCGAGAGAGGTTATGGATTTTTGCAATGACTTTCTTAGTGGTAATGACACTCCTGATAATGACAAGAATATTGATGAGCAATTTGGCAAAGGAATTTTGGGATCACGTGTGAAAGTAATCAGCCGTGAGCAGTTGGAACAAGGTCACTTGTTTATTTTACACAACATGGATGAAGTGAATGTTTATATCGAGGAACATACCAATTTCATCAAGAGACAATATCCTCGAGCCAATACAATGTGGCTTGCTAGAGAGCATAACAAGACATTTATTAAGTGGTTTGAAAATAAAGTCTTACATCAACTATCTCAAACACCAGATGATATTACTGAAACTATCAAATGCCTCACCTTTAAACCAAAATTGACTGTTATGTCTTATGAAGGGTATGACATTAATGGATTCACATATTACACAAAGCGCCAAGATGATAAGAGTGTCGTCCAAAACAGTGGGGTCACCCTTCAAGCATCGACTATGTTTTTTGCAAGTGCAAAGGATAAGAGTCCACATGAAGCTAAAATGTCATATTACGGTGTTATTGAAGACATATGGGAGTTTGACTACATAGATTTTAGAATTCCGCTCTTCAAATATAATTGAGTTGATAACACCAAAGGAGTTATAGTTGATGAATTGGGTTTCACTTTAGTGAACTTTGAAAAGATTGGTGAGAAGGATGAACGATTCATATTGGCATCACATGCGAAACAAGTATTTTATATCGATGATCCTGTAAATGATAAATGGTCGGTTGTTCTTCATGGTAAAAGACAGTTCATTGAAGATCTTATAGATGAAGAACAGTACTATGATAAGTATGATGACTCCAGTCCATTCTCAATTGGGTTGCCAACACCAGCAAATATTGAAGCTAATGATGACTTGTATGTGCGCGGAGATCACAATGAAGGATTGTTAATTGATAAAAAATCACAATATTAGAGGCATGTTTATATTTTTTATATGTTTTATTTTTCTGAATGTTAACTTTACAATGTGAATGTGAACATTATAATGTGAATTTTACAATGTGAATTACTTTATAATGTGAACTTTACAATGTGAATTACTTTACAATGTGAATGTGAACTTTACAATGTGAGCTTTACAATTTGAATTACTTTACAATGTGAACTTTACAATGTGAATGTGAATGTGAATTTTCATATGGCTGAGCATTCTCCTGATGACCATGCTGATGATTACCGTGAGGGTGAGGACATCAATGTGCCGCCTCATAATGTAAGTTTTAAAAATATATCATATATTTATATCTATATGTCCATTTATAGTTATATCTTGTAAATGTGTTTATTTTGTCAAATTTTAGGTTGATGATGCACATGTTCCATCTGAAGCACTTGAGGCACTTGATCAACAACACCTAAAAGTTGACAAGAGAAGGGGCATCACTATGATGAAGAAGTTAATAGCACAAAAAGGCCATGGACCCAAACTTGTTGTGGATTTTGATAATGCAGGAAATGCATCTGGTGTGAATCACAATTCATTTGTTTCATATCTTGGGTATGTTACTCGTAGCCATTGCGGTTGTAAGATAGATTCTTGGCATAAAGTTTCTAAGGAGAAGAAAGACATAATATGGAAGGATTTATGCGTGAGTTATTATTAATTTGCAATTCTATTTTGTAGATTACTAATTTTTTAGATACTATTTAATAGCAATTCTATTTTGCAGAGTATATTTGAATTGGATGAAAAGCTGCATCGTAAATGCGTGATGCAACACTGTGGGAGAGTCCTAAGGAACTATAGGACAAATCTCACCCGAGAATACATAAAAGAAGCTGACAAGAGGAAGAAGACAACCACTGAACAGTGGAACTTCCTGAACAAAGAAGAATGGGACGCGTTTGTTGCTTCAAGACAAACTGATGAATTCAAGGTATTAGGCGTCAGTCCCAATCTCATTAATATATGTTGTATTCACTTATTCAAGATTAACATTTACTGTTACTAACCAAATCATTAATGTGCATACTAACTAGGCCCTCAGTGAGGCACAAAGATCAAGGCGTGCACTGAATTTGCATGACCACACAATGGGTCCAAAGGGGTATGCAGGCATTCACCAAAGACTATAGTCTGAGGCTATTGCTCAGTCTACTACTACTCAGGAGTCCTCCACTATAGGTAGCACACCTCTGCCTCGCCATGATGTCTGGATAGCTGGGAGGCAAAATAAGAAGGGAGAAATAAGGAAGCCCGCAACTGCTGAGGAGGCTGCAAAAATGGTAAAATACAACTCTTACAACAATCGTTCGAATATTGATTATTTGTGGTATTTACTTAATTACAAATTTTTGTTTTGGCAAATAGCGGGAGCTGCATGAGCTGAGGAAACAAGGCAAGTTCATCCCTGAGGGCACAAGGGATGAATTAACAGTTGCTCTGGGTAACCCAGAGCATCCTGGACGTGTTAGGGCTGTAGGCACTAGTGTGGGCATCAAAGCTTTTTTTGGGCCATCCCAACGCAAACATGTCCCAAAAGTGGGACTTTCACAAGAAGAGGTAACATATTTTTTCCTTGTAGATGTTACTGTAAAAGAGAATTCAATAATTATAATTTGACATTTCTTTTATCCATGTATAGGTAGATAAGATATTTGATAGGAAACTCAAAGAAGCAATGAAAAAGTGGCAGGCATCTCAGACTGCCACTTACCAGACAATACCTATCGTGTCTCCTACTGTAGGCTCTACTCCTACTACAGATGTTGGGAGTAATCCTGTAGACCCACCACCTAGCAAATCCGATGTAAGTATTTTTATGACATAGTAACTAGTTTTTAAATTCAAGATGATATGTTTTCAAGATGATATGTATATATGTATATAACATTCTTTACACAAAAATTTGTAGGGGTTGAAGCCATGCCGTCTAAAAGTTAATGAATATGTCATTGCAGAGGCGTCGGCTTACCCATCCCTACCAGGGGAAATGTTTCACGGGTCTCCATTACCAGCTGGTTGGATTTGTGTGATCCCGGTACATATATTCCCCAAGTGGATGGATCTTCCATTGCCATATGCCCACCCAGATTGTGAAACGCTTGGTGAGGCAGAAGGCGGAGTGATATTGTGGCTAAAAGCAGATGTCATCTTTACTGAAATTGTATGGTAAATTTACATTATGTTAAATTGTTAGTGTGTGTATATGATGTCAGTTGATCTGAAATTATTATATATATACATGTTAAAAAGAAGACACCCACAACATCTAGGCCTCCACTTCCACCTCCTACATTACCCAGTTGGGTTCCACAGGACCTAAATGTCCCGTTAGGTCCTAACTGTAGGGGTATGGCAATATGGTTAGGCGAACATGATATAAATTGCCCTATAACTGTTTCTATAGATTCAGATGTTGCAGGTCAATCATACGAAAGCAAACTATTTATACAAGATATTTTGGAGTTGTTTCGATATGATTGGATAAATACATCTGTGATAGAGCTATGGATAAGGTGAGATCTTATTTATACATCCATATACCTTGTGTAGGATCTGGTGATCTGGTTTCTTATTTATTAATACATGCGTAATTAATACATATTTTGCAGCTACTTAGACAAGATATGTGCAGATTTTGCATTCGAACATGTAGGATTTTTGATTCCATCTTTGATTAGTCTAGTAGCTAAAGACCCTCCATCAGTTCACAATACTGCTGTGAGGCTTTTTCAATTTTTGCTCAAAATAAGAAGACGATGATAATGGCTCCATTCAATGTAGAGTAAGTTTACTTTGCTTATTATAATTTGGACTTAAGAAAATTACATTTTTATTGTGGATTTTGAGTTATTAATTTTTAACTTTTTTACCTCTAGTGGTATGCATTGGGAGTTACTGGTTATTGTCCCCGAGACGTTCACAGTCTATTATCTAGATCCTAAGGGGAGTAAATTCAATACAAAATATGGACACATAATGAAAATGGCATTATTCCGGTGAGAAATATTTCATTTTCATATCCGTTAACATATGTTATTACATTACTATTTAATTATACAATGTACTGTGTTACATTAACATGTAGGGGTTTTGATGAGTTCAAAAAGGCTGGAAGAAAGGTCCCCACGAAAAAGAACCAGCCAATAATTTGGAAGAACGTGAAAGTAAGTTCCCGACTCCAATATATGTATATATTATTTATGTGAACAATGCTTAATTAGTTGTATTTTTTAATATTTTGTATGTATGAATTTATAGTGTGCTACACAAGACAACAGATGGACATGTGGATACTATGTGATGCGATTTATGTACATGATTATCAAATATTCCGCAATGGACATCGATTGTATTGCTGAGGTATTATATAGTCTCATTAGATAATATGAAATATATCAATCTTATTTATAGCTCATTAATTATATATATACATCATTCTCTTTACAGAAACTGACCACACTACATGAATGACCTTACCAGATGTACATGCTCTCTATACGACGGGAGAATTAAATGAAGTAAGAGAAGAATGGGCAACAACCATACAAGTAGTAGGGGATTTAAGATATAATTGGGATGTTGATAGTGACGAATAATGACTAAAGAATGATATTTTGTAAATGAATTTCTGAATTATAATATATTTGTGAATGTTTCTACATGTCTGGATGTTTCTACATGTGTCTTAGTGAAAATGAATGAAACTGTTGGTTGCTATATGAATGTTTCTATATGTGTGAATGTGAAAATGAATGGAACTACAGATTGCTAGCTACATGAATGTTTCTAAATGTGTGAAAATCAAATGGAACTGCAGGTTGCATTTCTAAATGTGTGAATATTTTTGTTGTTAATTTTGCAGGTTTGTGGCCTGTTGTTGGCTGATATCAATGGATGTCGTAAAACCTGCAGCTCATAACTGAACTGCAGGTTTCTCATCCTGCGACCAGCCATACAGCAGGTCTGCAGACTGACAGAAAAAATAGGCGTCGGTTATTTGTATAAAATCGATGCCACATAGTTACAGTGTCAGTTTCTACTCGTAACCGACGTCTATTTCCTTAACACCACGGCCGTGCTGGTCAGCACGGCCGTGGCAGCGGACCAGACACCACGGCTGTGCTGGGAGTGATACGACGTCTGTTACAGTGTCGGTTTCTACTCATAACCGACGTCCATTTTCTTAACACCACGGCCGTGCTGGCCAGCATGGCCGTGGAAGTGGACTAGACACCACGGCCGTGCTGGCCAGCACGGCCGTGTTGGTAATGATATGACGTCAGTTTCTTATCTAATAACCGACGCTGATAGTGCCCAAGATGGCACCCTTTTTTTGGCGTGAAGGTATATGGCGTCGGTTTCGTATCTAATAACCGACGCCTATAGTGCCCAAGATGGCGCCCTTTCTGTGGCGCGAAGGTATATGGCATCGGTTTTTGATCTAATAACCGACGCCTATAGTCCCTTGCAGGCGCATTTTCAGTGGTCCGTGAAGGGTTTTGGCGTCGGTTTTTGAACCGACATGTAACGGCTGGGCTTTTAGTGTCGCCCACATAGGTGTCGCTTAGAAACCGACACTAAATGCCTTAAATAACCGACACTAAATGTCGGTTATGTACTAGTGAGACCAGTGTATCAGATTTTGAGCTATCAAATAATTCTTAGAAACTGGTTCTATGGTTTGTATATCAGTCATTAGATGATCAAATTCAAGCGTATCAATTGTAGATCCCACCTTCCACAAAAGTTCCCTTAATTCTTGTGACTTAAACTTTTGATGAAAGTTCTCGCGAATATTTCGAAGACAATAACGACGTTGAGCCCAGTAAAATTAAGACTTAAGTTCTAGAAAAATCCTACTCATTCATAAAAAATAATACACAGATCTGTGTGATGTGAATGACTAGAATACATGTTTGTAGAGAACCAAAGAACCACTCCCATGAGTCCCTATTTTTTGCCTCGACAACTGCAAAAGTGAGTGGAAATAGACCATTATCAGCATCTATGGCACATGGAACAAGAAGTGTGCCATAATATTTTCCAGTAAGAAATGTGCCATCAACAGTAAGAATAGGCCAACAATATACCCAACCCCTCATAGTTGGGCCGAAAGCCCAAAACACCTGCTTGAATCTACGAGTGTCTTGAGTTTTGAGGGTATAATCATCCACAAGGTGGGTATATATAGTTCTTGGAATATACTATGATAGAGATATCATGAACAATAACAAATTATGATATGATGATTTGTGACAAAGTGAGTTTTTATAGTATTTTCTCTCTCTTAAAATTTTTATTATCAAATTTGTTGACCAAAATACCCACATACAATTTCCTCACTCAATTGAACAAATATGTGTCACCAATTTCAAAAATATGCCAACCCTAATATGCTATGATGATAGAATGCATGTGATAATGTAATTAGTAAATAAGCTTATCAAACCTTCGAATTGAACCCCATAATTATACCATAGTCACTCAATTAGGTCATGAAGCTCTTCTAAAAATTTCAAGTTAATTGGACTACCCAATTTGGAGATATAAGCATTTGAAATTATGTGTATACTTGCTTTGTTCTCAAACCTTAAAACCTAAGTTTCTGATTAATTGAGCTCATATAAATGTCACGATGCCTTGTTATACCCCAGACCCTCTCGTAGCCGTCAGATCGGGAGATCCACAGATCTGTCCCTAATCCAACAGAGGAGACCCCGTCTCCTACCTCCTACAAAGGGTGGGGAGGTAACAGGAAACAAGACCTGGCCTATCTTGCCACCTCACGCCTCCTTTTGAGTTTTGAACCCAGCAAATATCTCCTAAACTTCCCGACGACCTCGTCAAGCCCCAGCTTGACCTCCCCCATCCTCGGAACTGGGAGAACGAAGCCCCACTTCTTCGCCCTTCTCCTGGTGGCGATGGCAGCTTTTAGGGCTTCCTTGCCTAGCCCCCCTCACGCCTATATAAGGCCCTCATTAGCTCCGCCATGATTCCTTTAACCTTTTCACATCTTCAATTGCAAGCGCAGACACTCCGAGCATTGCTCCCCTAGCCACCTTCTTCAACCTCGGCTCCTTTCACCATTAGGTCACCACAACACCTCCTCGCTCAAATCCTACCCTCCAACACCTTCACCAACCCATCTCGATCGTGGGCAGCCAGAAAGCAGGCTCCCAGATTTCCTCACCACCCTAAACCCCCCTCACGTCGGCGACCTTGCCTTTCCTGCAGCGGCGCTGAGTTATAGTGGGAGCCACAACCTCTAAACCCCACACCTCTGAGCGGGGAAGCCTCACGAAGGTGAAGGCACCTTCTTCCTCACGGCAGCACCACCCAGGAACTAGCAGGAGCTCGCCGGAGCTCGATCCAGCTACCTAGGCTAGCAACGAGCAAGAGGAAGCTGAGCAAGAGGAGAGAGAGAGACCAACAGGACCAGTGAGGTGTTGCCATATCAGCCAGAGGAGTTGCGGGCCAACGCCCCAGTTCAACGAAACGCAGGCTACCTTGCAATTCCATAGATCAACGAGAGCCGTCGATCCAGTCGGATCCGACCGTTGATCAAGGTACCTCTCTTCTTTTCTTTTTCTAAAAATGAAAAAAATTGATTTCCTTAGAAAAATCATAATAAATGCTAGGAATGTCAGTTTATGGCGAACCTATATACCATTTTGATCAGAAATTTATCCTCTATCCAAATAAAATGTTACCAAGACTTATATCCGTTGCATTTTTCAAAAATAGTTGCCTAAAGCCTAAATGACTTCCTTGTTTATAATTAATTGTTGATAATAATTTTCCTTGATGATATCTGACCTTCTAAGGTGTATTTAACCCTAGATGCAACCCTGTTTTCTAAATAACTCGAACACTAGTCTAAGATGATAAATGGTCAAAGGACTAGGAGAAACCCTAGATCTAGTTTCTCTTTCTACATGGAATGAAAGATATATCTTTATGGTAGAATTAATATCATTAGATGACAATTAGTGATTATGATTGGTCTGAATCTTTAAAATGAACCTTGATGTTATGAATGGTTAATATGTTGAGGGATTACTTTCCTTTTCTTCCAACCATCTTAGAAACCCTAATTATTGGAAATCTTCTAATTGATCGATTAAATACTATCTTTTAAATCAAAATAGTTTATGATGGATCAAACCTGATGCTATCTCTAATCCTAATTAAAATATGGAAAATCCCTGATCTGAATTAGATTACGTAAAAGAAATAATAATGAAGAACATATCTTAGTCTTGGTCACTTTGACCAATAGTAATTTTGTACCCTTGCTTTCTGTGCAGGATGACGTATTTCTTTTTGGTTCTAAATCTTTGGATATATGATTTGAACAAGCAGGTACGTGGTCGTATAAGTATAAGACTAGATTTATGGTTGCTTATGATATGTATACCTTGAATGATCATATTTGAATATTATTGCTTGGTTGACTAGTATGAGTTATACTTCGCCAAACCTAATGTAACATAAATGGTTATGATGGGTTGTAGCTACTAGAGCACATAGCCTGGTGTGGATGTATGTTGCCTAACATGGATGTATGTTTCCTTGGCCCATTTTAGATGTATGATGATATTATATTGCCCACACTAGATGTAAGTCAAGTGCAATATGTGTAGTACAACCACATCAAAATGATTGTAATAAAAAGGATGTTTACTTGATTTTCACCTTAATAAATGGTTTTATCTCTCTTTTCTTCTTGTTCAAATATTTTCCTTTATGCAACCTTATTAGTGTAACTTTTACCACGTACCAGCTCTGCTGATGTTTTTGTTTCTCGTATTTTCTAGGTGCAAGGAACAATTGACAACAAAATGAATTGCATACTCAAAGTACATGAAGGCATAAAATAATGAACATGGAGGATGTATTAGATAGATCTGTTCCTCTTATCTCATTTCTTGCTAGATGTTAGTTTATTTTCTTGTCTTAGTGATATTGAGGATGATTGTAATCCTATGTAATAAAGTTAACTTTCTCTAGAACAATATTTTCTCTCCATATGTAATGACTTCTATTATCTTTATGAATGAATGTTTGTGTGGCATTACATGATGATGTGGACTAGATCTTGGCTTAATCTCTATTTTAGTTGACTACCTTAATCTCTTATATTTTCCCTTTTGACAGCTATAGATATGAGTGCACGCATATCTATGAATGTCACTATGGAAAGTATATAGAAATTGGGGGACGTCACAGTTGGTATCAGAGCCAATGTTCACACATCAAGTCACATGAACTTCATTCACCCTATTTTGAGTTTAGGGTAGTCCTTGAGTTTGGGATATGAAGGGTTGAGGTGTCTAGGATAACATCTGCCATGGGTCTGACTAAAGTCTCCGAGCCACTTAGCTTGGCAATCACGAGGCTACCTTTATGGTAGTATAAGTCTACCTGGCCGATATCCTAAGTGTCCCCTATTCTTGGGCGTACCTTAATTTAGGAATGTTCTCATCTATAGATTTTTTCCTCTCACCTCTTCTATAGGAAAAGTTCCTCCCTCTCATCTATGTTTTGAAATAAATTAAACTTTCCCTATTACCTCTGTTATAAGGTTAGGAAGGAGTCTCTCTATTTAGAAAGTCCTAAGGATCGACTGATAAGGATTCTAGGATATCCTCCATAAATCATCACCTTAAGAACATTAATTATTGATAAATGAGAATAATGAAATATCATGTGACGATAATAAAGATAATGATGAGAAAAATTATTGAAGTAATGGATCTAATATGTTCATATTAATTACAGGATGCCTCCTAAAACTTGCAACTCAAAGGCCTCAGAGGAATCGTCCTCGAAGAGGAGAAAAGAACGTGAAACCTCCGAAGTACCTGATCCTGATGCCGCAGCCAAGGAAAGATGGGAGGAACAGAAGAAAATCCTTCTAGACTTTATGGAAACCCTCACCACCAAAGGAACCCTTGAACCTAGCTCCTCTAGGAAAAAGGAAGTGACGGTGATAGACTTCATTAAGCTCAACCCTGACATCTTTTGGGGGGAAGACCAACCCGAAGTCATGGACAAGGCTGAGGCCTGGGTCCTTTCTATAGAAAATGCTTTCCGTACCCTAGAAGTACCCGAAGAAAATAAGGTTAAATTCGCCACCCATTTGCTTAAGGGAGGGGCGAAGATCTGGTGGGAGAACTATGGTGGGAATCGGGGAGAGGAAGTAGACAACTTGGGGTGGGAAGCCTTCAAGACCCTCTTCACCGACCGTTTCATGCCCATAGCTGAGAGGAAGAGGAAAGAGAAGATGTACATGAAGCTTAGTCAAGGAAGTCTCTCAATGGCCGATTATACCCGGAAGTTTAGGCTTATGTAACGCTATGCCCCTATCCGGACTGAGGACCGCCTCACTGAGCACTATGTAGACTGTCTCTCCGCACACCTGAAAACCCTAGTTATAGCCTCTCATCCCCGAAGCATTGATGAAGCCCTAGACATGGCCCTTAAGAAGGAAAGGGAGCAGGGATTACAGAAGCCTCCTAGCATGGGATATTTAGGGTTGACCACCACTGAGGAAGAGAAGTTCAAGAAGTTCCACCCCGGCCATAATAAAGGATCAGGGAAAGGAGGAGGTTCAGGGAAGAAAAGACCAAAGAATAGCAAGATGATGGATTACCACAGCAAATGCAAGACTTGTGGACAAGGACACGATGGGCCTTGTCGCTACACCAAGCCAGTCTGCTACAACTGCAAGAAGGAAGGACATTTCCTTGCCAAGTGCCCCAATGCATCTATCCTTGGCAAACCTCCAGCAAGTGCTCCACCCCCTCAGGGACACCGCAATGCCAGGGTGTTCGCAGTAACAACAGAGGAGGCTAGGGCAAATCCGAACCAGCTTGTCGAAGGTAACCTTAAATCTTTTTCATATATCTAATATCTTGTTCAATGCCTTCAATTATTTAAAATGTAATTATCATGTGTAGGCATTGTTTTCTTGAATGGACATCCTGTTAAAGCATTGTTTGATTCTGGATCTACAAATACATTTATCTCTCGAAATCTGGCCTCAATGTTGCACTTACATATAAGGGACTTGGAATACATTCTGGATGTGTCAACTCCTAGTGGAAAAATATTCACTACATTGCAGAAAACCGATGTTCTCCCTCTAAAATTTGAAAATCATGACATGCCCTTTGAATTCATTCTCTTAACCATGGAAGACTTTGATGTTATTCTTGGCATGGATGGGCTGTATACATATCATTCTTACATTGACTGTAGAAACAAGATGGTAGTTCTCTCTCAACCTAATTCCTCTCCTATAATGATCCCTCGGGGAAGCAGATTCTGTAATAATATAATAATTTCCTCTCTTAAAGCTAAAAAGCTCATATCTAAAGGATGTAAAGTCTTCCTCACATTCGTCTCAGAGACCAGTCCTATCAACGGACCTGTAGAAAGACTGGAGGTGGTACGTGATTTTCTTGACATATTTTCGGAGGAGCTTCCTGGGCTGCCTCCAAACCGAGACATTGAGTTCTCCATAGATCTTCTTCCTTGAACCACTCCGATTTCTAGGGCACCGTATAGGATGGCACCTGTTGAGCTTATGGAGCCGAAGAAACAATTACAAGAACTTCTTGATAAGGGTTTTATCCGCCCTAGCGTTTCCCCTTGGGGTGCACCTGTCCTTTTTGTTAAAAAGAAAGATGGTTCGATGCGGATGTGTATTGACTATCACATGTTGAACCAAGCTACCATTAAAAACAAGTATCCTCTCCCTCGTATTGATGACCTCTTTGATCAACTTCGTACTGCTAAAGTTTTCTCAAAAATTGATCTTCATTCTGGATACCATCAACTTAAGGTCAAAGATTCAGACATATCTAAGACTGCTTTCTGAACTCGTTACGGGCACTACGAATTTCTGGTGATGCCGTTCGGGTTGACCAACACACCTGGCGTATTCATGAACTAAATGAACAAAGTCTTCCAACCTTATCTTGATGAGTTTGTGGTCGTATTCATTGATGATGTTCTGATCTATTCTGATTCTATGGAGAAACATCGGGAGCATTTGAGGTCTGTCCTTGAGATTCTTCATGCCCAGAAATTCTATGGCAAGCTTTCTAAACGTGAATTCTAGATTGACAAAGTTATGTTTCTTGGTCATGTCATTTCTAGGTGTAACATATCTGTTGATCCCGCTAAAGTATCTACTGTACTTGATTGGCAACCTCCTCGTAATCCTTCTGAAATCCGGAGTTTCTTAGGTCTGGCCGGATATTATCGTCGTTTTATTCCAAATTTCTCCAAAGTGGCACTTCCTCTCACTAAGCTTACTCGGAAGGATGAGCATTTCATCTGGTCAGCTGCTTGTGAGTCTAGCTTCCAAGAGCTCAAACTGAAGTTGACGTCAACACCTGTCCTTGTTCTACCCTCTGGCAATGAAGGATTTGCGATATTCACTGATGCTTCCCGACATGGTCTAGGTTGTGTCCTACATTAGAATGGGAAAGTAGTGGCCTTCGCTTCTAGATAGCTGAAACCCAATGAGTTGAACTACCCCATGCATGATTTGGAGTTAGCTGCCATCATCCATGCTCTCAAAATATGGAGGCACTACTTGTATGGGGCAACATTTGATATCTTCACCGATCACAAAAGCCTCAAGTACATTCTGACGCAAAAGGATTTGAATCTTTGACAACGACGGTGGATCGAGTACCTGAAGGACTATGACTTCACCATTGGCTACCATCCAGGTAAGGCCAATGTGGTTGTAGATGCTCTTAGTAGGAAAAGAGCTATTTGTGCATCCCTGTCTGTACCCGAATGGAGGAACATGGAGGACCTAGCAAGCTGGAGACCACAATTCCTGGTTGATCGTATGCATGTCAACAACATCTCTATCACATCCAACCTACATTCTGAACTTCTGGAGGCAAAGAAAGCTAGTCCCAAGCTTGCCGAGCTCTCCTCTCTCCTAGCTAAACCTCATACACATCTGTTAGTGGGTCTTGATGGTGGTCTTCGATACAAGAACTGTATGTGGGTCCCTGAGCAGTCAGCTGTAAAGACAACCATTCTTAGCGAGGCACATGGGTCCAAGTACACAGTTCATCCCGGCATGACAAAGATGTACAAAGACCTACAACGTCAGTTCTGGTGGAGAGGCATGAAGCACGACATTGCAGATTTTGTATCCAGGTGTCTGACATGCCAGAGAATCAAGGCCGAGCATCAAAGACTAGGTGGTCTACTGCAACCCCTCGAGATTCTGGAATGGAAATGGGAACATATCACTATGGATTTCGTAGTGGGATTACCCAGGACCAGGAAGGGGTACGACGCTACATGGGTCATTGTGGATCGTCTCACCAATTCAGCTCATTTTCTACCTGTGAAGACTACTGTGAAATTTTCTGAGTTGGTCGACCTTTATATACAGGAGATTGTACGTTTGCATGGAGTTCCAGTATCCATTGTCTCGTACCGGGACCCAAAGTTCACTTCAAAGCTATGGAAACAGGTTCAAGAAGAATTGGGCACCAATTTGAACTTTAGTACAGCTTATCATCCGCAGACAGATGGACAGTCAGAACGAACAGTACATATTCTGGAGGATCTTCTACGAGCTTGTGTGCTTGACTGGGAAGGCACGTGGGACCATTACCTGCCTTTAGCTGAGTTTGCCTATAATAATAGTTATCAGGCGAGTATTGGGATGCCACCATACAAAGCTCTCTATGGCCAACCGTGTAGATCTCCATTACATTGGGATGATGTCGGAGAACACACCTTGATGAAATCCGAGGAGATGCAGATGTATGCAGATAAAGTTGCACTGATCAGGCAGAGAATGAAGCGAGCACAGGATAGGCAGAAATCATATACAGATGCCTACCGGCAGGAACGTCAGTTCAAGGAAGGTGATCATGTCTTTCTAAAGATTCGACCGATTCGAGCTTTGGACAAGAATAAGGGAAAGCTCAGTCCTCGTTATGTGGGACCCTTCGAGATCCTTGAATGAGTTGGAGAATGTGCCTATCGCCTTGCTTTGCCACCTCAGTATAGTGCTATGCATAATGTCTTTCATGTATCTAATCTGAAGCCTTATGTCTAAGACCCCAGTCACATTCTGAATCATGAGCCTCTTGAGCTGAAAGATGATCTGACGTATGCTGAGTCACCAGTCAGAATTCTTGATTTCAAGACAAAGGAGCTTCGCAATAATCGGCTTATAGATATGGTGAAAGTTCTCTGGAGCCACCATGATCAAATCGATGCTACATGGGAGCTCAAGTCTGAAGTCGAGCGGAAATATCCACATCTCTTTCAGGCTGCTTGAATTTTGAGGGAAAAATTCTTAAAAGGAGGGGAGAATGTGACAAAGTGAGTTTTTATAGGATTTTCTCTATCTTAAAAATTTTATTATCAAATTTGTTGACCAAAATACCCACATACAATTTCCTCACTCAATTGAACAAATATGTGTCACCAATTTCAAAAATATGCCAACCCTAATATGCTATGATGATAGAATGCATGTGATAATGTAATTAGTAAAAATTCTTATCAAACCTTCGAATTGAACCCCATAATTATACCATAGTCACTCAATTAGGTCATGAAGCTCTCCTCAAAATTTCAAGTTAATTGGACTACCCAATTTGGAGATATAAGCATTTGAAATTATGTGTATACTTGCTTTGTTCTCAAACATTAGAACCTAAGTTTCTGATTAATTGAGCTCATATAAATGTCACGATGCCTTGTTATACCCCGAAACCTCTCCTAGCTATCAGATCGGGCGATCCACGGATCTGGCCCTAATCCAACAGAGGAGACCCCGTCTCCTACCTCCCGCAAAGGGCGGGGAGGTAACAGGAAACAAGACCCGACCTATCTCACCACCTCACACCTCCTTTTGAGTTTTGAACCCAGCAAATATCTCCTAAACTTCCCGACGACCTCGTCAAGCCCCATCTTGACCTCCCCCATCATTCGAAATTGGGAGAACGAAGGCCCACTTCTTCGCCCTTATCCTGGCGGCGATGGCAGCTTTTAGGGCTTCCTTGCCTAGCCCCCCATGCCTATATAAGGCCCTCATTAGCTCCGCCATGATTCCTTTAATCTTTTCACATCTACAATTGCAAGCACATACACTCCAAGCATTGCTCCCCTAGCCACCTTCTTCAACCTCGGCTCCTTTCACCATCAGGTCACCACAACACCTCCTCGCTCAAATAATGCCCTCCAACACCTTCACCAACCCATCTCGATCGTGGGCGGCTAGAAAGCAGGCTCCCAGATTTCCTCACCACCCTAACCCCCCCTCACGTCGGCGACCTTGCCTTTCCTGCAGTGGCACTGAATTACAGTGGGAGCCACAACCTCTAAACCCCACACCTCTGAGCGGGGAAGTATCACGAAGGTGAAGGCACCTTCTTCCTTGCGGAAGCACCACCCAGGAACTAGCAGGAGCTCGTTGGAGCTCGATCCAGCTGCCTGGGCTAGCAGCGAGCAAGAGGAAGCTGAGCAAAAGGAGAGAGAGAGAGACTAGCTGGACCAGTGAGCTGTTGCCATATCAGCCAGAGGAGTTGCGGGCCAATGCCTAGTTCAATGAAACATGGGCTACCTTGCAATTCCTTAGATCAATGAGAGCCGTCGATCCAGTTGGATCCGGCCGTTGATCAAGGTACCTCTCTTCTTTTCTTTTTCTAAAAATGAAAAAAAATGATTTCCTTAGAAAAATCATAATAAATGCTAGGAATGTCGGTTTATGGCGAACCTATATACCATTTTGATCAGAAATTTGTCCTCTATCCAAATAAAATGTTACCAGGACTTATATCCGTTGCCGTTTTCAAAAATAGTTTCCTAAAGCCTAAATGACTTCATTGTTTATAATTAATTGTTGATAATAATTTTCCTTGATGATATCTAACCTTCTAAGCTGTATTTAACCCTAGATGCAACCCTGTTTTCTAAATAACTCAAACACTAGTCTAAGATGATAAATGGTCAAAGGACTAGGAGAAACCCTAGATCTAGTTTCTCGTTCTACATGAAATTAAAGATATATCTTTATGGCAGAATTAATATCATTAGATGACAATTAGTGATTATGATTGGTCTGAATCTTTAAAATGAACCCTAATGTTATGAATGGTTAATATGTTGAGGGATTACTTTCCTTTTCTTCCAACCATCTTAGAAACCCTAATTATTGGAAATCTTCTAATTGATCGATTAAATATGATCTTTTAAATCAAAATAGTTTATGATGGATCAGACCTGATGCTATCTCTAATCCTAATTAAAATATGGAAAATCCCTGATTTGAATTCAATAACGTAAAAGAAATAATAATGAAGAATATATCTTAGTCTTGGTCACTTTGACCAATAGTAATTTTGTACCCTTGCTTTCTGTGCAGGATGACGTATTTCTTTTTGGTTCTAAATCTTTGGATATCTGATTTGAACAAGCAGGTACGTGGTTGTATAAGTATAAGACTAGATTTCTGGTTGCTTATGATATGTATACCTTGAATGATCATATTTTAATATTATTGCTTAGTTGACTAGTATGAGTTATACTTCGCCAAACCTAATGTAACATAAATGGTTATGATGGGTTGTAGCTACTAGAGCACATAACCTGGTGTGGATGTATGTTGCCTAACATGGATGTATGTTTCCTTGGCCCATGTTAGATGTATGATGATATTATATTGCCCACACTAGATGTAAGTCAAGTGTAATATGTGTAGTACAACTGCATAAAAATGATTGTAATAAAAAGGATGTTTACCTGATTTCCGCCTTAAGAAATAGTTTTATCTCTCTTTTCTTCTTGTTCAAATATTTTCCTTTATGCAACCTTATTAGTGTAACTTTTACCACGTACCAGCTCTGGTGATGTTTTTGTTTCTCGTATTTTCTAGGTGCAAGGAACAATTGACAACAAAATGAATTGCATACTCAAAGTACCTGAAGGCATAAAATAATGAACGTGGAGGATGTATTAGATAGATCTGTTCCTCTTATCTCATTTCTTGCTAGATGTTAGTTTATTTTCTTGTCTTAGTGATATTGAGGATGATTGTAATCCTATGTAATAAAGTTAACTTTCTCTAGAACAATATTTTCTCTCCATATGTAATGACTTCTATTATCTTTATGAATGAATGTTTGTGTGGCATTACATGATGATGTGGACTAGATCTTGGCTTAATATCTGTTTTAGTTGACTACCTTAATCTCTTATATTTTCCCTTTTGATGTCTATAGATATGAGTGCACGCATATCTATGAATGTCACTCTGGAAAGTATATAGAAATTGGGGGACGTCACATGATTCCTAATCTCCAAATATTTTACCAAAAAGCCTTCCTCCTCACTAGAAATGCCTTCTTGTATGAGATATGAAGGTTTAGTTCATCATTCACCTTGTCACAAATTTCTCGTGTGGACATATCCAATCGTGACACTAGGATTGACATTATCATACCAGCAATATAAGAGGATGTGCATTGGCGATGGTCTTGATTTAGAACAGTTAGTTGACATTTGTGATTTTTACTATAACATTTTATCTCCACATGCCACCTGCTCTTTTGGATTGGCAAGCGACCAAACTACAAGGACATCGTTCGTCATGGATACAAATAAGTTTGAAAAACAAATATATGAGTGTTGTGTATGATATTGGACATTATTTTTTACCGACCATTTTTGAATCGTCTCAATCGCAATAGCTTTTGATGCAAATAAAGCACCCCCATAAATTTCAATGCTGGAAGGGTTGTAATTGAGACGAACTTCATGATGAAAACCTTCTACTCATTCATCATCTTGAAAAGCTTCATAGTCATTATCAATGTGATCGTGTTGGAGCCATTCTCCATCAAATATTTCAAGGATAAAACTCAATGCTGCTATAGAGTCAAGGATTGGATGTTCACACCCATCATTAGTTTCAATTGATGAGTCAACTTCATGTTCACTATTTTGATCATCTTCCTGTTCACTATTCTCTCCCCCCTTCTCGACCTAAGGACCACTAATCTCATTATCAATAGTAGGGTTTTGAGAGAATTCAGGTGGTTGATTTCATTAATCAGTTACATTACTATTGATTGGGTGAATTTGATTCAATAGACTCATGTAACTATAACTAGAATATTGGTGGATAGATATTTTTTCAAGATAGACATCAATACATGCATCAAATGAAAGTGAGAATCAAGTTCTATATGCATCGTCATTGTCAACTTGTATGAGCATATGATCTTCTCTAGAGAAAAGATAGGATATATTGATAGAGAAGTGGTTGGGGTTGATGTTAAGTGTTGTACTGATATATGATTTGAATTTGATTAGGGTATTGATAAGTGTAATATTTATGGGTCTAACAGATCGACTAGAATAAGACCCATCAGAGAGAAATTGACCATCATATCGATATTTGATAATTTGTGAATGTGAACTAGATGCCATGTTCCTATCATTATAAAAAAATAAACTTAATTGAAAAAAACTCATTTATACAAATTTTATATTTACGTTGACAATATTTACTTAATAAATGATAATTCAGATTTTAGAACAGTAATGTCATTTTTCTATAATTTGGAATTAAACAACTAAGAATGAAATTATCTCATTTTTAATATTGGATGGTAATTTTATGTTCAAAATAATACAAATACATGAATGTAGTAGAGAAAATACCTCAAGTGGTGTATCTCCCTTGTGAATCAAAATTTCAGAGAAAGAAGATAAGAAGATTGTCGCCCAGAGAAGAAGCTGAGAAGATTGTCGCTAGAGAAAAGAAGAGAAGCAAATTTCTGACCAGAGAATAGAAGAGAAACTGCCTCAGAAGCAGCTAGAAAATCCGCCCGTAGTAGCTTAGCCTCCAGAGCACTCTAAAGCTATAGATGTTGCTAGGAAGTGAAGAAGAAGAGAAGAAATGGATTGCTTATGTGTTTTTGGGGAGCTGATTTTGGCCACCTTATATAAGGAAGAAATACGTCTCACATGGGGATGCATTGTCCCCATGTGGCACCAAGCCGCGGCCCGAACAGCTATCTAGCCGTTGGGCCAATGGTCGGGAGCTGCGTGACAGCAATACGTCCTAGGTGGGACACATTGGTGATGAAACGACGTCAACACGGTCACATTCAAACAATACGTTTTGGTTCCCGACGTATTGTTCCCACTGATAGGTAATACGTCCAGCTTCAGGACGCATTACTCTGTGGTGGGGTCAATGCGTCCAGTCCCGAGATGTATTGCTCTCTCGCAGAGTAATACATCCCGGGTCAGGTTGTATTAGCCCCACAATAAGACAATGCATCCTAATTGGAGACGTATTGCTCTGGCAAAGGGCAATGCGTCACCCACTCGGACGTATTACCCCTAGATAGAGCAATAAGTTTCTAGCCGGAACCGATTGATATGCAAATATGTCATTTTGAGAATTAAGTTCAAGAACATGCCATTTTAGTAATTAAAATGGTTAAACATGCCATTTTTTTTGCCTTTCTTCGTACACATGAATAAAACTGTTTTTTTCCAGGTGACTATTTGCCTACTTCGTTGCTTTTATTTTCTTAGTTTCCGTGTACAAGTTGATTTACGGTATGTTTGCCTATGTTATATAGACGTCTGCTATGTATCAGATCGTTAATGTTAAACCTGACAGCGTTGCATATCAGTAGAAATTGATATGGTGTTCATGCATGTGAATCGACCATTTTATATGTGGGTCACCATGAGGGTAGCCATTTCTTAGCCTTTATATGATCTGGGTGGGGTCAGGCAGAGTTCAGTGGTAACCCTTGTATTTTGTGTGGGGTCAGACAGCATTCTTGTGGTCCAAGTTCATTGTTAACGACTTTGCATGTAAAACACATTTAAACCTCTTCTATTGTTTGTTCAATTCTTCAAGTTAGGCATACGTTTTTCTTCTTCTAATTACTTAAATGCCCTGTCCATTCTGTCGTATTTTCTGTCATTTGCTCTATTTTCAAAATCATTTGGTTCTTCAAGTTAGACACACGTTTTTCTTCTTCTTACTTAAGTGCCTTCTGCATGCTTAAGGGCTAGTTTGGTTGCATGCAGATGCAGCCCAGACCGGGGCTTGTAAAACAGGAAATTCAATTCGTTGATATAAAATTAAACTGGTTTCGTTTGGTTCAACGTCGACATAACTCATTCACTTGAAGTGTTTTTGTTTGGTGTTGTGTGGTTCGTAAACGTGAGTCAACACACGTGTGGGGCCACTACAAACTTTTCTCATCGCATGGCAATAATTTTCTCAGCGGTCGTAGCCCGAGCCAAACTAGTGGCCGTGGAAAGTGAACCGCGCTGGAATTAGGCGCAGTTGCTTCCCCCACTTTTATGCATGTCTGTGGACGATGCAGTGAGTTCCTTTTCACACCGTGGGGTGGAACCACATCAAACCAAATGCATGGAAAAGCAAATCACGCTCAGTTGCAACTGCACCAGTTGGTTTTCAGTCCAACCAAACTAGCCCTAAGTGTCTTCTGTCATGTGATTTGTTCCCAAAATGGCTTTAATTCAAAGACTACAAACAAACATTAGTGCTTAAAGTCTTCTGCATGCATGACTTATCATTGTATCTGTCACACATAACTGCAGTCCAACAACCACCAGGCGTAGCTATTTCTTCTTATCGCCAGTCCCGTCGGTTGGCCAGACACAGAGTTGTGATTAGCAATAGTCTATAAGTACATTCGTATACCCAGGAAGCCATCAATGTCAGATTGTTCGGGATCGTGCTTATCAGGAACGACATAGTAAACATAGAAAGAGAGTTCTTCCTTTTTCTATGCATGCTTATCTTCTTATGAAGAGGTTGCAAACATGTTGGGTTGTTCCGTGAGTAAGAAAAACTCACCAATGATAATCAAATAGGATACATCCTAAACACAATTGTTTTTATTTGTCTTACATTTATAAATTCACAATCATGTTCTTTGGAATAGAGTTTCCATTTGGCAACTATAGGGAAGTAGCAAAGACTGCCATTAGTGCACTATTGGTGAATTTTCAATGACAATATATAGCTGTTTAGTCTCAATAGCGCAACAATTTTGTAACTGCTTAAATGCGACTACATATAGTAGTCAAGTAGCAATGAGCAACATACATACAATATATTAGCAAATAATTCATTAATTCTTCTGTCAACATCACACATATAATATGTTAGCAAATAATATGTTAATAATACTATTTGTGTCCAAAATAGAAGCACTACTTTTAATTCTAATATATTCAAGTTTTTTTTGCTTGATTTATGGCATGCTTGATGAGTTATAATAACATTGATGCCGTTACACATTTACACGATTGAACTTCTACAAAACTCATCTTGCATGTGTAAACATTTTCTGTATGTGGGTTAGAAATATCCTTTACCAACGCTTTCACTACATTCAACAAACTTAATGACCATATAAGGCATACAAGATAATATAATGATTGAGAATTCTATTATGTGCTAAGGACCAAAAAAAATTCTAATATTTGGGGGTTATGAATATACTAATGGATTCAACAATGACCAAATTATTATAGTTGCTATATATTTGAACCTATTCAAATCATGTTGATTGGTAGGAGATATTTAATTTATCCACCACATGTCAGACATTAATTTTATTCTTTAATTATATAATTACTCCAACATAGGTCGATAACGAGGACATATTATAGCAAGGGAATTATGATGAATGTGAATAAAAGAAGGTGACCTACTTGCTTTTCTAGGTGGTTGTCTGTCTACTTCTTTGCTTCTTTTTTTTCTCTTAATTGTCACATACAAGTTGATCTACGGTATGTTTGCCCACATTACATAGATTGTCCACCACATACCAGATGGTTCATATTAGACTCAATGTTGCATACACAGAGAAATAAATATGGCGTTCATGTATGTAAACTGACCATTTGATCTGCGGGTCACCATGCGGAAACCATTTCTTGGACTTTGAGTATTCTGTGTGGAGTCAGATAGAGTTTAGTGGTAACGCTTGTGATGGCCTTTGTGTATTTCTTATGGGGTCAAGCAACATTGTTGCCATATGAGTTTAGTGTCAATGTCTATGCAGGTCAGACACATTTAAGCCTCTTCAATTGTCTTAAGTTGTATGTTGAGTTCTTCAAGTTAGGCAAACATTTTTATTCTTCTTATTAGAAATGCCTTCTACATGCTATCTTGTTTTTGGTCATTTGCTCTATTCTCAAAATCACTTTAAATTGTCTTTTTGGTTCTTCAAGTTAGGCAGATAATGTTCTTCTAGTTACTTAAGTTCCTTCTGTATGTTGTCATGTCTTTTGTCATGTGCGACATGATTTCTTAAATATCTTTTTCATGCATGACTTATCATTGTATCCCTCACATATAATGGCGGTCCAATAGCCATCGGGAGAAGTTATTTCTTCTCATCACCAAATGGTATGACATGAAGAGTTGTGATTATCAATAGTCTAGAAGTACATTCATATACGTGGGAAGCCATCAATGTCATGTTGTTTGCACTTATCTATTGCTTTTCTATGTGTGTGGGGGAGGGAGAGTTCTTTCATTTTCTATGCATGATTACCATCTTATCAATTACTTTTCAGTCTTTATTGACTCAACTAAAACTTATACACCATTTGTAGGATAGGCATTAGGGTTTGACTATTCTATGGGTAAGAAAAGCTCACTAATGATAACCGGATAGGCTACATCTTAAAGAGATAATTGTTTTTATTTATGTTACAGTTGTAGAATCACAATTAAGGTATTTGGAATAGAGTTTCATTGGAAACTGTAGGGAAGTAGCAAAGGTTGTCACCATTATGCTAATATTAAAATTTTAATTACAACATATAACTATTTAGTCTGAGATGTCATCCTTCTTTCAATTCTGTGAAAAATTTATAATTTATTAACCATTTGGTAGTCATGTTGCAATGAGCAACAAACATACAATATATTGACAAATGTTGCAGTAATGCTTCTGTCAATATCAAACATATAATATGTTAACAAGTAATACATTAATAATATTATTTGGGGCTATAATAGAAGCACTAATTCCTTTAATTGTAATATGTTTAAGTTATGGTTCCCTGATTTATGCACACTTGATAAGTTATAATAATGTTGATGTCCTTACAAATTTACACGATTTAACTTGTGACCAGATATGTCTTGTATGCGTAAACATTTTTTGTATGTTCGTTAGAAATGTTCTTTGTCAAGTATTTCTCTACAATCAACAAACTTAATAACCAAACAAGGGGCACACGTGATGGAGCTCCCACTCGCGTGGAATTGCGTGCACCACTAAAAATCCTAAGGATGGTAAGTCTTTAGGTTTAGCCTTTCTTATACTAGGTTAAAACTCCACCCACGTATGCTAAGATACGTTGAAGTCTTATCGCAGTATAGTTAAGGGTCGAATCCACATGACAACGGTCTTGTTGGGAGCAACAAGATGGAAAACGTTTAGAATTTCACTTAACTCCTTAATAGTTGGTATTTAGTCCAAAGATTTGATTTGGTTGTTTTAATCTAAGTGCAAGTAAAGTAAAGACAAGAAAGTAAACTTAAGGTTGTTAACAATGATAAGAAACCACTAGGGTGTGATCGGTTTTCACCACCACTACGCTTGGATCAAAACATGCAACATAAAAACATAACCTGCAATAAGAGTCTTAATCAGTTAGTATCTTTGTAGGTTTAGTTTCCTTTCGGAGAACTAACTACGAGAAGCGTGGGAATGTTGCAACGCCAGCCATCCCTGAACGGATGGTCACCTACTTTACATCATTCCCTTTGCAAAGTGTGTTTCTCGACTTATCAAGGTTGCACTTTCATACGTCAACTGATTCCATTTCATAGTATGAAACTGCAACTTTGGAAGTGAGTTTACCCCACTTCTTGAAAAACACTTCTAGATACCGAAATAGATGCATGGTGGATACATGCACCAAGAACCCACATTCAATCGAGATTCGAATCTAATAGTACAAACATAGACAATTCATATTAAAAGATAAAAGATAACACAAGTTGGTGATCAAGCAACAAGCATTCATTAAACGATTGATGTAGAACTGAAAAGAAAGAATATCTCTATTGCAAACTATGGATTACATTGCATGAAATGAAACATGGGTAGCGGGGCTACACCCCGCACCCTAGTGAAAGAAGACTACTCGCTCATAGCTAGGACAAAGAAGGAGGCAAGAAGACAGAGAAAGGACGTCATCCCCACAAAGGAGAGAGGAAAGTCAACCCCTTGGAAAGAGAGAGAGATGATATTCACACTTCACAGGTTGCTCGATGATGAGGTCTCCTCTTCCCACCTTCTTTGGCGAAGAGAGAGAAAGCAGCTTCATGATGGAGCTTGGATCTCAGACCGGCAGCCTTTGGGAGGAGGATGGAGGTTGGAATAGGTTTGGAGTAGTAGAGGCAGCCTCTTGGCGTCTGAAACTTCATGCCTTTGGGAGGACCCCTTAGGTCTTATTTATAGGCCTTAAGTGAAGTCCAAACGGTTTGGTCAGTTTTGGGTCCAAACGGTCTTGAAGACCATTTGGACTCTGAGACCGTTTGGACCCTGAAACCGTTTGGACTCTGAAACCGTTTGGACTCTGAGACCGTTTGGAATCTGAGACCGTTTGGACTCATGCGGTCTTGAGATCGTATGACTCCATGCGGTATTGAGATTGTATGACTCGATGCGGTCTTGAGATCGTATGACTCCATGCAGTCTTGAGATCGTATGACTCCATGCGGTCTTGAAATCGTATGACTCCATGCGGTCTTGAGATCGTATGACTCCATGCGGTCTTGAGACCATTTGACTTCATGTGGTCTTGAGATCGTATGACTCCATGCGATCTTGAGATCATATGACTCCATGCGGTCTTGAGACCGTTTTACTTCATGCGGTCTTGGGACCGTGTGAGTTCACGCGGTCTTGGGACCGTGTGACTTCATGCGGTCTTGGGACTGTGTAAGTTCATGCGGTCTTGGGACCGTGTGACTTTATGCGGTCTTGGGACCGTGTGAGTTCATGCGGTCTTGGGACCGTTTGAGTCTTTTGTGATTTTTTGTATCTTATTCTGTAAGTAAAAAGGAGAAAAGTTAATCTAAGAGTATGTTTGCAATAAAGGAGAATAGTTTACAGATTTTGTCTACTTTATCTGAGAAAGAGTGTGGAAAACTGAAGAATATTACTAAGATAACATCACAAAATTGGAGGTTATCACCCCCCCTAACTTAGAGTCTAGCTTTTCCTCAAGTTAGATAGAGCTGAGGCATGTAATGGCGAGGTGATTTATTTAGTTAAGATTTCCATACTCTTGCTTCAATTATAAACCCGAGCTCTCCTACGGTCATATCGGGTCTTATTGTTTGCCTTAACTCTTTCAGGTATTGAGAGTTGCTTGGATCTTAGGTTTCTTCCGTATCTCGTGTCCTGCATTGGGACCACTTTTTATTCTGTGCATGTCGTTGACTCTAATCAGCTTTATACCTCTATGAGAAACCTACCGGAAGCTAGAGTGGGTATGAGGGTTGGCTAAAGGCTTGATGTGTAACTCCCCCTTCAAGTGAGGGAGGGGTTGTCTATGCTTTTAGGATCTCGCTACCGGGTATGACACATCTGCCTTTGTGAGGGAAACTGAATGTACCGACCGGGCGAGTCCTTTATAAGCCTTTCATATATTTAGATACCTTAGGGTTTCACTACCGGGCACGACACATCTGCCTTCGTGAGGGTAGCTGAATGTGCCGACCAGGTGAGACCTTCATTGGTTCTTTATATAGGTCCTTATTTATGGGACAAATCTCATAGTTTTATTTGACTCTCTGGATTTTATTCATAAACACACAAGCTTAGGATTTGGGGTTTTTAGGAAAAATATTTTTGGGCAGCCAAGCCTCTTTTATTTGAAGAGAGGAAAACTGTTGTTAGATTTTCTCGAGATGCACGTTTTGGTTTCTTTTCAATGGTCCTCTTGTGAGACTTCTTGATTTGGATGTCACTTGATGCCCTTCTTTTCCTTGAGAGTGCTTGGCTTATTTCGGCCTTTATATTGACTTGTGGAGAGTCGGATGTAGAAGTAAAACAAAAGCATGAAAATCACGAGTGAAGAGAAATTATTAAGTCGCCATTATATGTCTAAGTGCCATTCTAGTTATTATTCTTGAAGACTGACTTGATTCTAAATTTAGCGGGGGATGACTTTATTCCAAAAAAAAATTATCGGACGAATTATTTAAAACAAAAACTAAATGTGTAAGGGAAACTAAGAAAATTTTTGTACAGAATTGAAAGAGAAGGTGAAGAAAGAAGGATATAGAAATGATATCTCGCCCTTGTCTAATGTACTCCCCCCTAACTTATCACTCACTCTGTCCTTAGAGTGTCAAAGTGATAGGTTGAGAAGTACAAGGACAAGGGCGTCAAGCTTCTGTTAATCCCGAGTTTTCCCCTGGTGTTCTGAGTAGATTAGCTACAAACTTTCCGCGTAGGGCGTGGTAATCCATGTCTGTCATATCCTCTACTGGTTTTTGAAGGACCATGATGGTGTACATCCAGTAGAGGACGTGGAAACCATAGTCGTTTGATTCCCGAATTTGTTGGGGACATTTGTGGTTGAAGGATGGGCGATGAAAGTGGTCTTTATCGTATGCCCTTGTGTGCTGACTTAGAATATTGATTAGTCTGTCTGCACATTCCTTTGCCACTTCCTATGTGGGCGTCTTTGGTGTTACTACATATTTCTTCTCCCGTTGATTGAACTGGCTGTTAGAACTATTGTAGATGGTAGTTGTTCCTTCGGGTAGGTTTGTTGCCAGAAGCATCCAATGCTCATGGTAAAGGAAGGGGAGCATGATAAACTTCAGTGTTGTATGTTGTAGGAAGGAAATTAGTGCTTCAGTTGTTCCGAAGTTCTTTAGCTTTAGGAGATCGTCCTTCATATATGCAGATGCCATATAGGTTGTAGGGTGATTCCGTCTGAGAAGAAATTGATAGGCATCCATCAAGCTCATGGATAGAGACCCTTTAAACTGTACGATTTCTCATAACGCATCTGCCATGACCAAAATGTCACCGAACATGAAAATGAGGTCATCTTTCTCGGCGTAAAGCCTTGACATGATGAGACAAAGTTCATTGTCGAAGAGACTTTTGCAAGCACTGATGTCGAAATCTGGGAAGGTTGGTTCTATGGCAGATAAGGGCACCATTTGTGATGAGGATCTCGTGATGGGTTCCCCTAACAAAAGATCTATGTCCCCTTTATCCTGTGCCAGATCAAAGTGGGAAGGGTCCCATTTTCTCTTCTCGGGGACTATTGCTGGCTGTTTGTTTTGCTCCAATTCTTGTAAAGTATGTCTGAAAGGTCGCCTTTGCGGACGTTGGATTGCTGAAAAGAGGTAACGGGGGACGTCATCTGGTGCCATTGTCGGGTCCTTGAAGAACCTTCTATCACAAATAAGCTCCATGGCGTAACGCCCTCACAAGGAGTGAAAATCTTCGGCGATCAGATCGGTGAAGGGGATTTCTTGGTTTAGCACTTGAATATGACGGATAGTGCAGAAAGCACAATCCCCAGATCCCTCAGTAGTTTGGACTTGCAGGTTTGTTATTTGGAACTAGGGTTGGCTCCTGTCCTGACGGAGGGACGGGCGTGCTGCCCAAATTAGCTTAAGAAGCCAGAAAGGTATACATCTTGCCTCTCCTGCTTCTTCTCCAACAAAATTTATTGTTCCGGCTGGTAGCTCAGTGGTGCAAAAATTGTACACCTTGGCGTCACGAGCCTCGGTGTCCACAATCATAAACAACCAGTGATCAGAAACTTGAAATGGTATACTTAGATATCCTGTCCTCCATGCTAGACCAGCACACAGTCGCTCTATTGACTTTGCTCGTATTTCTTTGTATAGAAAGCCTATAGATAGAGCAGGTGAGGCATTAAAAACTGGCTGCTGCCTCTTTGAGCTTCTGTAAACTTCTATGCAGTTGGCAAGTAGGACACTTGACCGTGGTCGCAGGATGTTGTAGAAATCTTTGCGTGTCAACTTGCGCTTAGTCTTTGTATTGTGGTAGATTATGTCTCCCCCCTCTTTGGCATCGTCGACAATAGTGTTCAGGATAAAGATGTCCTGAGCATCTAGTGTTGAGATGGCCGCCATATCTAAATCGTGCATCTTATGCGGTAGAGGTGGTGGCGGGGGAAGCTCCTGCGGAGGGGGTGAGGAAGTTTGTTCCAAATCTTCTATATAGCCTTGTAGATCTTCATCTGAATCGGAATTAGAATCGAGTTCTTCATCTGTATATAAACGTACTCATTCTGATTCTTCCTGTTCTGGGGGAAAGGGCACTAATTTGTTAAGTGTGGAAAAAATGGAGTGGCTACTGGTGGGCTTTTGCTGGTTCCTAAAATACATTGGTGGAACTCAACAAAGGCCGCATCTTTTGCAGACTCCCCTATAGATCCCAAGGCAGAGTAATCGAGAAATTGGCCCCCATATGATATATTTACATTTTCGTTGTGGGTGGGGGACTTGGGATGATGTCCACCTCCTTGGTGGTCTTTGTCATATCCTTTCTGAGAAGGTCCTGCTCCTCGGATTGGGCCCTCCCCAGCATTGTCTAGGGCATCATATTTGTCATCTGAGGAGGTGGTATCGTTGTTAGAATCGGCTAAGGAGTCGGAGTCATCTTCGTCTTCATTATCGCCTTCTTTGTCAGCTGCTGCTTTGTCTGTTAGCTTCTTGTGTGCTGTCTTTTTGCATTGTCGATGGATGGTTTGTAACTCGTCAAACGTCACTTGCACATGCTCGTGTGTTTCGAGCAGTGCGTCATGTGTTTCCTTGAGATCTTTGTATCGGCCCTCGGCAGAGAGGAGTCGCGTTGTAAGATCTGTTACTGTATCTTGTAATTGTTGGATTGCATTGTTTGTCGACTCCTCTTGGCGATTGTTGAGTTGGGAGAGAGTGTTTCTAATGGTATCCAAGCACGTGCTAAGAGCTGTTTGTTGTTGCTTGAGCTCGCAGAGGGTCTTAGGAAGAAGTTGAGTTTGCGTAGAGATCTCATCAACTTGCTTGGCCATCGCTTCTTGCTGGCTTTTTACCCCAAGGATCAGCTCGGGCAAGTTGTTGAAGTGGCTGTCGATGTGATCAACTTGCCTGGACATTACATCTTGTCATTGCTGAAGACCTTGGAGGATGCTTGGCAAGGCGTGGTTCTGTTCGTCGATCTTGGCTACCTGTTTAGATAGTCCCTGCACACAAGAAAAAATGGAGTGCATTATGTTAGAAGGGTCGGTGAGGAGGTTTCAGATGGTGTCAAATTGATGTCCGAATTCCCCACCGACATTTGTAAAAGGGACCCCAGTTATGGAAGGGTGGGATGGTTGGGGTCTGGATGGGAAGGGTGTAGTGTCTTGCGGAAGAGACACTGTTGATGGTTCTGCGAACTGCGTGGTGACTATAGATGGTGTCACCAACGGTGTTGGGGTGGTGGTGGATGGGAAAGGTGGTGATGTTGCTGGTGAAAATGGTGGGATTGATAGTGGTGGGGGAAAGACTGCGGGGATGGAGGCAAAGGTGGTGAAGTCGGGCATAGGGGTAGAGAAGTGGATGCCCGAAGAGAAAATGGGTGAAGTGGAGGATGCAGGTGGTGGTGTAGTTGTGGAGAAAGATGGAAGAGTGGTGGATTGTGGAAAGGTGGAGGGTGGTGAGGTGGTTGTTGTAAGTTCAACATTGAGACTCATAATGAAGGAGTCAAGAGATGAGGTGGTGATTTGTTCTTCGGGGAGGGGGGTTTCTGCTTCTAGATGCAGTTTAGATGTTGGTGTCCCCGACAACTGTTGTTTCTACGAAAGTCTTTTGGAGGGTCGTTTCACATGAATTTATGTTACCCTAGCTGTCGGGGCAGTTATGCTAAGTTCTGTCTGCCCCACCTTTACTTCTTTCTCTGGTGCTTTGACCGTAGCTATGAGTTTTGTAAGCTCCTCGTCAGTGAAGAGGAGCTTTTCCTTATCGTAATCTGTAAGCTCTGGGAGCGGTAGCAGGGTTCTAGAAGATTTGACTGTAGGGCAGAAAATGTAAAATAACTTTGCATCCGTGTCTTTGATGATGTAGGAGTTTTTCAAAGTTTGTTCATTTGTTAGGATGTCGCCCTTTATCTGCGTGCATCTTGGTAGAGGTCTGTCCATCTTGAGATATTTGATAATGGATGTGATATGACCCCCATGCAAATTTCCTTTGCCATGGCATAAGAGGATAGCTTCTGGATCATATGACATCCAATGTTGACTGACATCCTGTGTAGGAATGACCAGAGAACAAAAAGATATGAAATTATGACATTCCCACCTTCAGTTCTGAGGAAGAGTGCGCTTGTGAGAATTTTATGTAAAGTGCACACTAATCCAAATTGTATGTTTGAGGCCTTGCATGTCTTTGCCTCATAGGTGGGGATCCCTGTCAGGGATTTCCAAAAGTTATGTCTATTGAAACTAGTATTCTCTATTCCAATAGCTTTGGCTTTCTTGAGATGCTCCTGGTTGTCTATAAATATTTCATTCAACATATTTTCTGTTATGACAACCTTGATGCCGAAGAGTTTGGTGACCATCCTACGGTCACCTCCATCCCTTGATCTATCCATAATTTTGATAGGTTCTTTATTAAGATAAGTGAAGAATTCAGTTGTAGGTTCAGTGTAGGAGATCTCTGGTACCAAACACAGCCTTGAAAGATTGGCATTGTCTAGCATGGTGAGAATTCTGTCGTAGATCCCCATCTTAATCAGTACGCTGGAGAAGACGTACTTTGTAGGTTTTAAGATTTTATCGATGGAGGGAAGGGTGTGTATGTAGATGTTTTCTGGTGGTGGTGTTGTAGTGGTGATGGGAGGGAAAAAAGGAACAATGATGATGGTGGAAGCGGCAGCGGAGGTGGTGGTTGGTGGAAAGTTTCCTGCCAGGGTTTGCTCCCTTGTAGTGACATAATGAACCTGCTTCCTTGCCCGCTTCTTTGGTTTTTGAGTTGTGGTGGATTCCTGGGCCTTCCTTTTCCCCTTTCTCTTTGTGGTGGGGGATTCCTCCTCGGGAGTTGGCTCATATTCTGAGCCCTCATCGCTGGAAGAAAGTTCTTCTATTTCTTCTTCCGGTGCCTCGGCTAGATAGTTGTTTATGCGGTCGATTTCACACAAGACTTTTATGATGTTAACCTTTGGTGGGGCTTTTCCAGTCTTGTTGAAGGTGTCTATTATCTTTTGGAGGTTGGTTCGGTCCTCCATGAGTTGCTCCCTTGTCCAGAAAGGGGCGTCTTCGTTTCTGGTTGATTGCTTTGCTGGTGAAGCCATTTCTAAAAATGGAAAGTCATTTGTTAGAATAAAAAGTTTAAAATTAGATTGTATGTGTTTATATGTGTTTTTTTGTTTTAACAAAATACAGGAGGGTGTGAAAGGCCAAACAGGTTTGAAGACCGTTTGGTCCCAAACGGTTTGAAGACCATTTGGAAGGTAAAACGTTAGGGAGCGGCCGACGATAGCGGAGGTGGCGGCGACGATGAAGAAGATAGGGGCGATATAAGTGGTAGAAAAAGAAACTGCAGAGGCGTTGAAGACGTCGGAAATGGTAAAGATGATGGCGAAGGTGAAAAAGACGATGGTTTGATAGAAATGGGAGTCGCGGCGGCGTTGCCGACGTTGGTGATGGTGGTGCGCCTACCTTGTTGCTGTGGGTGGGGAAAACGACAGCGAGAATGTTTGTAACGGGGGTGCAACCGCCATGAGGACACACGGAACCGGGAAGGATGGTCGGCAAAGGGAACCGACATTGCAGGTTGTACGGGAACGGGAGTAGAGATGGAACAGTATATCGAGGGTTTTAGAAGGCTCGAGAGTTGAAAGAAGGAAGAAGGAGGGGGGTATATATATAGGAATTAGGGGTTGACCTTACAAAAACCCCAGGTCAAACAGTTTTGAGACCGTTTAGACTCCAAACGGTTTCAAGACCGTTTAGCTCCAAACGGTTTTGGGACCGTTTGGCTCCAAACGGTTTCGGGACCGTTTGGCTCCAAACGGTTTCGGGACCGTTTGGGAGGGCTTAGGTTTTTGATTTTTGTATTTTTATGATTGTTTTGGTTATGTGAATTTTTATATTTTCCAGATGATAAACCTAAGTTAAACAAAGGGAGCAGAAAACAAAGATAAAAGAGAAATGGTGATACTCAGATCTTGGGTTGCCTCCAAAGTAGCGCCTGGGTTTTACGTCACTGGCTCGACGAAGTTTTGATGGAGCTATGTTGACACTGTGGGGTCTCTGATCTTAATGGTCTGTCTCGATATTTTGTCCGCTGGAGTATAGTATTTTTTCAATCGATGGCCATTGACTGTCGTTTCTCCTCCATTGTCATCAACAATTATGATAGCTCCAGTCGGGTATTTCTATTTAATAGTAAAGGGCCCGGACCACTTTGTACGGAGTTTTTCGGGGAACATTTTGAGCCTAGAGTTGAAAAGAAGGACTTTGTCTCTGACGGCGATGTCTTTTCTATTTAGTTGGCCATCGTGTCACATTTTGGTTTGTTCTTTGTAAATCCCAGCACTTTGGTATGCGGTCATCCTGAGCTCTTCTAGTTCCTGCAGCTGTAGTTGTCTGTTTTCTCTAGTGCTTTTGAAATCAAAATTGAGCTATTTAATAGCCCACCAAGCCTTGTGTTCCAATTCTACTGGGAGGTGACATGATTTCCCGTATACCAAACGGAACAGTGTTGTTCCAATTGGTGTTTTGTAGGCTGTTCGGTAAGCCCAAAGGGCGTCAGAAAGCTTGGTGGACCAGTCGGTATGGTGTTTATTGATGATTTTCTCTAGGATTGCCTTTAGTTGTCTGTTTGAAACTTCAACCTGACCACTCGTTTGTGGATGGTAAGGCGTGGCAACTTTATGGTTGACTTTGTATTTCTTTAGGGGTGCTTCAAAGCTTCGCTCCAGAAAATGGGATCCACCATCAGATATGACAGTTTGGGGGACTCCAAATCTGGGAAAAATAATATCTTTAAACATCTTAATGACTGGTTTGGAATCACTGGAAACTGTGGGTATAGCTTCTACCCATTTCGAGACATAGTCAACAACGACCAATATGTAAGAGAATCCATATGAAGAGGGGAAGGGACCCATATAGTCTATCCCCCAAACATCGAAAATCTCGATCTCCTGCCACATAGTGAGAGGCATTTCGTTTCTTTTTGTTATACCACCGAATAGTTGACACTTGTTGCATGATTTTACAAAATCATGGGAATCTTTTGCTATTGTTGGCCAAAAGAAACCCAATTGTAGGACCTTCATGGCGGTCTTTTTTGAGTCATATGTCCTCCAGTGGGGCCGGAATGACAATGTTCTAGGACAGGGGTGATCTCTTTTTCAGGTAGGCAGCGGCAGAAAAGTCTGTCTGCACATAGTCAAAAGAGATAAGGTTCGTCCCAATGGTATTGCTTGACATTGTGGAGAAATTTCTTTTTGTCATGGTAAGAGGCGGAAGGGTGAATGATTCCCGTGGCCAGATAGTTTACTACATCAGCGTACCAGGGGAATCCTATTGTAATTTTCATTAGCTGATCATCCGGGAGAGAGTCTCGAATAGGCACTTTATCATCGTCCTCGACTTCAATACGGCTGAGGTGATCAGCGACGACGTTCTCCACTCCGCTTTTGTCTTTGATTTCCAAATCAAATTCCTGAAGCATCAGCACCCAGCGGATAAGTCTGGGTTTTGCGTCCTGCTTCTGAATTACATATCGTATAGTGGTGTGGTCAGTGTAGAGGATGACCTTAGCTCCAATCAGGTAGGAGCGAAATTTCTCGAATGCATAGATGATAGCTAATAACTCCTTTTCTATAGTGGTGTAGTTCTTCTGCGCTTCATCGAGAGTTTTGGATGCGTAGTATATAACATAAGGTTTCTTATCGATTCGTTGCCCTAACATGGCCCCTATGGCATAATTGCTGGCATCACACATGATTTCAAAAGGTTGTGACAATCCGGGGCTCTTAGTATGGGTGCGGAAATCAAGGCATTTTTCATAGTTGTGAATCTTTGCAAGCATTCTTGGTTAAAATTGAACTCGGTGTCTTTGGTCAGCAGTTGGGTCATGGGTTTTGCTATTTTTGAGAAATCTTTAATAGATCTTCTGTAAAACCTAGCATGACCTAAGAAAGCTCGTACCCCTTTTACGTATTTAGGTGGTGACAATTTCGAGATAACATCGATCTTTGCCTTGTCCACCTCAATCCCTCTGTCACTCACTCTATGTCTGAGGACGACACCTTCAGTTACCATAAAATGGTATTTTTCCCAATTTAGGATGAGGTTCGTTTCCTCGCATCTTTGTAAAACTCGGCCCAGGTTGAGTAGACAGTTGTCGAAGGAGTCTCCGTAAACTGAAAAATCATCCATGAATACCTCCATTATAGATTCCGTTAATCCTGCAAAGATAGCAGACATGCATCTTTGGAAAGTGGCAGGTGCGTTGCATAGCCTGAATGACATTCTTCTAAAAGCATAGGTCCCAAAGGGATAGGTAAAAGTGGTTTTCTCTTAGTCTTTCGGGTGTATAGGGATTTGGTAGAACCCGGAATAACCATCTAGATAACAAAAGAACTTTTAATGGGCTAAGCGTTCAAGGACTTCGTCAAGAAAGGGCAGAGGGTAGTGATCTTTTCGCGTCGATTTGTTTAAATTCCTGTAGTCGATGCACATCCTCCACCCTGTCACAGTCCTTGTAGGCACTAGCTCATTTTTGTCATTTAGCACGACAATGGTCCCCCTTTTTTTGGGGACCACTTGGACAGGGCTGACCCACTGGGAATCTAAAATTGGGTAAATAATGCCGACTTTTAGTAGTTTGAGGACTTCGAGGCGGACCACCTCCTTAAGATTGGGGTTTAGCTTTCTTTGGTGCTCTCTTGAAGGCTTGAATTCCTTGATCCTGGGTAGTCTATGCATGCATAAGGCATGGTTTATACCTATCAAGTCAGTTATTTTGTACCCCATGGCCTTCTTGTGTTTCTTTAATTCGACGAGAAGCCTTTCTTCTTGGTCTCCCTTTAGAGTGGAACTGATGATAACTGGACATAATTTTTCTTTGACCAAGAAGACGTGCTTATGTCCTGTAGGTACAGTCTTCATCTCGGGAGCCTTGGGCGCTTCTGTTGTTTCTAAAATAGTGACGGATTTGAGTTCCTCGAAGGTGGTCATTGACGCTTCTTCGACTTTCTCTAAGTGTTGCAAGCACTGTTGAACCAGTTCATTGGCCGAGAATTCAACTTCTGGATTTGTTAGAACATTCTATAACTCATCATATGGCTCGGATATTTCCAATTGGGACATTTGGTGAATTGCAACTGGGAGAAAAACTTCCTCTTGAATGTTGGGTCCTTTCATGCTGTTGAGGACTCAGAAGTGAATTGCTTCTTTTCCCAGCCTAAGAATGATAGTACCAGCTTCAACGTCGATGAGCGCCCTGGAGGTGGCAAGGAAGGGTCTGCCAAATATTATGGGGTATCATAAATCCTCTTTGATATCCATGATGATGAAATCACATGGGACATAAGCATCTTTACCTATCCTGACCAGAATATCTTCAATAATTCCTAGGGGTGCAGTGATAGTAGAATCAACTAACTGAACTGTCATAGTTGTGGGTAATAAATCAATAAAACCCAATCTTTTACACATGGAGTAAGGCATAATTGATATGCTAGCCCCTAAGTCAGCTAACCCTTTCTTGCTTGAAGCATTTCCAATACAGCACTGGATACCGAAGGAACCATGGTCCTTCTTTTTCTTTGGCATCTTGTTAAGAATGATATCAAAGGCAGTCTGAGCTAGTTTAACGGTCTCTTGCTCCTCAGTAATGTACTTCCTTGATAGCAAGGTTTTTAGGTATTTAGCCCAAGCTGGTACTTCAGAGAGGGCATCAAGGAGAGGGATGTCGATATAGAGTTTCTTCATTGCCTCCTTGAATTTTTGGAATCTAGTGTCCATCTTAGTCTCTTTCAATCTACCTAGATATGGTATCCTAGGTTTATATTGTGGGACCTCTGACTCCGTGGGGGCTTGTTCCTTCTCCTTGCCTTTTTCAGTCTCTACAGAATTCTCAGTTGCTAGAATTGGGCTTGCATTTGGAACAAACATAGATGTATCATCATTATCCTGAGTGATCCTTGTAGCTTCGTGAAAGACGCGACCTGATCTAGTAGTGACAACATTCAGTTGCTCCGGTCTATTCTGGTCATGTCTTGGGTTCGACTCCCGTTGGCCAGCAAAAGTGCCTGCTGGAGGTTTCAATTGGGCAGCAATTTGTGCTAATTGAGCCTCTACAACCTTCTTCTGAGCTTGCTGATTAGAGAGCATAGTTTGTTGCGATTTTAGAATTTTCCTAATCATGGTTATCTCATCGGTGGGCTGGCAAGGGGTATTTTTCTGTTGAAATTGTTGTTGCCCTTGATGTGGCTGTTGTGGAGGTGGTGCTAACTGAGGCTGCTGCAATTGCTGCAGCTGAGGGGGTAGTTGTGGGAGCAGAGGAGGATGGGTGTATTGATAGTAAGTGGAGGGATTCCTTTGGTAGTTGGATCTTGGTAGGTTATTTCTAAGGTTTCCTTGATTCTGGTTAAAATTGCTTTGAAATCCTGGTGGCAGTCTATTAGAAGATCCTCCTTGCGTTTGGTGCTGTGGATTGGCAGTCCCCGCTGGATTCCCATATTGAAACCCAGGGTGGTTTCTTGGTTGACTTGGGTTATAGTAAGCTTGTCCCGGTATGGAATGAATGGAGTTAACTTGTTCGGGTATCTGATCTTCAGGTTGTTTGATAATTGGTTCATACTACTATTGTGGTGGTTGCATATCCATCATTACATTGTAAAGCAATTCACATGAAAATGTGGGGTGATAAGATGCATGACAAGCTTTGCAATTTCCCGTAGCAGCTTTAACTTGCTATATTTGGGGGTTTTCTTCTTATCATATTCTCTAAATGAAGCTTCAAGTTCCTGCTGTTTGTGAGCGATAGTTTTTAAAGCTTCAACAATAGCCTTCATTTCCATTGATTCCTCAACTTTATAAACTTTGAGGACTCCTTTACCAGATGATCGTCCCCAATTGGATTGGTTCTCAGCTCCAAGGGTAATGATTTTCCAAGCATCTTTGTAGTTCTTCCTCATAAAATTTCCTCCAAATGAGGAATCCAGAAATTGTTTGATATCATCACTTACCCCCCTATAGAATGTTTCTATCAATTGATTCTGGGAGATACCGTGATGGGGGCACTTTCTTAAAAGCTCCTTGAATCTTTCCCATGCTTCTCCGAGCGTTTCTTCGGGAAGTTGGGCGAAGTGGTTAATCTATCCCCTAATTTCGTAGGTCAATGAAGGCGGGAAGAACTTCTCCAGGAACTTTTCTTCCAAGGGAGCCTAGGTGGTGATGATTGGCTCCCTATCAAGAGATTTGAGCCAACTCAAGGCCCTTCCATATAGAGTGAAGTGAAAAAGATGTAGCATTATTGAATCGATGGAAACTCTGGCTTGCGGGACAAGTCGGCAAAGTGCCTTGAATCTCTTCAAGTGATCCATGCAGTCATCTCCAGAACTACCGGAGAATGAAATACCCTACATGATTTGAATCCATTGCATCCAGATCTCGAAATGGGGTATGTTGATGATGGGTGGCCGGACTGGGTGATTATCCTCATAGTTCTTTGGGACGACATAGTCTCACAGTTGCTTGTTCCTTAGCTCTAACTGGGCAGCTTCATTTTCAGCTCAGATGCGAGCTTGTTCTTCAGCTCGGATCTCTTCTTGAATCTGAGCACGAGTGTCAGCAATGAGTTGTGCTCTCTGAGCGGCTATGTCAGCGTTGACCCTTTCCATAACTAACACAACTTGTCGTTGATCTTCAGCCATTTGCCTGGCTCTTTGGCGGTTGAGTCTAATGCGGTGGTGGAAGCTTCTCTCTACCCCAGAGTCGTACTCTGGATCAGGGGAGAATCCGAGGTTATGCGATGGTTGCATATGTTGGTATGTATGCCCTGAGAGCCAATCATGGGATGATTGGTGGGATACATTAAGATTGATTTGATAAACATCAAAGGCAAGCTTCCAATTCCTTCTGGTTCAGTCATATGAGATAGTGATAGAACATATTGAATGTCTAGAGAATGACAGTACTCAATGATGTATCCCTTCAGGTTCATGACCTGAACGATGAGATCATACGGATGCTAAGAGTTTGTACATTCTTGTTATGTTCCTAGTCGGATGTCATTGTGGAAGGTAGATAGACAGCAATGACACACAAGACTAGATTGTGGTGTTGGTTGATGACAGAATCTCATTAGTCATGATATAGAGATATCAAACCAAACACATAGGTACTTGTTAGAGAACAAGGTACCAGACAGACCCACCGTGAGTTTGACACATGGAACCATGAGATGGTAGTCACAATCAGTACTCACAGTGATGGTGGTGAGTGTGATTCTTAGACCTGAAATCACTACACTCAACACATGTCGTTGGGCACACTTTGACATCATCAAACGCAATCCTGAAACATGGGTTGTTATAAAGGTGATGATTGGGTGGCTTTGACACATGGGGCTTTTGAGGGGTGAGTGATAGATATGGGATTTGTCCCTCCTGAGGGAGTTTGATATCCAAGGCCACTTGATGAGTAGGATTGAGATAGGCGTGCGCACGCATGTGTGAATCAGTATGTGATATTGATGTCATACATATCTCGTTCAATCTACTCTGAGATCAAGAAAGTGAATGAACGTTGACATGATGACTGTTCCATGCCTCGAGTTCATTCGGGATATCAGTGACAAAGGAATTATACATTCACTGTAACACCATTCACGGATTGTAGGATGAAAGTTGTTCTCCAACTTTCTACTTTCACTTGGGTAGCACTGATGTGTGACTAGGCACCGCTCTTTGCTTGTAAAGTCATAAGTGTTATGGACTTTTACTGCCAATGTGAAATGGACCTGCAGGGTCACACACATAGGATTTAACCTGGAAGAGGAGTTTTGTCCACAAGCAACATTTAGATTGATTACTAAAGGAGTTTAGTAGTTCAATTAAACACTCAATCAGTCGATGGCTCAATATCGTATGGTTCAAGGTGTTGGACGCATTGATTGGAGTATCAGATTGATTGAAATCGCATTTGACTGATTCTACACAACCTGTACTCCCAACCGATCGGTTCAAGTGTTGAACCGGTCGGCTGAGGTTGCTGAACCGGTCGGCTCAAGTGTTGAGTCGATCGGCTCAAGCCCAGGGTGAAACGAGCGGTTCAAGTGTTGAACCGATCGGTTCAACTGGTGCAACCGAGCAAGTTGGGAAAGTCAGGTCGGTGAGAATTTTCCTTGCGTTTCACTTGCCCAATTTGATTGGGAATAGGATTGGTATTCGATACCAATTAGAAACGAAAGAAGGAAAGTCAATCGGGAACCGACCAGGACCACGAACCGTCCGGTTCAGAAGTGAACCGATTGGCTCATGGGTCCCAACCGATCGGTTGGTGCTCCAACCGACCGGTTCAGGTCCCCAACCGACCGGTTCACTTGTGAACCGATCGGTTCAGGTTGCGAGTTAGTTGCTTTTTGTGGAAAATCTCGAACCCTTCTACTCCTGCTTTAGTCCCATATTTCCAGGCACAAAGAACCCTGTCCCATGACCCGCCTATATATATAGGGGTATTGGGGGCTTCTCAGAGTACAACTCAATGCAAGCCGGTTGCTTTGCGAAGTTGTCGTTCTCTCTGGTTTTGGTAACTGTGAGAGATCCCGAGCAAGTGCTTCCCGCAAAAGGGAGGTGCAACAAGGGAAGGACAACTGCAGTTGCAACTGGTAGCAGGAGAGTGTGTTGGCGACTAGTACGTCAATAGGAGGGTGCGACTCCTTCCACTTCCTTGTGGGACAAGGAGTGTGGAGTTCCAGGTGGTCCGTGTGGACTACTACAGAGGCGGGAGGACACTGCCGCTCAGGAGGACAACTGTCATCTGACAGTCCGGTAGGAGGAGGAGTCGTCAGTCCCGGTGCGACCAGGAGCTGCATAGACGCCGTCCAAGACCGGAGTTGAAGACCGCGCATTGCGGGAGGTATTGTCGCCGAGCAAGCCTCGGGACAAGGTATGATTCCACAAACCATCCTTTCCTAATATATAGACGTTGACGCGTTTCCTCGGTATGGGTTGGGGGAGAAATTTTTTTGTTTCTGCTGCCTTCTCTGTCTCCCCTAAAAACCAACAGTGGTATCAGAGCCACGTCAACTGCTCTATATTTTAGGAATATCGATATGATCGATTTTGGTTTGTCGCCTTTATTTATTGCATACGATGCGAATAATATTGGCTTTATGCATGTCTAATCCTAAATCCACAAATCCCAAATTCCATATATGATATGTATTATTAATGCACTCAATACGCGTCACCCTTAAATGAGTTTTGTGGTGGATGTGTGTAGCGTGATTATGGCCTATAAACCCCTATCTATGTGTGGTTGTTTGTGGTTGCTTGCATCTCGGTCTGCGCACCGATCTTCCCTCTCTTATTCCTGATGTAACTCGAAATAATTCGAGATTCTTTCCTACCTTTGCTCCCCCCGAATGTAACTCGGGGTTTCCCTTTTTAAAGCAATGTAAAAATAGGATAGATTTTTATTTCCTGTTATGTCAAAGACCGGCGGACATCAAGACGACAGCTGAAACGATCGGATCAAGGAGTGAGCCGATCGGTTGACGTTCCAGACGGTCGGTTCAAGGAGTGAACCGATCGGTTGATGACCGGTTCGAGGAGCGAGACGAGCGGGTGGCGGACATGACGAGATGCACGAGGACCAGGCGAACCGATCGATTGGAGGAGCCAACCGATCGGTTGGTGGCACCCAGACGACCGGCTGGAGAGTACAGATCATTCATGTGATGAGTTGATCAACTCGGATGGCAAGGCACAGATGTTCATCTTGTACAGGTTGCATGTGATGTAGACCTAGATGACCGTGATTCCTCTTGGCTCGAGGAATCACATTAGGATGGCCATACTCATCACTTTTTATCATTTGTGCATGTTTTCTGTGGGATATAGCATGTATATGATACGTACTATGTATTGTGGTGATTGGATATGTATATGTATATAAAACCAAATCCCTCATTAAAATATTAAGTCTTACATGCCTTCCATTAGCGGCACACATGAAAAGCTCGATCGACCAAGCGTAGGTTACGCCAAAGCGTGGTGCGCCGTCTATCTTGTGGAAGTGTGAAGCGTAGACATGTAGGTTCTGCCAAAGCAGGGTGCATGTTTACCGTGTCGGCTTTTGGGTTAGACTTAACTAGTGATTCTTAGAGCGTCTAAGCCCAGAGGCAAGGAATGTTCATGGCAAGGAGTTGTGCATGTTCATTCAACAAGAGTTGCATATGATGCAATTGGCAAGAGTTGCCTACCTGAGAGATCTAAGTTGTGAGCGATCAGCCAAAGCTGACTCATGACTTAGAGGATTTCAGGATCTTGCCCACTAGAAGGTTGTACGCTGCAATCTTCCGAATTGATGGTGAGGGCTATCAATTTGAAGTAAAATAGTGGGAGTGATAATTAATTAAAGGCCTAATTATATCATCAAACTTTCAAATCAATCAAATAAGTCAAAAATGAGTTTTGGACTAAAATTGCATATATTTCCTTTTGTTAAAATAAATGGTTAATCAACAAATCACTTTATTTGCGATCGATCTTTGAGATCAACAAATTAAATGGGAATAATTCCACGACTGGTTAGGATGATGATGAGAAGTGTTCTGAATCAAAGAGCAAAATCTCTAAGTCCTAGTTATACCAAAACCATATGAACTCGATCCCACCACATCAATGGCTGAAAGTATGCTTATGGAAGCATACTGAGGATGACATTGATGAGGAGTGCTTGATGTTGTGTTCTCTGAACTATGAGTTGCAGAGACAACATGAGACATATGATGTCTCCAAGATACTGTCCTAGTATGTCATGACAGAAGGAGATCCAGTAAGGTATTCACACACTCAATGTGATTGGGTATGTGGAAAACCTGATTAAGAAGGATTCCCTCTGAGCCAAGAGTTGGCTATTGGTATGATACTGCAAATGTTGTGAGAATCATACAATTCATGATAAGCTACAACATGAACAACTTTGACAAGCGTTGACAGAGTTGTTGGACATGTTGAGGATAGTAGAGGCAAAGATGAAGAAAGACAAACCATAGTCTTTGACGTGATCAAAGAAAAGGTAATTCTTAAGGGCAAGGACAAGGGCAAAGCTAAGAAGTGTTCTGATGCTAGCCAAAAATCCAAGCCGTCTTCAGCCTCAAGGCACATGGGGAAAGGGTGTATGAGGGATTGCCCTCTATATCCAGAAGAACAAAAGAAGATGAAGGAGGGGACAGAGATCTCCACCTAAGGTATCATGAAATGAACCACTTCTTTATCTGAGGTATATGATACCAAGATATGGATATGTCATATATGATATGCAATATCCACAAAGAAGTGATGGCCTTTGCGAAAGGACCAAGAAAGAAATACCCATCATTGGAGCAAGTGTTGCTGCCATAGATAGGAGTATCTTTCAGTTTATTTCAGCCTAAAGGGCACGAAATAGAGTTGAGAACTGCTATTTCATATATTGCTAATAGATAGAAACACTTTATTATTGCATATTGTATGACAATGATGGCAATTAATAAAGTTGATGTTTCAATCTCAAAGATATGATCTTTGTGGCAATGCCTTGTTTATCTTGTGATACATGGTATGCATAAGATAAAATGATACATAAAGTTATTGATAACTCAAACAATTAAATTAGCATATATCATAAGAAATTCATTTCTAGTTTCCATATGATGGATAAATCTAGACTCTTTTGGTTAGAGAACCAGTAAGAGACATGAATAACTTGGACATGATTAATCAATCTTCACTAATGGTAGTGGGAGAATGATTATCCTATTAGGTATAATACATGTGATGTATTTACATACCTATTGGAACAAATGCTAATACTTCTAATGGTGTTTAGAGAAATACCAATATGAATATCCTGAAGTGTTCATGATTTTCATAGATGAAGTGCAAATTTGGTAAAGTGTTAATTCTTGATGAGATCAATGAATGAAACACTTGAACCAAATGTTTGAGATCCTTACGAGTGATTATGATAATGTATCATAGTGAACTCATGATTAAGGCATGGTGATGCCTAAATCAAGAAGGAATCATACTCTAAGGAGTTAGAGAATGATTATCGAATAACTGAATTCTTCTTAATAAAAGAATACCCCACACTAATAAAGGAAATTAAGAATCATAAGGGTTGTGAGTTCTTATATCCTTAACAGATACACCTCAATTATCTAAGTGATGAGTTGTTCATCTGATGAGTCAACTATCTAGATGAATATGTGGAACCGAATTTTGAGTTATGATTTATGATCATTACATCCTAAATGATTTCCATGTGAACCATAAGGTATGACCTTGATGGTAGCACTCATTGGATAAAATCCATAAGTGCAAATGAGTCTTAAGTGTTAAGAAACATGGATAACATTTTGAGAAGGATGATGCTTGTTGATTGCAACTTAATGACTGATACATTTGGCATATGGATACTAAAACCACATTCCTATGAGGAATAAAACAAGGATGTGTACGTGACACAACCTATAAGGTTTATGAATCCACTAATGCAAATGAAGTCTATAAGTTACAATGGACTAATCAATGTGATTGATTGAGTACAAGCAACTCAGAATTGGATCTTTACTTTGATGATATAGTCAAAGGGTTTGACTGACATGTCAAAGATAAAAAAGGGATCTGTGATTTAGTGGGAGCGTGTTCACATTCCACATGTTGATGTGAAATGGAAATGTTCTAGAATGGAAATCCAAAAGTGGAAATTATCTTTAAGGAAGATAGAGATGTTTCCTATATGATGGGAATAGAGATCTATAGAGATAGTTCTCGAAAAATCTCTTGACCTGGAAAGAGAAAGCATACATTGGCAATCTGTACTGAAGGGTTCAGTATGCATAGATTCAGTGGGAGACAACTTGTCCATGTTATATGGATATTAGTATCCCAAAGCCAAGTGTCCAATTCTTATGAAGAATGGGAACACTAAGAATAGATATGGATCTATCATGTATGCAATCATCCCATTATCTTGCATGTATTGACATGGAAAGAATAAAATGCATTCATCATCTTGTATGTGTGACATGACAATATGATGTGCTCATCCTGATAACTCGTATGTGAGACATGACGAGTGGATGTCTGTCTGATTCCAGTAAGGGTTACTGGAATACCATAAGAACTTGATAAGTACTTGGGAAGTACTAGTTCTATGGAGATAAGGAAGAGTTCGATGTAAAGAGTTACATTGATGCAAACTTCCGAAAGGACAGAAAATAAATCACAAAATATATATAGGATATATAAAAGTGAAAGTTTGTTGATAATTGGAAGTGTTCCAATAAAACCATTTAAAAGGGAAATGCCAAGTATCTGTGTGTTAGAGAACAGCAGTGGATACTATATGGATCTGAAGGTTCATGAGATGAACTTATATTCCACTCATTGATGACAAGTCTGGAATCCTTGATCATGCAATGTGGCTAAAGGTTAGCAATGGAATACTAGATCGCATATTACGGCAACTCCATCTCATACGTGTGACGTACAACGAAGAGATGAGAGACATGCAATTTATACTGACTTTGGCAAGGTGTTGCCATTACTCACTATGTTCGCACTAAGAGCACAGTAACATGTGGGACATGTTTGAAGATCACTATGAATATGATTCAAGGGTGATTGGCTCGCAGTGCAAGTGGGAGTCTGTTGGTATGTATGCCCTGAGAGCCAATCATGGGATGATTGGTGGGATACATTAAGATTGATTTGATAAACATCAAAGGCAAGCTTCCAATTCCTTCTGGTTCAGTCATATGAGATAGTGATAGAACAAATTGAATGTCTAGAGAATGATAGTACTCAATGACGTATGCCTTCAGGTTCATGACCTGAACGATGAGATCATATGGATGCTAAGAGTTTGTACATTCTTGTTATGTCCCTAGTCGGATGTCATTGTGGAAGGTAGATAGACAGCAATGACACACAAGACTAGATTGTGGTGTTGGTTGATGACAGAATCTCATTAGTCATGATATAGAGATATCTAACCAAACACATAGGTACTTGTTAGAGAACAAGGTACCGGACAGACCCACCGTGAGTTTGACACATGGAACCATGAGATGGTAGTCACAATCAGTACTCACAGTGATGGTGGTGAGTGTGATTCTTAGACCTGAAATCACTACACTCAACACATGTCGTTGGGCACACTTTGACATCATCAAATGCAATCCTGAAACATGGGTTGTTATAAAGGTGATGATTGGGTGGCTTTGACACATGGGGCTTTTGAGGGGTGAGTGATAGATATGGGATTTGTCCCTCCTGAGGGAGTTTGATATCCAAGGCCACTTGATGAGTAGGATTGAGATAGGCGTGCGCACGCATGTGTGAATCAGTATGTGATATTGATGTCATACATATCTCGTTCAATCTACTCTGAGATCAAGAAAGTGAATGAACGTTGACAGGATGACTGTTCCATGCCTCGAGTTCATTCGGGATATCAGTGACAAAGGAATTATACATTCACTGTAACACCATTCACGGATTGTAGGGTGAAAGTTGTTCTCCAACTTTCTACTTTCACTTGGGTAGCACTGATGTGTGACTAGGCACCGCTCTTTGCTTGTGAAGTCATAAGTGTTATGGACTTTCACTGCCAACGTGAAATGGACCTGCAGGGTCACACACATAGGATTTGACCTGGAAGAGGAGTTTTGTCCACAAGAAACGTTTAGATTGATTACTAAAGGAGTTTAGTAGTTCAATTAAACACTCAATCAGTCGATGGCTCAATATCGTATGGTTCAAGGTGTTGGACGCATTGATTGGAGTATCGGATTGATTGAAATCGCATTTGACTGATTCTGCACAACCTGTACTCCCAACCGATCGGTTCAAGTGTTGAACCGGTCGGCTGAGGTTGCTGAACCGGTCGGCTCAAGTGTTGAGTCGATCGGCTCAAGCCCAGGGTGAAATGAGCGGTTCAAGTGTTGAACCGATCGGTTCAACTGGTGCAACCGAGCAAGTTGGGAAAGTCAGGTCGGTGAGAATTTTCCTTGCGTTTCACTTGCCCAATTTGATTGGGAATAGGATTGGTATTCGATACCAATTAGAAACGATAGAAGGAAAGTCAATCGGGAACCGACCAGGACCACGAACCGACCGGTTCAGAAGTGAACCGATCGGCTCATGGGTCCCAACCGATCGGTTGGTGCTCCAACCGACCGGTTCAGGTCCCCAACCGACCGGTTCACTTGTGAACCGATCGGTTCAGGTTACGAGTTGGTTGCTTTTTGTAGAACATCTCGAACCCTTCTACTCCTGCTTTAGTCCCATATTTCCGGGCACAGAGAACCCTGTCCCATGACCCGCCTATATATAGGGGTATTGGGGGCTTCTCAGAGTACAACTCAATGCAAGCCGGTTTCTTTGCGAAGTTGTCGTTCTCTCTGGTTTTGGTAACTATGAGAGATCCCGAGCAAGTGCTTCCCGCAAAAGGGAGGTGCAGTAAGGGAAGGACAACTGCAGTTGCAACTGGTAGCAGGAGAGTGTGTTGGCGACTAGTACGTCAACAGGAGGGTGCGACTCCTTCCACTTCCTTGTGGGACAAGGAGTGTGGAGTTCCAGGTGGTCCGTGTGGACTACTACAGAGGCGGGAGGACACTGCCGCTCAGGAGGACAACTGTCATCCGACAGTCCGGTAGGAGGAGGAGTCGTCAGTCCCGGTGCGACCAGGAGCTGCACAGATGCTGTCCAAGACCGGAGTTGAAGACCGCGCATTGCGGGAGGTATTGTCGCCGAGCAAGCCTCGGGACAAGGTATGATTCAAAAAACCATCCTTTCCTAATATATAGACGTTGACGCGTTTCCTCGGTATGGGTTGGGGGAGAAATTTTTTTTGTTTCCGCTGCCTTCTCTGTCTCCCCTAAAAGCCAACAACATACACGTCTTCTACCTGAGTAGAGGAAGAAACACACTTGTTAGATAATGCGGAAGGTGTGATGAAATCAAGAAGATATGGAGTAATAGTTAAAGAAAAGTGAAAAACCCTAACCAACTAGCAAGATGGTAAATGAAATTAAATCATTCCGTCGTCCCCGACAACGGCGCCAATTTTTTGATGGAGCTCCCACTCGCGTGGAATTGCGTGCACCACTAAAAATCCTAAATATGGTAAGTATTTAGGTTTAGCCTTGCTTATATTAGGTTAAAACACCACCCACATATGCTAAGATACGTGGAAGTCTTATCGCAGTATAGTTAAGGGTCGAATCCACAGGACAACGATCTTGTTGGGAGCAACAAGATGGAAAACATTTAGAATTTCACTTAATTCCTTAATAGTTGGTATTTAGTCCAAAGATTTGATTTGGTTGTTTTAATCTAAGTGCAAGTAAGGTAAAGACAAGAAAGTAAACTGAAGGTTGTTAACAATGATAAGAAACCACTTGGGTGTGATCAGTTTTCACCACCACTACGCTCGGATCAAAACATGCAACATAAAAACATAACCTGCAATAAGAGTCTTAATCAGTTAGTATCTTTGTAGGTTTAGTTTCCTTTCGGAGAACTAACTACGAGAAGCGTGGGAATGTTGCAACGCTAGCCATCCCTGAATGAATGGTCACCTACTTTACATCATTCCCTTTGGAAAGTGTGTTTCTCGACTTATCAAGGTTGCACTTTCATACGTTAATTGATTCCATTTCATAGTATGAAACTGCAACTTTGGAAGTGAGTTTACCCCACTTCTTGAAAAACACTTCTAGATACCGTAACAGATGCATGGTGAATACATGCACCAAGAACCCACATTCAATCGAGATTCGAATCTAATAGTACAAATATAGACAATTCATACTAAAAGATAAAAGATAGCACAAGTTGGTGATCAAGCAACAAGCATTCATTAAACGATTGATGTAGAACTGAAAAGAAAGCATATCTCTATTGCAAACTATGGATTGCATTGCATGAAATGAAACATGGGTAGCGGGGCTACTCCTCGCACCCTAGTGAAAGAAGACTACTCGCTCATAGCTAGGACAAAGAAGGAGGTGAGAAAAGAAAGAAAGGACGTCATCCCCACAAAGGAGAGAGGAAATTCAACCCCTTGGAAAGAGAGAGAGACGATCTTCACACTTCACAGGTTTCTCAATGATGAGATCTCCTCTTCCCACCTTCTTTGGCGAAGAGAGAGAAAGCAGCTTTCGGATGGAGCTTGGATCTCAGACTGACGGCCTTTGGGCGGAGGATGGAGGTTGGAATAGCTTTGGAGTAGTAGAGGCAACCTCTGGGTGTCTGAAACTTCATGCCTTTCTGAGGACCCCTTGGGTCTTATTTATAGGCCTTAAGTGAAGTCCAAACGGTTTGGTCAGTTTTGGGTCCAAACGGTTTGTACTCTGAGACCGTTTGGACCCTGAAACCGTTTGGACTCTGAAACCGTTTGGACTCTGAGACCGTTTGGACTCTGAGACCATTTGGACTCATGCGGTCTTGAGATCGTATGACTCCATTCGGTCTTGAGATCGTATGACTCAATGCGGTCTTGAGATCGTATGACTCCATGCGGTCTTGAGATCGTATGACTCCATGTGGTCTTGAGATCGTATGACTCATGCGGTCTTGAGACTGTTTGACTTCATGCGGTCTTGAGATCGTATGACTCCATGCGGTCTTGAGATCATATGACTCCATACGGTTGTGAGACCGTTTTACTTAATGCGGTCTTGGGACCGTGTGAGTTCATGCGGTCTTGGGACCGTGTGACTTCATGCAGTCTTGGGACCGTGTAAGTTCATGCGGTCTTGGGACCGTTTGAGTCTTTTGTGATTTTGTTGTATCTTTTTCTGTAAGTAAAAAGGAGAAAAGTTAATCTAATAGTATGTTTGCAATAAAGGAGAATAGTTTAGATATTTTGTCTACTTTATCTAAGAAAGAGTGTGGAAAACTGAAGAATATTACTAAGATAACATCACAAAATTGGAGGTTATCAACATGATAGTAGCATGATAGAGAAATCTATTGTGTGGGGGCTATGAAATATTGTACGTGATTTAATGATGACCAAAATATTATACTTAGCATATATTTGAGCCTAATCAAATCATGTTGATTGATATGGGGTATTTAATTTATCCACCATAAGTCTCACATTACTTTATTCTTTATCTGTATAAATACTCCAACATACGTCAATCATGAGGATGTATTATCACAAGGGAATCCTGATGATAAACCTAAAAGCAAAAGGAACAGTGACTATAGGTGAATACAAAAGGGTGAAATAAATGGAGATAATAAAGAAAATACTTGAAAACTTTGAAGAATTAATGAGGAAAGATGACATATATTATCAACTTAATTACAAGGAGGATGTAGTTGGTAACTTCTTAGTGACATCTTTAGTGATGGTGTTGAAATTGGATATTGTGAATGATGAAAGCTTAGTAAAAGTTTCAGTCTCTTAAAAGATGGATATAGTACTTAGTTTTGTAATGCAACAAAGTGTAGCATGTATGAAGAAAGTATACGATTATATGTAACTTTTTGGATCTGTAAAGTCTTTATACGTAAGAGATGGTATTCATGTTTACTATGATTTGTTTTGAAGCATCATATTTATATGGAAGATTGAATGTTTATAATAGGGTGGAATGTGATACTACTATTTTTTTCTCTTCCCAAAAACTTCAACAATTCATATTTCATATAATATATTGGCAATATATTTTTCATGTTACAAATATACAAATTGTAGTAATTTTTCATTTGTCACACAACAATCTATTCATGAGATATAGTTTTGTCATTTGACAAAACTATATTAATGAGATAATTTCTTTTATAAGTTTTGAATTTACCAATACTTAGAAACTACATATTTACCATAGTTACAACAATTCTTAGAACACATTTAATTTGGGTAATATACATCCATTTCCTAAGGTTATATTTTTGTATTGCAAACAATTTAAATTGCTCGACAAAGAGACATCATGATTACAACTTACATATATTCGGGTGGTCTCGCATAGATTATGCATTATGTATTAATAATTAGAAAATACTCATTTGCCTTAGTTACAACAATGCTTAGAACATATTTAATTTGATTGATATGCATCCGTATCTTAAGGTTATATTTTTTTTATAACGAGAGACCCCTGTCGGGATCAGCCACTATTGGACCCCACCCAGCCAAGGGTAAACCCCGAAACCAGCCGCGTACATGGGGGCACCACGACGCGCTAAGTGACGTGGGGCCTTTATTGCACCCCGAGGGTTTTCATCTAGAGTCAAACCCGGGTCCCTTCATTGGGAATTCCGAGCCGCACCACTTGGGCTATTCCCTCGGCCCTTATCTTAAGGTTATATTTTGGTATTACAAACACTTTAAATTGCTTGAGAGAGATCCTTCATGATTACATCTTACTTTTATTTTGGTGGTCTCGCTTATATTATGCATTCAAACTTAAGTCAGATTATGTCAGGATGGCCATAGAAATATCACATAATATTATACATTTTTTATATACCTTGGTTCTGAGCTCTAGCGTAAGCCATATAAAAACTATAACAAAATTCTCATCACAACCTATAAATGGAGTTTGCATGAATAAGGTATGCCATATATTATCCATGATAGGTGGGTTTAGCTAAAATATATATTGTATATATTTTGTAAACAATCATGATAAAATATTCTTAGAACATAAAGGTCATTTCAAGATAAAACATTTATAGGGTTTGATATTCAATGACGTCTTTTTGTACTTTATTTCTTTGTAATTGCGACTATATTGTATTTTTATCATTAATATTTTGTAGAGAAATAAAGTAAATAAAGTGGTTTATCATCAATTTAAATAGGACGAAATACTCAAATATACTAGAATAAAAGAAGGTATTAATTTGAAAAAGCAAAGAGATTATTATGCCAACATCTAAGAGGAGAAAAAGATATAAAAGCATGAAAACATTAGAGAAAATTATGCCAAGAAAAATTAATGAGACCTTAAAAGAATAAAATTCAAGAAGAAGGAACAACTATGATTCTATACATGCTCATGTGACTTCATCATTTAGGTCTACAGAAACACAACAATTTCAATCAGAGCATCTACTATGATGGAAATGGACTCTAAGTCAACTGTTTGGGAAACAATTTATGCAATAAAATCAGAGCCTTCAACTACATGGGAAGTTGGGTCTACATTTATTATTCAAGAAACAACTACTACTTCAAAGTGCACATCGCATATGAAATACAGGAGTGGTCATGTGATGAAAATTTTCATAATATATTTACTAATACCTAAAGAGCCATATGTACTTTCTAGTTGTAGATATTGTGTCCATTTCCATGCAAAAAGATTTCCATATGAGATGAGAGTATTTTGTTCTGTGATGGAGAAGTTTCTTTAGTAGAAAATGACTTCCCACTAGAACTAAATCATTAGCACAATTCATTAGATAAAGAGTCAATTCACTTGTGTTAGAACATACAGTTAATATGTATATCCATAGACCCAATCATATGATGATTGTAGTGGCATATCTTATAAACAATTTGATTAATAATAAAGGCAGTCTTCCAATTTATTCTATTTTATCCTGTTATGAGATAATGATGTAGCTTAATAAATGTCTAAAATTAATATTATTCAATGATGGATGTCTTCGGGGTGAGGACTTAAACATGAGATCATATAGATATTAAGAAAATATACATTATTGTTATGTCCCTAGACCGATGTTATAGTGGAAGGTTAATAGAACACAATAACACATAAGACTAGAGTGTGTGTTGGTTGATGATAGAATCTCATTAAGTCATGATATGTGATATCAAACCAAACACTTAGATAATTGTTAGAAAACATTATATTACATAGAACCACCTTGAGATTTATACATGAACCATTGAATGGTTTTGAAAATCATCTCTCATAGTGATGGTGGTGATTGTGGTTCTTAGACTTGAAATCACTCACTCATCACATGTCATTTTGTGTGCTTTGACATCATCCACCATGAACTTGAATAAGGATTTCCCTAGAGGTGGTGCTCAGGTGCACTATGACATGTGGGGATGATTGTGAGTGATGTAGATGGGATTTGTCCCTCCAATAGGAGTTTGATATCTTGGCCACTTGATGAGCGAGACTGAGAAAAGCATGGACATGTGCATGTGAATCAATATATGATGTTGAGTTCACATATATCTCTGAATGTATGCTCTAGTTCAAGGAGTATAAATTGAACATTGAAGAGGATGTTGATTCCATGCCTTGAGTTCAATCCAGATATCAAAGACAAAGTAACTATACAATCATTGTAACACCAATGATGAGTTGTAGGTTGAAGTTGTTCTCCAACTTTCTGAATTACTTGGATAGCTATGGTGTCTTGCTAGATACCAATCTTTGCTTGTGATGTTATAAATTAGTTATGAAGATTCACTACCAATGTAATGTGGGACCTATAGGATCACATGCATAGGAATGCACTTGGAATATGAGTGTATTCATGAATGATTTTTAACTTGATTATTAAATGTGCTTAGCTATTTAATTTAAACAACATTGGCTCAAAATTGACTGTCTGGACTCTGAACCGACCGATTTAAGTGTTGAACCAATGAGTTTGAGTGTCAGGTTAGTTAGAAACAACATTGGTTTCACAATGCTCGAACCAGGGCATAAACTGACCGGTTCATGGTCACAAATGATTGATCAATATGATGAACCTCCTAGTTCAATGGTCAATTTGATTGCATCAAGGATTGATGCTGATGTCATGACCTGCATTGATTGTGCATTCAATACTAATGTGATTGTATCACCTCTTTACTAAAATTTAAAGGAAATACAAAACATACACTCTTTCCAAGAAAAATAGACATTTTGGAATGCATGTATGATAATCCAAGTAAACAAGCATGTTTTAGATACATGTAAAATGTCAATAGCAGCGGAAAAGAAACTAAGTTATTACATTACTTTTTGAACTCAATTCACTATATGAGTTTCTTTTAAAAGGAAAAATTGAAAAGAAACTATATGATCTAGCAATAAGTAACCTGCTCATCCTTGATTGCAAAACTTGAATCTACTCATGAAATTGGTCACCTTGGCCTTATTTAACATCTTGATCTAACCCTGAGTTGTTGGGAAAGCACCCATCAAAAGGGAAAGAAAACAAGGTATGTGTTAGAGATAATGAACAAGGATAAAAGATAAGAAACAACATGGAAATAAAGGCTAAGAATGCATCATAAGATGAAGATAGTCAAAGGTATTAGGCATAAATAAATAGATGCTTTCCATAACAAAATAGTAAAAGTTTGCATGCATGATTAATATTGACTACCTAAACTATGTAGGGTTGAGGCATCTACCTAACCTCAACCAATAGGTGAGCGAGAGTAACACATTCCAATCACCTACAAATATTTTATATTGGGGAGAGTAACACATTCTTTGGGCAAATTTACACATGCCCGATCTATGGGTGGTTCTACAAAAGTACCACTACACTAGTTAAATAGTCTAATAAAATCAACATGCTAAAGAACTATGACAAATATAAGCATCAAATAATAAAAACATAGAAGTGGGGTACAAGACCCAAGAAATAAGTATCAAAACTGGTTTTTGAGGCAAATATAACAAAGGAATTATCAAAAGAGAAACTAGGGTTTCATAAAAGCCTCATTAGGGAAACTAGGTTAGGGTTTGCAATTATTCCCAACTTAGGTTTCTTAATGAAATCCATTTACTCTTTTTCACTACTTCTATTGAATCCAAAGCCCACTTTTCCTATTTTTAATGTATGATCATGTATTAGGTTTTACACATGTATTAAAGTAAAGAAACCCTAACTTTTGGACGTTTTGAACAAAACCTCTATTTAATGTAATTAGGGATTTCCTGATTTCTCCATGAAAACACAAAAATAAGGGGTCTTTAAGTGCAACTTCTTATTTGGAATCATTTGGAGAAGATTTTGTGCAAATTGATCGAGAAACGAGTGAGTAATCAAGAAAATTAAATCAATGTAATTCGGTTCCTGTTGCCAAATCAGTAGGATCTAGAAGACAACCCATGAGTCGTTGGATCGTGGATCCAATAGTCATGATCGCGTGGGTCAAAGTCAAAACATAAAAAAATAAATCAAATTCCCTGTCTTATTAGAATAGTGTATATATGCATTAATTTCCCTTTTTCACTCTCCTCATTTGAGGGGGAAAACATGCTCCAAATTAAATTAAAATTGACACCTAGCCTATTTTTGATATGAGGAATCTGAATATGCAATTAGATTTGCCTTTTGAGAACATTTTATATGTTAAATAAATCAAATCTCTCTTTCCTCCATCATTAATGGTTATTTGATTCTCTAAATTTGATGAGACTTCACCGACAAGTCATATTAAGTGCCTTGGATACGAATTTGCCATAAATTTTACATGTTGGAGTCGTTTGTACATTTATTTAATATTTTGAAGGTTCTACACACTTTCTCTCTCCTAATTTCACCTTTTAATCAAATATTCCCCAAATAGAGTGAGAATTCACCCAAAGGGATCAGAATTTGGAAACAATTGTTACTTGTAGAATCATTAATGATTTTATTTTGCATTTTTGAGTTATCTCCTATTTTCCCATTCAGTTAGTATAGTTATACTTACTAGTTTTCAAAAAGTTGTGAAACTTATCACGCAAGCAAAGCTATACTCAATGAAAATGAATTTGGACTTAGAATTATCTTTTGAGTTATTCTTTTATGGATTTTTGGTAATTTACTCTTATTTTCACTTAATTAAAAAAATAATTCATTTAATGTTACATGATCTTAGTTTTAAGATTTTCTTTTCTTATTCCCATATAAAAGGGCCATAGAAACTTCTAGATTGATTTTATTTTATCCCTATTAAGTAGAAATTTTGCAAATTAAACCCATTAGTAAGCTGTTACTGAGGTATTTGTGCATAAATCCTTATAAAGTCAAATATAGGGAACAAATGTGCACAAATCCATCATAATTTCCACTAATTCGACATCTAGTACAAAAATGAAAGGAGAAGCTCAAGAAAATGCTAAACTAAGATTATACATGGATATCAATTTGTTATGGTGATTTAGAATAGGAAACATACACAAATTGATTGGATTGGGGCACTAACTGACTGGTTCATGCAAAAACTGACTGGTTGATGAGTGATCTGACCAGTTTGCCATTCATAGCATCTGGAAAATTCATGAAAAGTCATCTCTTTGACTCCCAGATGGATCGGGAACCCTGACCCTGGACTTTCTATTAATAGAGGGGTACTGGGGATTCCCAGACACAACAATAAGCTCCGACAATTTTTGTCTTCTCTGGTCGTGGTAACTAATAAAACCCAAGAAAGTTTTACTCATCAAAGGGAGGAATAATAAGGGTGAGACAATTGGGAGAACAAGTCGATGCTAGCACGTTGACTAGAAGGAACAACTCCAGCATGTCCATTTCAGAAGAATGATAGGAGTTCTCGGTGGTCCATGTGGACTACTGTAGAGGTGAGGAGGTTGTTTCCTGTCTCTAGGAGGATGACGTCAACCACTATTCCTAGTAACAGATCATGAAGCTAATGCCGACAGACGTCCAGGTGCAATTTAAAGAATGATACATAGTACTATGATGGAATTGTCACTGAATTTACTCCAGGATCTGTTATAACCTCACAACCATACTTCCCATCTCATAGTTGTTGGCGCGATCTACTATCCTTAGGGAATATGGAAAGTAAAATTTTTTGTTTCTGCTGCCATACCTAATGCCATATTTCCTTAAACTGGTATCAAAGTCATGTCAATTTACTATGTTTTTGGATTTGATTAATATGATCAGATTTTAGTTTCATTATTTAATGCATACAATGTGAAAAATTAATCTGGTAATGTGCATATCTAAATAAACACCACAAATGATCCCAATATATATATGATACGATATATATGCAATTTATATGTGCCACATTAAATTATTTTGTTGGTGATTATTAGCATGGTTATGACCTTTACCCCTAGACCTTTTGTACATGGTGGATGGTTGTTGTTTCCTTATTATATCTCATTTTGTATACCAAGCCTCTCTCTTCTTTTCCATATGTAAAAGTATTAGTTCCTTCCCCCTATGCTCACATCGAATGTAACTCGAGGTTTCACAATTAAATGTAAATATGATAGCTTTAATTCTTGTTATGGCAAAGAAGGCATTCTGCACCAAACGAGTGGACTGACTCATCAGGCGAACCAATCGATTCAGGAAACGAACCGATCGACTGGAGGACTGAGGAGGCAATGATAGTAGGAACCAACTTATCAGATGGTGGCCCAATCGACAAGCTGGAGGATTCTAGACATCACAAGGACCGGAGGCCAGACGACCAGTTTGAGCGACCAACTAACTGACCAAGAGGCCAACCGTCCGATTGAAGAGTTGAACTGATCATCCCAGACTGATTCAACATATATCATCATGAACAATAGGTTGCTACATATGATGTGGACCTTAGGTGATAGTAATTCCTTGTGGTTCCAAGGAATTACATTACCGTGTCCATAACCACTGCTTGTGTTTATTATTGAATGTTTCATTGTGGTTATAACATGTATATGATACATACTATAAATATTTGATGATTGGATATGTATAAGTATTTATATACACTACTACAGAAATAGCTTATAACGTCACATTTAGAGGCGTCAGTTATAACCTAATATCGACGCCTAAACCCTACAACGTCGGCTAATTACAAATACCTACATCTATATTTGAAGACCGTCCAGACACAAGTATCGCTTTTTATTTAACGTCAGCTCCCTATAATGAACCGATGCCTAAAATAGCGCACCAAATCCAAATTTTTGAGCGAAAAAATTACCCCCAAAGTTTCACATACGACATCGGATTTTTGACCGAATAACCGACGCCTAAAGACGAAAAAATTACCTCCAAAGGTCATCAGTTTTAGTGGAAAAACCGACACTGATAAGGTTTCGCGTGCCGTCCCTACGAAAATTTTTAGGGTTAAGATTGTCCAATGGACGTCGGTTTTTTCTCGCAACCGACACTGAAGGATATTAAGTGTCGGTTTGTTAAATAACCGACGCCTTTGTTAACTTAATAACCCACGATCGATCAAGAAACAGACTCTTCCCATTCTTTCTGTTTCATCATGAAGTTGCTGCCCCCGCCCGAAGCTGCTTCCCCCTACTCGATCGTCATCGCCACTTGATCAAGCCGCTGCCTGCTGCTCCTCACACTGCCGCCGCCTCCCCCTGATGTCTTCTTCCTTCCGCCCGCTAGCTCCTCACACCGCCGCCGCCGCCGACAGGGATACCTAGCTGCTCTCTTCTTCCTCCATGCCGCTGATAGGTAGGCTGCTTCCTTTTCTTCTTCCTCCACCTCTTCTTCTTCCTACTCCCTCCTTTCCAAATGGATAAAAACAAGGCATGATCGACCTGTGGGCTGGACATGAGTGGTTGTGTTGGCCGACCACGGTCGTGCTGGCCAGCACAACCATGGTCGTGTCTAGCCCATAGGTCGTGCCTTGCTTTTATCCATTTGGAAAGGAGGAAGCAGGAAGAAGAAGATACATTTGCAATTGAATACTAATACTTAACCTAATTCTGTAAATTTTGATGCATGTTGAATTAAGATATTAAAACCCTAATACACATTTCACCATAATCTTGAATTAACTATATTACTGAAATCTTGTGATCAATCTATCTAAGATATTAAAACCCTAATGATAAATCTCTAATTTTGTAGTGATGTGTCACCCTACTACATGAATCCCTATTGTATGATGTAGATTGATGATAATGCATGAGCTAGTTTGAAATTTTAAAATCAATTATGAATCTCTCCATACCTAGGTCATACTAATTTATGTGTAATCTTTATCTTGATGATGAACATGTATGGACACTCAAAATGTTGAAATCAATGTTATAGAATGACAACGCATGTATTTGTTGGCCTAGAAACCCGTCCAAGATTTACTCATTAGGAGTAAATCTTGGATAGTCCCTGGTTTGGGACTGTTCTTGAACACCTAATCTCACTTAGGATGTAAGTGTATAATGTGTATTGGGTTTTAAAGAAAATTTCGATAGCATTTCCCCATTTGTTCTCTAAGTACATATGTAGTTAGAGAACAGTGGGGAAATGCTGCTGAAATTTTCTTGAAAACCCAATACACATTATACACTTACTAGTGAGATTAGGTGTTCAAGAATGGGATAGGTGGTACACATTTATTATATATAAGAATAACAACACATGTATTTGTTGGCTTAGAAACCCATCTAAGATTTACTCATTAGGAGTAAATCTGGTTAGGGACTATTATTGAACACCTAATCTCACTTAGGATGTTTTAACCATTAATTATATATAAGACCTTAAACTGTAAAGTTTTAACCATAAACCCTAATCTTTTAACCGTAGACCCTAATCTTGTTCTAATATATACTTGTTTTCTCTTTGATCATAGAATGGATAGATCATGGATGTCCATTCCAAATCGTTGCACCCCTGAGTTTATTTCTGGTCTTGACCAGTTTATTAGATTTTCTGAGGAACATAGGAAACAACCTGGAGATAAGTTCTACTGTCCATGTAGGCATTGCACTAGTGATGAAATCAAAAGTCATGTCATGTGCAACGGGATTGTACAAGGCTATACAGAATGGCACTGGCATGGAGAGATTTCAAACCTAAAATCAGTGGATGTCTATAGTAGTGCTTGTGTGGAAGAAGAAATTGCCTTCAATGACGCAGATGTGAACGAACCAGTTCCAGTAGACATTGTTGATGCGATGCTGGATAGTTGTGGGGTAGAGCACACCGATCCACCTCCCATTTTTAGAAACATTGTGCATGATGCCGAGATACTATTATACACATGTTGTAAGTTTATGAAGCTTAGCGCTGTTTTGAGATTGTATAAACTGAAAGCTAACAATCGATGGAGCGACAAAAGCTTCACGTCATTGTTGTCTTTGTTGAAAGAAATTCTTCCTGAAGGAAACGAGCTGCCAATCTCAACATACCTGTTAAAGAATTGTTGTGCCCAATGGGAATGGAGGCCAAGAAGATACACACATGCCTGAATGATTGTGTATTATTTCAAAAGGACTATGTGGATTTGAAAGATTGTCTGAAATGGGGTGCGTCAAGGTATAAATTGACGACTTCGGGGGAGTCCAAAACTGGTTCTCCGACCAAGGTGATGTGGTATCTACCTATAATACCACGGTTTCAATGCTTGTTTTCCAATCCTATAGATGCGAAGAATTTGAGGTGGCATTCAGATGTTAAGAAAAATAATGATGGTATCCTACGACATGCGTCTGATTCGCCACAATGGAAGAAGATTGATTTATTGTACCCTGAATTCAGAGAAGAAGACATGAATCTAAGACTTGGGGCTTTGTACAAATGGGATGAATCTGTATGGGACATTGAGCAGCCAACATAGCACTTGGCCAGTTATGCTTGTTATATACAATCTTCTTCCCTGGTTGTGTATGAAAAATAAGTACATTATTGTAACATCACTGACCTGAGTTATGTACTAACCCTAGGTTTTTTCTTAATAAAGATGATGAGATGCTTGCTCTTATCTTTTGAAAATTAATTAAGGCTCTTGAGGAACTTATTTTTCAATTTCAGTCCCTTTTGAATAATGTTGAAACATTGTTTTGTTAATTTTGGACTAAAGTGCAAATTACCCAAGTTGAGGTGTTAACTTGCAAATTACAAATGATAAGATGTTCCTATTATGTTGAGACATCATAAGAATGAATATGATGTAGTGATATGGTTTCCACAAGCTTGGGCATCAAGATAACGCTTGTAGAGCAAACCTTGTGCATTAAAACCTAGTTTTTGTGTAATGTGTAATTTACCCAAAATCTAGGGTTCAATATGAAATATATCACCTCTAGAGGGTCTCTCATGTTTCTTGGCATCAAGAAGAGCAAAGAAAATGAGAGGGGCACCTCATTTGAGTTATCTTGGAGGAGAGAGAATCTTGACATTAAAATAATCAAGATTTAAGAATATATGGAACTTTATTTTAATTTAATGCGAAAAGAAATAAATTAATTGAGGAGCCCTTCAATCAAAAGTTGAAGGATGTGTTTGAAATAGTGTTGGAATATCTTGTGCCTTGCTATGGCACAAAAAGATATTGGTTGAGTGGAAGCCACTCACATTAAGATAATAAAAAGTAATATCCACTAAAAGGTTGGATATTAATATAAGACTCTTTAAGGTGCTTAGTTCCTTTTCCATTAATTCTTGGATAATGATGGAGTTTTGCTAGAAAAAGAAGATGGCTTCATGGACAAGAAATGGAGGGGGATTTCATTGAAAGTATTTTGGAATTAAAAGAAAATAATCCATTTTCTCTTTCCTTGAAAATCCTTTATACATGTTCTTTTTCCAATACACATAAGGACCTTTCCTTAGTTTTTCTCTTATCACTTTGCTTTGGCCGACCAAGGAAGATCTCAGGAGCAGGAGAAGGATGACCACAACCTGTTGGTATGGTTTCGATCATCTTCTATCTCGGAATCATGGTGAAAACCCTAAAGCAATGCTTGATTCTTGGTTTTCTTCACCCGATTTCCAATTCTAGCCATCTTTTTCGTCCAATAGCTCAAGAACAAACCTTGGGCAGTTGTTGGAACTCCATTCACCATTAGAGCCGTGGATCTTGGAGCTTGGAGATGAGATTTGAGGCGGTTTTTATAACCTTAACCCTTAAACATTGATATTGCATCAAGTTCTCTATGATTTGTTGGTTATTTTCTTCTATTTCAAACTTTTTTGATGCATTGCTGCAATTTCCATGAAAAACGGTTGCTGTTCTTGGATGCATGCAGGAATATGATGATGACATCATATTGACATGTTTCCCAAGAAAATTATTAGGTCAAACGGTTTGCATAAGCTGCTCAAACGGATTCCCAAACCATTTGGGAGCAAACAGTTTCAAACCGTTTGAGATGAAACGGTTTCACCAAACCGCATGAGGGCAAACAGTTTCAGACCATTTGGAGGTGTTGACCAGGGTTGACCATTTGGGAAATTATTTCTACTAATGTTGGTTATTGATCCACTAAATATAATTGACTAGTTCTTATTGGTTCATGAGTTGAAGGTCCAACAATCACCAAAACCCTAATCGGGTTGAGTGCTGATTTCATAAGTGTTTGAGTTTGAAACTTGGGTTGATTGACCCAAACGGTTTCAAAACCGTTTGGGGATCACCCAAACGGTCTGAAGACCATTTGGGGGTCACCCAAGACTGTTTGGAGGTATAGGGTTGGATATGGTTAAGTGTTTCAAGGTTCAAAGATATGGTATTAACCGTAATCGACTAAGTGCTGATTTTGCATTGGAATGAGTTGATGTTTTGGGTTGATTGACCCAAACGGTTTGAAAACCATTTGGGGATCACCCAAATGGTATTGACCATTTGGGGATCACCCAAACGGTCTCAATACCATTTGGGGGTCACCCAAGACCGTTTGGAGGTCTAGGGTTAGGTATGGTTGAACAATTGAAGGTCCAAAGACATTAAGTTGAAGTACACTCAATTGCTGATTTGGTGACCAATGCTAGGATTCAAACATTAATTAAATGACATGGTTAATGATGATGGATGGGAAAACAGTCTCAAGACCGTTTGGAGGTCATCCAAATGATCTCAAGACCGTTTGGGGGTCACCCAAGACCGTTTGGAGGTCTAGGGTTGACTATGGTTAGGTGTTTGGAGATCTAAAGGTACTAAGTTGAAGTGCAATCAATTGCTGATTTGGTGAGCAATCCAATGAACCAAACCCTAATTGGTTGACTTGGATTTTGATGTTGACTTGGGCAAACGGTCTCAAGACCGTTTTGAGGTCATCCAAACGACCTCAAGACCGTTTGAGGTCAGGTCATGTCGATTTTGGATGATGGTCCAATAGTTTGAAAGTAACTAGTTTCACATTGTATAATCTTGAAGGTTCATCAATTCCAAACCCTAATACAATTGATTCAAACCCTAATTGGTGATCAATTGAGGGTTAATTGAGGGTCAAATTAGTTGAAGGATGACCTAATTAACTCAATTGAAGCATGGTGATAGGCCCAATTGATGAGTAGTTCCATAGATTAAATGGTTGAAGGAACCAACATTGGAAACCCTAATTTAATTGGAGTGGTTGGGACCCTTTCTGGTCCTTGCGGTTTTGAGGAGGTTTGGACCAAATGGTCTCAAGACCGTTTGAGTGCAAACGGTCTCCAGACCGTTTGGGACCAAACGATCCCAAACCGTTTAGGTTCATGCGGTTTCCAAACCGATTGAGTTCATGCGGTTTCAAAAGTCAACTTTGGGCAAACGGTCTTCATCACCTACTTTACTAAACGGTTTCAAGTATGTTACCAAGACCGTTTGAGGTGTGATTTGGTAAAGACCGTTTGGGTTCTATGTGACCAAGACAGTTTGGTGGATAATTAGTCAAAACTGCATGGGTACTTAAAGTGGTTAAAGGACAAGTTGATCAATTGATTAATACATGATGTAATCAAAGATGATTATAGTAATTACATCTTAATGGGATGAGGTGATTAGTACCTTTGAATAGTTAAGCCTTAATGGTCATGGTGACAATGACATAACCCATGATGTCAATTCTTCCTCAAGAGTGAGTTGACTTAACCTAATCAAGACTGAAGCATACATCATCTTTCGAAGATGAAAGAGAAGATTGCCTACATGGATGATAATTAAGTAATGGACTTCTAATATGTATGAATGTCTAATTAGGGTATGATCCTTCATAGTGGGATCATGAAACCCTAATTATGATGGTTAATGAATCATAACCCTAATTGAGGACATTGATAGGAAAAATCATAACACATGATGATGATATGATCTTAATTCATAATGATAATATGAGAAACCCTAATTTAGGGTACTTTGATGATCACTCCTACTTGGGGTGAATAGTAAACCCTAATCAAGGGTGATGCAATATGAATAGTCAACCCTAATTGTGGGTTAGTGAACTTAAACCCTAATCAAGGGTGATACAATGTGAATAGTAAACCCTAATTCCAAATAAGGTAAATGGAAGTGTGGAACTCTAATTCTGGGTTATATTATATAGCATGAGAGATCTAAGGTTGGATAATGAAGTGATGAGTCATTAATCCTAATTGAGCTGAGGGGATGATCAACCTTAATCGAAATGAAAAGGGAAACCCTAACCCTAGCAAGGGTATAGTGGTATAACCCTTGAATAATGATGTCATAATTGTTTTGCATTATGCTGGTATGAAATTGATATATCTGTTATCATCTGTACTAATCATGCAGGTTTTATGAGATATTGAATATAGCCAGGTATGAGCTATGATGCTTTGCTTATTGAAAGTATTTTATGAGCTTTGTAAGCAATGATATGCTATGTTGCCTAGTGAAAGGTAACAAAAGAGATTGATAGGATGTAAGAGCCATGTGAAATAATAGCATTGCAATTATCATGTTTACATTAACAGATGACTTGATGGAAATAAGTTACCTGTTAAAGTTGTAACATGTATTTTGATAATCTCAGGGTTTGAACACTCATATTTTTTAATCATGATTATGGGATGATAAGGGATTGAGTTCCCAATGATTAATAAAGTTGTGAAATGAACTTGATAGAATAGTACTCATTCTTTATAGCAATTGTTATAATGATTTATGTTTGAAAACATGCCTAATGCTAAAAGAATGATGTAATTACTTAATTAATCAAGTGAAATGATATCATGTAGATCCCTGACCATAGATCCATCATCATCGACAGTTAGGTGATGGTGAAATAGGTTTTCCTAAGGGAACTCCTGAAGAGCATACTTTTGAGTATGTGGGGGTAAGGGGCGTGAATATCCTTACGTCCTAATGAAGGAATTGATGTGAGATAAACATTAAAACTCTCAATCCTTCATTATATATATATGTCAGTACGATGTATCACTAATCTCCCGATGATGATGTTAATGCCGAATCGATGTGAAATAAACAAGAAATCTCTCGATTGCGAAGAGAGTAAAACATGCCACTGTAACTCTAATAGCGAAGTAGCCAGTATACCCTAGAAAGCTATTTTGATAGAGACACGAGATGTCCTGCATGTTGTTCCTCACACTGACTGAGGAAGATGAGGTCTTGGGAATTCAGTTAAGTTAATCAACTAACTTTGTATTAAGGTATTTCCCTCTTAATACTTTATCCACTAACTTGTTACTTTCATCAAATGGTGCATGGGTCACACATTAGAATTGTCCAATTGTCTTTAATGATATGGACTTATCCAACTGATAGACATTGTTGATATAGGATAAACCATTATCAACTATTTTAGGTATTTCAACTCATAGGATGTTATCCACATCATTATTTAGTATATCATACATCATTCCTAAAAGTTTCATGTCCTCATCATTGTAAGGTGTATAGGCTATTACTCATGTATAGAGATGGTTGTATAAGGATCTAGGCTTCATCTTGTCTCTTAGATCCTTATTCATTAAAATCACCACATTATCATTCTCATGGTTCATCAACCCTATCCTTCATGTTTATAACATATTCATCTTATTTAATTATTTTAGCCACACCTCGCTTTGGTGTATTGGCTATTAAACCATCTCTAGGGTTTCATATATCATCAACCTGAATTGAGTCTTACACCATATCATAATATCAGGGTTCCACATAACATTACTTAAAACTAGGGTTTCATATTCAATAAACCATAATTAGACTTACTATTCATCCCAATTGGGGTTTCTCATGACATCACCCCCAATTAGGGTTTCTCATGTCATCACCCTCCATTAGGGTTTCTATTCATATCACATCACCCTAGATTAGGGTTTACTATTCACCGCAAGTAGGAGTGATAATCAAAGTACCCTGAATTAGGGTTTATCATACCATCACCATGAATTAAGATCATACCATCATCATGTAGTAAGATTACTTCCATTAACATCCTTAGTTAGGGTTATGATTGATTAACCCTCATAATTAGGGTTTCTTGATCTCACTATGAAGGATCATACCCTAATTAGACATTCATTCATAGAGGAAGTCTACTACTTGATTATCAATCATGTAGGAAATCTTCTCTTTCATCTTCTACAAGATGATGTTTGCTTCAGCCTTGATTAAGCTAAGTCAACTCAATCTTGAAGAAGAATTGACATCATGGGTTATGTCATTGTCACCATGATCATTAGGGGCTTAGCTACTTGAAGGGTACTAATCTCCCTATCTCATTAAAGGTACCATTACTATAAACACCATTGATTTACATCATCTAATTGACCACTTAAACCATTGACCTTTATTCACTTTAAGTGTTCATACAATTTGATTAATTACCTTCCAAATGATCTTGGTCACTTAGACCTCAAATTGTCTTGACCAATCAGACCTCAAACGGTCTTGGTTGAATACTCAAAACTGTTTAGAAAAGTAGGTGGTGAAGAACGTTTTCCTGAACCACCCTAGTTCGATCAAGCTGACATGGGGAATCCCGCCTTCCAGGCTATGTTTGGGCAGTTTATAACTTCCATGACACATATGACTGATAGGATGCCCATACCTGCACCTAGGGCACATGCCCATCAAGAAGGACAAGGAGTCGGCAAGACGTTTGAACGACTACACGAGGTTGGAGCTACAGAATATGCTGGGACAGCTGACCCAGCAGATGCTGACATGTGGTTAACAGAGTTAGAGAAGGCCTTTAGAATCCTAAAAATTCTAGAAACTGAGAAGGTTAGACATGTTGTGTACCTTCTTAAAGGGAGTGCTAGTCACTGGTGGACCATAGAGGAGGGGAAAAGGCCTAGTGTGGAGATCGAATGGGATGTATTTCGATGAGAATTTGTCAACAGATACTTTCCTAAGACGTTCCTTGATGAGAAAATCTCTCAGTTTGAGAGATTAAGACAAGGACCAATGAACATTCGTGAGTATGAGGCTAAGTTTATGGAGCTTTTGTGGTTTTGTCCGCATATGGAAACCACAGATGAAGAGAGGATACAACATTTTGAGAAGGGATTAAACACTGAGTTGACCATCCCTGTATCTGCTCTAGAGAACAGGGAAAAATTTGCTACTTTTATGGAGTCTGTCAGAAGAATAGAGAGGTCTGTGACGGAGAAGCGACAGACCAGGGACAAGAGGGTGTACCCCCAGTTCCAAGGATCCTCCTCCAAAGGTTACAAAAGACCGAGGTTTTCCGTGCCTACACCACCACCTAGATTCAGTACCCAGACACAGTGGACATCAAATAGGGGTAGAGGATGAAGTTTACCACCAGAAGGAGCTCGTAGCTCAACATCTATGTCGGTTACAGGACCATCCAGACCTCAGCAAGGGACCAAAAGTTGTTTCATATGTGGAAAGATGGGGCATCTGATGAAGGATTGCAGAGTCTGAGAGGCAAGTGTGACTCAACCTCAAAGGCAGAGTCAGCAAGGTTCTCAAAGGAGACAATTTCCAGGTGGCGCTAGAGGACGTGGACAAGCGTCCCAAGCTGGATCATCAACACCTAGTCATCGAGCACCGAATCAACCACAGGTGACAGCGAGATTCTACGCGATGAATCCACCTGATGCAGTGATTAACCCTCGGGTTGTGACAGGTCAGATGAAACTGTTGTATTCTGATATGTCTACATCCTACATCATATCTGTTTTAATTGATCCAGGTGCTACACATTCCTTTAACACTTGAAAAGTGATTCTTGACTGCAACATGACTATCAGTCATAGAGCAGATAGTCTGTTGTTAGAAACTCCTTTGATGGGATCTACTATGTTATGGGAAGTGTGTTCTCTCTATACCCTTTTCTTTTCTGAGCATCACATTCAAGTGGATCTTATACCACTTGAGATGCACGGGTTTGATATAATCCTTGGGATGTCTACCTTAGAAAGGTATAAGGTTGTCTTGGATTGTGAGTCCAAGCAAGCTGTGTTCACAGATGATAGGGACACATGGATATTTCAGGGAGATAACACTACTACAGAAATAGCGTTCAGTGTCACTTTTCTGGGCGTCGGTTATTAAGGAAAACCGACGCCTATAATATAAGGCGTCGGTTATTTAGGCAAACCGACGTCTATATTTGAAGACCATCCAGACACGGGTACCACTTTGTATTCAGTGTCGGCTTACTATTACCAACCGACGCCTAAAAGCGCCCGCGAAATCCAATTTTCGAGCGAAAAAAATTTGGGCCACATACAGCTTCGGTTTTTTAACTATTCACCAACGCCTATTTAAAATGAAATTTTGCGTGAAAAGTTCCACTTTAGGTGTCGGTTATCCTTGGATAACCGACGCTGATAATAGTTCCCGCCAACTAATTTGGGGTCGGTTTTTTACTATCAACCGACACTGAAGATAATAGGCGTCAGTTATCTTATATAACCGACGCCGTTGCCCAACTTAATAGAGGCCGATCACCCGACTCTTCACCCTTTCTTCCTGTTTCATCGATTATGTGCGCTAGCTCGTCGCCGCTCTCCCAAAATCACCGCCTGCTGCTTCTCGCTCGCCGCTGACGATCCGTTCTGCTGCTCTGCATCACCGCCGCCGCCCGCCATCTTCATCCTTGCGCCGCCGCCACCCGCTCCTTCCTCCCTGCTCCTTGCGCTGCCGCCGCTTCCTCCCTACCTGGGCGCCACCGCCGGTTGTCTTCTTCCTTGGCTCCGGCCACCGCCGCTGTCTTCTTCCTGGAGCTCGCCGCGCCTGCCCTGTGCTGCCGTCTTCTTCCTTTGCCTCCAGCCTTGTTCTCAAGTAGGTACCTGCCGACCTACCCAGGCGGCACCCAGCCACCTAGGTGTCCAGGCGTTCACCTAGGGTTTGCCCAGGCGCCCAGCCTAGTTAGGCCTCTGGGATGCGTGGGCGATGCTTGGGCTACGCCAAGGCACAATGCTGATGTGTATTTGTTTTAAAAATTAAGTTATTTACTGATTTGTGTTTATTTATGTACTGATTTGTATTTATTTATGTATTGTTTTAGGAATTAATTGATCATCTGCTACTGCCCGCCGTCTCCCTAACTGTCGCCTGCTCACCTGCCTGCTTGCCTGCCTACTCGCCTACCCTCCGTCTCACCCAAACAGAGGTAAATCCTATTTTATTACACTCATTGATCTTTAATCACATAGACTTAATCAACATTGCTACTTGTATGATCCTAGTGATTATTATACTGTTTGTATGATCCTAGAAAGTGAACAATCATTGTTCTTTATATTACTTGTACATTGGTATAAATTAGAATGAACAATCACTAAATTATATACTGTTTGTATGGAGTCCGGCTTCGTTGTAGATATCTATTATTGTGTTTGTTGGCCTAGAAACTCGTCCAAGATTGACTCATTAGCAGTAAATCTTGGATAGTCCCTGGTTTGGGACTGTTCTTGAACACCTAATCTCACTTAGGATGTAAGTGTATAATGTGTATTGGGTTTTCGAGAAAATTTCGGTAGCATTTCCCCGTTTGTTCTCTAAGTATATTTGTACTTAGAGAATAGCGGGGAAATGCTGCCGAAATTTTCTTGAAAACCCAATACACATTATACACTTACTAGTGAGATTAGGTGTTCAAGGATGGGATAGGTAGTACACATTTATTATATATAAGAATGACATCAAATGTGTTTGTTGGCCTAGAAACCCATCCAAGATTGACTCATTAGGAGTAAATCTTGGATAGTCCCCAGTTTGGGACTGTTCTTGAACACCTAATCTCACTTAGGATGTAAGTGTATAATGTGTATTGGGTTTTCGAGAAAATTTCGGTAGAATTTCCCCGTTTGTTCTCTAAGTACATATGTACTTAGAGAACAGCGGGGAAATGTTGTCGAAATTTTCTTGAAAACCCAATACACATTATACACTTACTAGTGAGATTAGGTGTTCAAGGATGGGATAGGTGGTACAAATTTATTATATATAAGAATGACATCACATTATACACTTAGGATGTAAGTGTATACCCTAATCTTTTCCTAATATATACTTGTTTCCTAATATATACTTGTTTTCTCTTTGATCATAGAATGGATAGATCATGGATGTCCATTCGTAATCGTTGCACCCCAGAGTTTATATCTGGTCTTGATCAGTTTATTAGATTTGTCGAGGAACATAGGAAAAAACCTACAGATAGGTTCTACTGTCCATGTAGGCATTGCGGTAACAACTTGAAAGTCAACACTGGTGAGGAAATAAAAAGTCATGTCATGTGCAACGGGATTGTACAAGGTTATACAGAATGGCACTGGCATGGAGAGATTTCAAAATCGAAACCAGTAGATGTCGATAGCAGTGGTTGGGTGGAAGAAGAAATTACCTCCGATGATGTAAATGTGAACGAACGAGTTCCAGCAGACATCGTTGATGCGATGCTGGATTGTTGTAGGGTAGAGCACCCCGATCCACCTCCTATCTTTAGAAACATTGTGCATGATGCTGAGATACCGTTATACACAGGTTGTGCTAAGTTTACGAAGCTTAGCGTTGTGTTGAGATTGTATAAGTTGAAAGCTAACAATAGATGGAGCGACAAAAGCTTCACTTCATTGTTGACTTTGTTGAAAGAAATGCTTCCTGAAAGAAACGAGCTGCCAATCTCAACATACCAGGTAAAGAAAATATTGTGCCCAATGGGAATGGAGGCCAAGAAGATACACGCATGCCCGAATGATTGTGTATTATTTTAAAAGGACTATGTAGATTTGAAAGATTGTCCAAAATGTGGTGTGTCACGGTATAAATTGATGACTTCGGGGGAATCCAAAACTGGTTCTCCTGCCAAGGTGTTGTGGTATCTACCTATAATATCACAGTTTCAACGCTTGTTTGCAAATCCGAAAGATGCGAAGAATTTGAGGTGGCATGCAGATGTTAAGAAAAATAATGATGGGATCCTACGACATGCGTCTGATTCCCCACAGTGGAAGAAGATTGATCTATTGTACCCCAAATTTGGTGAAGAAGATAGGAATCTAAGACTTGGGCTTTGTACAGATGGGATGAATCCGTACGGGACATTGAGCAGCCAACGTAGCACTTGGCCAGTCATGGTTGTTATATACAATCTTCCTCCCTGGATGTGTATGAAAAATAAGTACGTTATGTTGTCGTTGTTGATATCGGGCCCTAAACAACCCGGAAATGATATCGATGTTTATCTTGAACCTTTGATTGATGACTTAAAGAAACTTTGGGCTGAAGGTGTGATGATCTATGATGCTTCAGCAAGAGAGACATTTCGTTTGCACGCTATGTCATTTTGCACTATTAATGACTTTCCAACATATGGGAATTTGTCTGGATATAGTGTCAAAGGAGCTAAAGTGTGTCCTATATGTGAAGAAAACACTGATTCAATAAGACTAAAACATGGTGGCAAGACTGTATATCTTGGTCATCAAAGGTTTCTTTCAAAATTCCATCCGTATCATAGGAAGCGCAAAGCATTCAATGGATGAAATGATGAACGGAGTGCACCTAAACCTATACCAGAGGATGTTGTTTATGAAAGAGTAAAAGACATTGTCAATGAATTTGGTAAGAAATCACAATGTAGTATGGCCACACGGAGTGACAATTCTTCATTCAAGAAGAAGTCAATATTTTGGGATCTTCCTTATTGGAGTTCTTTGACAGTCAGGCATTGTATCGATGTAATGCACGTTGAGAAAAATGTCTGTGATAGCATCATCATTGGTACTCTGTTAATTATACCAGGTAAGACTAAAGATGGGATAAAATCTAGACTGGACCTACGTGAAATGGGAATAAGGTCAGAATTAACAGAATTATGTGAAATGGGTAATAAAAGAACATACTTACCTCCCGCTTGTTACACGTTGTCTAGAAAGGAGAAGAAAACTTTTTGTGAATGCTTGGTAAATGTTAAGGTGCCACATGGTTACTCATCCAACATCCGTAGATTGGTATCAATGAAAGATCTGAAGTTGATAGGTCTTAAATCTCATGATTGTCACACTCTAATGCAACAAAGATTGCCGAAGCATTTAAGGTTTGCAATTACCAGACTTTGTTTCTTTTTCAACAGTCTATACAACAAAGTTATTGCCCTGATACTCTCAATAATTTGCAAAGAGAAGTGGTTGTTACCCTATGTCATCTTGAGATGTATTTACCTCCTTCGTTCTTTGATATCATGGTACATCTTGTTGTCCACTTGACTAGGGAAGTGAAAATGTTGGGACCAGTTTTCTTGCATTGGATGTATCCCTTTGAACGATACATGAGCGTTTTTAAAGGTGATGTTCGAAACTGTTATCGGCCTAAAGGGAGTATTATTGAAGGTTATGTGGTGAGAGAGGTTATGGATTTTTGCAATGACTTTCTCAGTGGTAATGACACTCCTGATAATGACAAGAATATTGAGGAGGGCAAAGGAATTTTGGGATCACGGGTGAATGTAATCAGCTGCGAGCAGTTGGAACAAGCTCACTTGTATATTTTACACAATATGGACGAAGTGAGTGTTTATATCGAGGAACATACCAATTTCATAAAGAGACAACATCCTCGAGAAAGTTCAATGTGGCTTGCTAGAGAGCATAATAAGACTTTTACTAAGTGGTTTGAAGATAAAGTCTTACATCAACTATCTCAAACACCAAATGATATTACAGAAACTATCAAATGCCTTGCCTTTAAACCAAAACCGAATGTTATGTCTTATGAAGGGTTTGACATTAATGGATTCACATATTACACAAAGCGCCAAGATGATAAGAGTGTCATCCAAAATAGTGGGGTCACTCTTCAAGGTTCGACTATGTACTTTGCAAGTGCAAAGGATAAGAGTCCACGTGAAGCTAAAATGTCATATTAGGGTGTCAGTGAAGACATTTGGGAGATTGACTACATAGATTTCAAAATTCCGCTCTTTAAATGTAATTGGGTTGATAACACCAAAGGAGTTATAGTGGATGAATTGGGTTTCACTTTGGTGAACTTTGAAAAGATTGGCGAGAAGGGTGAACCATTCATATTGGCATCACAGGTGAAACAAATATTCTATATCGATGATCCTACAAATGATAAATGGTCAGTTGTTCTTCATGGTAAAAGACAGTTCATTGAAGATCCTATAGATGAAGAAGAGTACTATGATAAGTATGATGACTCCAGTCCATTCTCAGTTGGGTTGCCAACTCCACAAAATATTGAAGCTAATGATGACTTATATGTGCGCGAAGATCACAATGAAGGATTGTTAATTGATAAAAGATCACAATTTTAGAGACATGTATGTTTATACAAATGCTAAATGTTTGCCTTTTTCTAGTTAATACAAATGCTAAATGTTTGCCTTTTTCTAGTTAATACAAATGCTAAATGTTTGCCTTTTTAATGACATTTTCAGATGGCTGACCATGATGACCATGATGTCCATGATGAGCATGAAGTCCATGATGAGCATGCTGTCCATGACGAGCATGGCAAGGATACCAATGTAAGTTCTAAAACATATCCTGTATTTCTATAAAATTCATTATCTTCTAGTTATGTCATATATCCTATATTTCTATATTGGGCTAATTCAGTGTGTTTATATTTGTCAAATTTTAGGTTGATGAAGCACATGTACCCACTGAAGCACTGGAGCAACTTGATGCGCAACACCAAACACTTCACAAGAAAAGGGGCATCACTCTGTTGAAGAAGTTAATAGCGCTAAGTGGCAGTGGATCCAAATTGGTTGTGGAGTTTGATAATGGAGGAAATGCAATTAGAGTGAACCTCAATAATTTTGTAAACTATCTTGGGTGTACCACTCGGAGCCATTGTGGTGTTAAGTATGCTAATTGGCATAAAGTTCCTTAGGGGAAAAAAGACTTGATATGGAAGGATTTATGTGTGAGTTATTATTATTTGCAATTCTATTTTGTAGATTACAAATTCTATTATTTGCAATTCTATTTTGGATACTAGTTAATAACATTTCTATTTTACAGAATCTGTTTGTATTGGATGAGAAGTTGCATCGTAAAAGTGTGATGCAATGCGCTGGAAAGATGCTTAGGAATTATAGGACAAATCTGAACAGAGAATACATAAAAGAGGGTGATAAGAAGAAGAAGTGAGCCCCTGAACAATGGAACTTCTTGGACAAATAAGATTGGGACTATTTTGTTGCTTCAAGAAAATTTGAAGAATTCAAGGTATTAGGCGTCACTCCCAATTTAATTAATATACATTGTATCCACCTATTCAAGATTAACATTTAGTGCTACTAACCACATCATTAATGTGCATACTAACTAGGCCCTCAGTGACACACAAAAAGCAAGGCGTGCACTGAATGTGCATGATCACACTATGGGTCCAAAAGGCTATGCAAGTGTTCGCCAAAGACTATAGGCGGAGTCTGTGGCTACTCAGGAGTCTGCTCCTACTCAGGAGTCTACCACACCCATGCCTCGCCATGATATGTGGATAGCTGGGAGGAAAAACAAGAAGGGTGAAATAAAGAAGCCCGTAACTGCTGAGGCGGCTGCGAAAATGGTAAAATACAACTCTTAGAGCAATCGTTTGAATATTGATTATTTGTAGTGTTAACTTACCAATTTCTATTGATGGTGATTAGCGGGAACTGCACGAGCAGAGGAAACAAGGCACGTTCATCCCTCAGGGCACAAGGGATGAATTGACAGTTGCTCTGGGTAACCTAGAGCATCCTGGACGTGTTAGGGGTGCAAGCGCTGGTGTGGGCATCAAAGCATTCTTTGGGCCATCCCATCGCAAACCCAGAGTGGGACTTTCTCAAGAAGAGGTAACCTATTCTTTTTTTAGAATGTTACTGCAAAAGGAAATTCAATAATAAGAAGCTAATGTTTCTTTTATCCATGTATAGGAGAATAAGAGAGTCAAGGATATATTTTCTAAGAAGTTCAACGATGTAGTTGCTGAGAAGGTCAAGGAAGAATTTCTGCGGTGGCAGGCATCTCAAGCTTCCAATCAGCCTATGGCGACCCACTCTTCTCCTGATGCACAGACTGTGAGTAATCCTGGAGACCCATCGCCTAACACGTCTGCTGTAAGTATTGTTTATGACATTGTATCTAGTCTTTTCAAGATGATATGTATATATGTATAACATTCTTTACGTAAATTTGTAGGGAGCGAAGCCATGGCGCTTAAGAATGCAAGACTATGTTGTTGCAGAGGCGCAGGCTTACCAGTCCCTTCCTGGGGCAACGTTTCATGGGACTCCAATGCCGTAGGGCTACATTTGTGTGAGCCCGATATGTGTATTACCAGATTGGAGGGAAGTTGAGTTGCCATATGCCCACCCAGATATTGATACACTTGTTGAGGCAGAAGGCGGGATCATATTGTGGCCCAAAGCAGATGTTGTCTACACTACTGAAATTGTAAGATAAATTTACATTGATTTAGATTGTTAATGTGTATATATGAGGTCAACTGATCTTAAATTATATATACAGGTTAAAAAGAAGACACCAGGAGCACCTAGGCCTCCACCTCCACTTCCTGCATTACCAAGTTGGGTTCCAACTGACCTAACATACCCGTTAGGTCCTTCTTGTAGGGGAATGGCATGTTGGCTACGGGCACATAATATACATTGCCCTATAATTATTTCTTTAGATGCAGATTATGCAGGTCAATCATACGACAACTCTTTATTTATACAAGATATTATTGAGCTGTTTATGTATGCTTGGCTGAATACATCAATGATAGAGACATGGATAAGGTGAGATCTTGTTTATACATCCATATACCTTCTGTAAGATCCGGTGATCTGGTTTCTTATATATTAATACATACGTAATACATGTTTTGCAACTACTTAGTCGAAGATCAATGCAAACAATTTGCATTTGATCATGTGGGATTTTTGATTCCATCATTGATTAGTATGGTAGCTAAAGACCCTGATAGTGTTCAACAATACTGTATAGATGCTTTTACAATTTTTGGTCAGCAAAAGAAGACGATAATAATAGCTCCATTCAATATCAAGTAAGTTTACTTTATTTATAATTTGGACTTAAGAAAATTCCATTTTTATTGTGCATTTTGAGTTACTAATTGTTAACTTTTTACCTCTAGCGGTAGACATTGGGAGTTACTAGTTTTTGTCCCCGGGACGTTCACTGTTTATTATCTAGATCCCGCGGGAAGTACATTAAACACTAAAATTGGACACGTAATGAGAATGCCATTATTCTGGTGAGAAATATTTCATTTTTGTATCTGTTAACATATGTTATTACATTACTATTTACTTATGCAATTTACTGTGTTATATTAACATGTAGGGGTTTAGATGCATTAAAAAAGGCTGGAGGAACGGTCCCAAGGAAAAAGAACCAGCCAATAAATTGGCAGAACGTACAAGTAAGTTCCCGACTCCAATGTATATATTATTGATGTGAATTGTGCTTAGTTGTATTATTTTGTATGTTTCAATTTATAGTGCGCTACACAAGACAATGGCTGGGCATGCGCATACTATGTGATGCGATTTATGCAGATGATTATCAAACATGCCGCATTGGACATCGATACCATACATGAGGTATTATATATAGTGTCATTAGTTATTATGAAATATATCAATCTTATTTTTATATTATTACTTATATATATACATCATTCTCTTTGCAGGTGTTTAAAACTGACCACACTATAGGTAAATGCTTAAAAAATATACATGCTCCATATACGATGGAAGCATTAAATGAAATAAGAGAAGAATGGGCAAAAGCCATACAAGCAGTGGCAATTGTAAGATATAATTGGGATGTTGATAGTGATACTGAATGATACTTTGTAAATGAATATTTCTGAATGTTAATACATGTATTTGAATGTTTCTATATGTGTGAATGTGAGAATTGAATTGATGTCTGAATGTATCTACTTGTGTGAATTTTTTTTGTTAATTTTGCAGGTTTGTGGCCTGTTTGTAGGCTGATATCAATGGATGTCGTAAACCTACAGTTCAGAAAACTGAACTACAGGTTCTCATCCTGCTGACCAGCCAGAGCAGGCCTGCAAACTGATATGAAAAAAAATAGATATAGGCGTCGGTTATTTACAGAAAACCGTCAGCAAAGACCTAAAGCGTCGGTTTTTGGAACAAAACCGACGCCTAATGTGGCCACTGCCGTACTGGAAATGGCGTCGGCTGTTAGTGTAACACCGATGCCTATAATACATATAGTGTCGGTTGTTTAGTTGATCACCGATGCCAAATGTGTCGCGCCACAGAAAACATCGTCATCTAGGACACTTTCGGCATCGGTTACCAATTAAACACCGACGCTATATTCCATATAGGCATCGGTCTTTTAGTAGATAACCGACGCATAATGTGTCCTAGATGATGACGTTTTCTATGGTGCAAACCCTTTTGGCGTCAGTTTTCTATAAACAACCGATGCCTGTACGTTAAATAGGCGTCGGTTAAAAAACCGATGTCGAAGTATTCGACCTTTAGCGGCGCCCACATAGGCGTCACTCGGAAACCGACGCCAAAGGGGGTTAAACAACCGACGCTAAAAGGCATTTATGTAGTAGTGTAGAAAGATCCTTCCAACCTATCTTGTGTCAGCTATGGTAGCTGAGAAGCTGATGAGGCAAGCATGCTTTGCATTCTTGGCCCATGTGGTAGATACCACCATGGAGAGTTTTAGTCTTGCTGAAGTTCCTGTAGTTAGGGAATTTGAAGATGTATTTGCTGAAGAACTTCCAAGTGTTCCTCTACCCTGAGAGATTGATTTTGAAATTAATCTAGTCCCGAGCACACAACCAATAGCACAAACACTGTATAGAATGCCGCCTGCTGAGATGGCAGAACTCAAGAAACAACTACAAGAGTTGCTTGAGAAGGGTTTCATCCGACCACACACTTCACCCTGGGGTGCTCCGGTCCTCTTTGTTAAGAAGAAGGATGGATCGACGTGATTATGCATTGATTACAGGCAGTTAAATAAAGTAACAATAAAGAATAAGTATCCTTCGCCAAGGATTGATGATCTCTTTGATCAGTTGCGTGGTGCAAATTTCTTCTCAAGGATAGATATGAGGTGGGGATATCATCAGCTGCGTATTAAGGAGGGTGACATACCTAAGTCTGCCTTCATGACAAAGTATGGTCACTATGAGTTCACATTTATGTCGTTTGGACTAACTAATGCACCAACGGCATTCATGGAACTCATGAATAGAATCTTTCAACATTTTCTTGATCAGTGTGTAGTCGTCTTCATAGATGACATCTTGATCTACAGTAGAGATGCCCAACAACATGAGCAGCATCTTCGTCAGGCTCTAACTTTGCTAAGAGAGCATGAGTTATATGCTAAGTTTAGCAAGTGTGAGTTCTGGTTACCAGAAGTTTCTTTCCTTGGACACGTAATATCTTCTTCAGGTATACATGTTTGTGGCATCCAACTTATAAAACACAAGATTAAGTAGCGGAAGCGAATCATTTGCAGCGGATTACTAAAAAATCACTAAAAATTAAAACTTTTTACAAAGAGATCCATTCATAGGAAATCTTTTACAACAAGAGCCATAGTATAGCATTTACATTTTGTTTCAAAATACATGTCTTGCACTATCTCTTCTCGAGATTCACAATATCAACTATCTCAAGACATAATATATAGACAACATATAACTTTGAGGCATCAAGCTAAAATCTCAGATCGATTCATTAAAACACTAACTATAAATTCCAAGGACCTGAGAGTACAGAGACGACACATACGACTATTATCTAGACAAAACTTGGCAGCCAGTGCCTCCACCCTAGTCATCACTGCTGCCCCTGATATTGATGCTACTTTTCTCTTGCTATTGGGTTCCTGCTTCTTTTTTTGCGATTACCTAAAAACATTGGATCCCACGGGGGTGAGACAATTGTAAATTGTCCCGGCGGGAGATATAACCCTCCGCCAAAACATTGTTATGGCAGTTTATTGTAATTAAAACTGAATAGGAGTTCTTATATAATAACAGCATTATTAATCATTGAATGAACAGAGTAAAGTAATTTCCTTCCCAAAGGAGAGCATTGTATCTACTCATGGTAGATTCATATTTCACATATCTACTTGCATTGAATGTAAAGAGATATGAATAACATTAATCAACTAGTGTTGCATAAAAGAAGTATAACATCAACCAATGAATTTCCATATTCAATCCTTAAGAAAACATGCTAGATGGCTGATTACATTTTAAAATCAAACTTATGCCCTGAGGAGATGAGGTATACCACTCATACTCCAACCGACAATTGTGAAGTCGAAATCGGTACCATACAAGGTCAACGGTAGAGCCGACTACCAAGACCTCCCATATCTCGATCAACACGAGATTACATGCAGGACATCTTGTGTCTCTACTATATATAGCTTTCTAGGGTATACTGGCAACTTCGCTATTAGAGTTACAGTGGTGTGTTGTACTCTCCTCGTGATCGTGATATTTCATGTTTATCTCCATCGATCCGGCATTAACATTATTGGGAGATGTGTACTGCATCTGTCCCAATCAGTAGGGGATTCGTGATACATCCATCCCGGTACAAGTAATGAAGGATTGGGAGGTTTTTTGTTTACCTTTCATCAATTCCCTCATTAGGACGTCAGGATACAGTCGCCCATTGCCCCCACATATTCAAAATATGTGTTCCGAGTTTTTCTGCGGAGCACCCATTTCACCATCACCTATTGTTGACGATGATGGATCTATAGTCAGGACTCTACATGATATGATTTCTGTTAATTAATTAAGTACATTAGCATATTCTTTTAGAACCAGTCAAGTTCTCAAACATAACTTATTCAGACAAATACTATAAGGAAACATGTACTATTTTCACCAATCACTTTCTCAGTCCTTATAGGCCATTGGGATCTCAGTCCCTCATTTCATTTCTTTTAGAAGTTCACATCCCTGAACTACATCATTATCATACTTATTAACTTTGGGTATTCATACCCTCAATTCTTCACTATCACTTTTACCACTTGTTAGGTAACCATTACCTCCAGGTCCTCAGACCGAGGTATGCATAATACTTGTTACACAAGTATCTCACATGGCTCTCAAAGCCTATTAAATGTTTTGCCACCTTTCACTAGGCAACAACTTACTCATGGAACTCATAAGGTTCATGCACATTTTGTTACTTTTACTAAGCAACAACAACATTAGGCACATAAGGCCATACAACATGTTAATTATATGAAAGTCATAGCTCATATCTGGTTATGTTCATCATCTCATGATGTCTACAAGATTAATAGACATGATAACATTCATGTAAGTCATTTGTCACATGATATGAAATATCAGTAACACCACCATCCTTTATCAGGATTAGGGTTATCTGTCAATTAGGGCTTTTCATTCCCTTTACCCAAAAATTAGGGTTAATGTTTCCCATGTTACATTAATTAGGGCTTCATGCTTACATTATTATTTCAACTCTAATATGTTGCTCCCTTCCTCTAGGAGCATTTAAGACATCATCAGTATTTTCTTATGATTACCATTCTTATCATATATCATTAATGATCATCAATTCAAAGCATGAGTTCATTTCTCATCCTTGTCATGATATAATTACATTATACTCATTGATTAGCTTACCCCATTCTCAAGATATATTGGTCAAAATTTATCAAAGTACATTGAGTTCAATACATCTTTATTGTAACAATTGCATAACACACATTTCATGTGTTTCTTAACCAAGAGTATTGGATTAGAGGTTCATCAAGATAAGTCTACAATGAAATGCAGAATGTGATATCTATCATATCTGAATATATCACTTTCTTTTCATTTACATGTTCTTAAGTTAATCAACTAACTTTGTATTAAGGTATTTCCCTCTTAATACTTTATCCACTAACTTGTTACTTTCATCATATGGTGCATGGGTCACACATTAGAATTGTCCAATTGTCTTTAATGATATGGAATTATCCAACTGATAGACATTGTTGATATAGGATAAACCATTATCAACTATTTTAGGCATTTCAACTCTTAGGATGCTATCCACATCATTATTTAGTATATCATACATCATTTCTAAAAGTTTCATGTCCTCATCATTGTAAGGTGTATAGGCTATTACTCATGTATAGAGATGGTTTTACAATGATTTAGGCTTCATCTTGTCTCTTAGATCCTTATTCATTAAAATCACCACATTATCATTCACATGGTTCATCAACCCTATCCTTCATGTTTATAACATATTCATCTTATTTAATTATTTTAGCCACACCTCTCTTTGGTGTATTGGCTATTAAACAATCTCTAGGGTTTTATATATCATCATATGACATCACCTTGAATTGAGTCTTACACCATATCATAATATTAGGGTTCCACATAACATTACTTAAAACTAGAGTTTCATATTCAATAAACCATAATTAGACTTACTGTTCATCCCAATTGGGGTTTCTCATGACATCACCCCCAATTAGGGTTTCTCATGTCATCACCCTCCATTAGGGTTTCTATTCATATCATATCACCCTAGATTAGGGTTTACTATTCACCCCAAGTAGGAGTGATCATCAAAGTACCCTGAATGAGGGTTTATCATACCATCATCATGAGTTAAGATCATACCATCATCATGTAGTAAGATTACTTCCATTAACATCCTTAGTTAGGGTTATGATTCATTAACCCTCATAATTAGGGTTTCATGATCTCACTATGAAGGATCATACCCTAATTAGACATTCATTCATATAGGAAGTCTACTACTTGATTATCAATCATGTAGGAAATCTTCTCTTTCATCTTCTACAAGATGATGTTTGCTTCAGCCTTGATTAAGCTAAGTCAACTCATTCTTGAAGAAGAATTGACATCATGGGTTATGTCATTGTCACCATGATTATTAGGGCTTAGCTACTTGAAGGGTACTAATCACCCTATCTCATTAAAGGTACCATTACTATAAACACCATTGATTTACATAATGTAATTGACCATTTAAACCATTAACCTTTATTCACTTTAAGTGTTCATACAATTTGATTAATTACCTTCCAAATGATCTTGGTCACTTAGACCTGAAATTGTCTTAACCAATCAGACCTCAAACGGTCTTGGTTGAATACTCAAAACCGTTTAGAAAAGTAGGTGGTGAAGACCGTATGCCTGAACCACCCCAGTTTGATTAAGATGACATGGGGAATCCCGCCTTCCAGGCTATGTTTGGGCAGTTTATGACTACCATGACACATATGACTGATAGGATGCCCATACCTGCACCTAGGGCACCTGACCATCAAGAAGGACAAGGAGCTGGCAAGAGGTTTGAACGACTATGCCAGGTTGGAGCTACAGAATATGCTGGGACAACTGACCGAGCAGATGCTGACATGTGGTTAACAGAGTTAGAGAAGGCCTTTAGAATCCTGAACATCCCAGAAGCTGAGAAGGTTAGACATGTTGTGTACCTTCTTAAAGGGAGTGCTAGTCACTGGTGGACCATAGAGGAGGGGAAAAGGCCTGGTGTGGAGATCGAATGGGAAGTATTTCGATGAGAATTTGTCAACAGATACTTTCCTAAGATGTTCCTGGATGAGAAAATCTCTCAGTTTGAGAGATTAAGATAAGGACTAATGAACATTCGTGAGTACGAGGCTAAGTTCATAGAGATTTTATAGTTTTATCCGCATATGGCAACCACAGATGAAGAGATGATATGACATTTTGAGAAGGGATTAAACGCTGAGTTGACCACCCCTGTATCTGCTCTGGAGAACAGGGAAAGATTTGCTACTTTTGTGGAGCATGTCAGAAGAATAGAGAGGTCTGTGACGGAGAAGTGACAGACCAGGGACAAGAGGGTGTACCCCCAGTTCCAAGGATCCTCCTCCAAAGGTTTCAAAAGACTGAGGTTTTCCGTGCCTACACCACCACCTAGATTCATTAGCCAGACGCAGTACACGTCAAATAGGGGTAGAGGATGAAGTTTACCACCAGAAGGAGCTCATAGCTCAACATATGTGTCAGTTATAGGACCATCCAGACCTCAACAAGGGATCAGATGTTGCTTCATATGTGGAAAGATGGGGCATCTGATGAAGGATTGCAGATCTCGAGAGGCAAGTGTGACTCAACCTCAAAGGCAGAGTTAACAAGGTTCTCAAAGGAGATAGTTTCCAGGTGGCTCTAGAGGACGTGGACAAGCGTCCCAAGTTGGATCATCGACACCCAATCATTGAGCACCAAATCAACCACAAGAGATAGTGAGATTCTACGTGATGAATCCACCTGATGCAGTGATTAACCCTCGAGTTGTGATAGGTCAGATGAAACTGTTCTATTCTGATAGTCTACATCCTGCATCGTATCTGTTTTAATTGATCCAGATGCTACACATTCATTTATCACTCGAAGATTGATTCTTGAGTGCAACATGACTATCTGTCATAGAGCAGATAGTCTGTTGTTAGAAACTCCTTTGATGGGTGCTATTGTGTTGTAGGAAGTGTGTTCTCTCTGCACCCTTTTCTTTTCTGAGCATTGCATTCAAGTGGATCTTATACCACTTGAGATGCATGGGTTTGATATAATCCTTGTGATGGATACCTTATAAAGGTATAATGTTGTCTTTGATTGTGAGTCCAAGCAAGCTGTGTTCACAGATGATAGTGACACATGGATCTTTTAGGGAGACAGAAAGATCCTTCCAACATGTCTTGTGTCAGCTATGGTAGCTGAGAAGCTGATGAGGCAAGGATTCTTTGCATTCTTGGCCCATGTGGTAGATACCACCATGGAGAGTTTTAGTCCTACTAAAGTTCCTGTAGTCAGGGAATTTGAAGATATATTTCCTGAAGAACTTCCAGGTGTTCCTCTGCCCTGAGAGATTGATTTTGAAATTAATCTAGTTCTGGGCACACAACCAATAGCACAAACACTGTATAGAATGGCGCCTGCTGAGATGGTAGAACTCAAGAAACAACTGCAAGAGTTGCTCGAAAAGGGTTTCATCCGACCAAGCACTTCACCCTGGGGTGCTCCGGTCCTCTTTGTTAAGAAGAAGGATGGATCGATGCAATTATGCATTGATTAGAGGTAGTTACACAAAGTAACAATAAAGAATAAGTATCCTTTGCCAAGGATTGATGATCTCTTTGATTAGTTGCATGGTGCAAATGTCTTCTCAAAGATAGATCTGAGGTCGGGATATCATCAACTGCATATTAAGGAGGGTGACACACCTAAGTCTGCCTTCAGGACAAGGTATGGTCACTATGAGTTCACAGTTATGTCATCTGGACTAACTACTGCACCAGCGGCATTCATGGAACTCATACGATTGTGCTTTATCGAACTGGTCTTGAGACAATGTCAACTTTATTGAATTGGTCTTGAGACCGTTTGGGTCAATCAACCCAAAGAATCAACTCATTCAATTGCAAAATCAGCACTTAGCCGATTAGGGTTTATACCATATGTTTGAATCTTCAAATACCTAACCATACTCAGCCCTAGACCTACAAATGGTCTTGGTTGACGTCCAAATGGTCTTGAGACCATTTGAGTGATTCCCAAATGGTTTTGAAACCGTTTGGGTCAATCAACCAAAGTTTTAAACTCAATGACTTATGAAATCAGCACTCAATCAGATTAGGGTTTAGGTGATTGATGGACCTTCAACTCATGAACCCATTGGAGTTAATCAATAATAATTGATGGGTCATTAATCTAGATAATTATGAACAAATCCCCAAATGGTCAACCCTGATCAACATCACCAAACAGTCTTAAACCGTTTGCTTTTATGCGGTTTAGTGAAACTGTTTCATTCCAAACGGTTTGAAACCGTTTGCTCCCAAACGGTTTGTGAAACCGTGTGGACATTTGATTGAAACCGTTTGATCTAGATATTTGGGGATTTGTGTGCTTATGATGATGTCATAATTATCAAGCTCTAGACCCATGAAACCTGCTGTGATTTCCATGGAGATTGCATCAATCAACCAAATCAATAATTGTAAATGGAGAAATGATCATTATTTGATGGGGAATTGAATGCAATAACAGAATTAGGGTTTCATTTTATAAAACCCACCTCCAATTGAGCTCAAAAGCTCCAAGCTCACAGAAAAAATTGTGGATGAAGCTTTTGCAACTCCCCTTAGGCTCGTCCTCAAGATTTTGGTTGAAAAAATTAGCTAGGGTTGAAGAGGAGATCAAAATAAGAAGAAATCCATAATTTATTTTCGATTTCCACCATGGAATCAAGGTGAAATGGATTAAGAACCTTACCAACAGGTTGGGGGTCGTCCTCCTGGTCCTCCCTAGCTCCCTTGGTTGGTTTGCAAGAAAAGAGAAGGAGTGGAAACGAAAAAGCCTTTCATTTGGCTTGGAAAGGGTCTTTTTATAAGAAATTCAATGAGAGAGAAAATACTTTATAAAAGTCTTTTAATTCCAAAATTATTGCCACCTTCTCCCCCTTGGTTTCTTGTATGGAAAGTCATCTATATCCTCACCGAGCTCCCTTCCATTATCCAAGAACAAAGAGAAAAGAAATTAAGCACCTTAACCCTTATAATATCAATATCCATATTTGAGTGGGATTTCTTTTTCTTATAATAATAGTGAGTGGAATTTCACCTCCTTAGGATATGCTCGTGCCTTTGCAAGGATTAAAGATGTCCACACACATCTGAATCCAACTATTTTAATTTTGGTTGAAGGTCTCTTCAATTATTTTATTTATTTTTGTATTAAATTGAATTAGGGTTCCAATTAGGCTTAAATCTTGATTATTTTAATATCAAGATTCTCTCTCCTCCAACTTAATTCAATTGAGGCGCCCCTCTCATTTTCTTTGCTCTATATGATGTCAAGAAACATTAGGGACCTTATTGAAGTGTTAATTTTCATATTGAATCTTAGGTTTTGGGTAAATTGTACTTTACACCAAAACTAGGTTTTAATGCACAAACATTGTCCAACAAGATCTATCTTAGTGTTCAGGCTTGTGGAAACCGAAAAACTACACCATATTCATTCTTATGATGTCTCAACATCAGAGGAACATATTATTATGTCAAATTTGTAAGTTATCCCCTTAACTTGGGTAATTTGCACTTTAGTCCAAAATAAGAAAACATTACTTCAACGTTGTTCAAACAGGACCAAAATTGAAACATAAGTTCCTCATGAGCCCTAATTACTATTCACAAGATAATATTAAGCATATAATCATATTTTTTTATTAAAACACCTAGGGTTAAATCATAACCCAGGTTAGGGATGTTACAAATTATCCACCTCTCATAAGGATTTTGTCCCCGAAATCCCAGATAAAGGAAAACAATTATTATTCATGCATCATATCATCATGTACTCACATAACACCTCATTATTATGGAGACACCATAGAGTTTTGATCAATACAAAGTTATTACATACAAGTTTATCATGGAGTGATTCACATGGAACATATACTCCCATGTTCCTTAATTAATGTAGCCTTTCTCATACAACATTCACCATTATATTATGTCATTCACTTGGGACTATAAGTCTTTTTATGCTTTAATTGTGTCACCTTACATGATGACACAACACAAGCTTTCCTTATTACATGCACTAACTATCTCATTAGTTGTGCATTTTCTTACCATAAGAAGAGGTTACATATCAACTACGAACTTTTCTCAAGGATATCTTCAATTGTTATGTTTATGAAAAACATAAACCCCTAACATGTGATGTTCATATTATTTTACATATTTAATTTGATTTCATGGTTGACCATTCCAAGTAGTCAACATGAATCATCTGATATATCTTTAGATACCAGGATTTCTTACCTTGGTACCTATCACATGTGTTGAAGACACATGACATGTTTATCTTCCTTTCATCTTGGAACATTACTTATTACATATACCTTCATCTTGTAGCCAAAGCCTAAGATAAACTAATACCTTTCTAAGTATCCATCACATAAACATCTTTGTATTATGCACATCAAGTGTCCTATGACCCACTTGATTGCCATGTCCCTGAAAGGAAAGATAACAAGGATTCATATTCCTCTTATTATTGCATGTATTTTCAACTATTCATGAACCATTTACTCTTTATCTCATCCTAAGTTCCTTGGCTTCAGCATAGGAATCCATAAGGATGATTACATAACATTATTCCCTTATTTATTGTTATCTAGCATGTTTATGATCATCTCATGATCTCGTCATATTTTTTTTCTTTTTTCATTTCTTCATTATGGAAAAGATCTTTATTATACTTACATCTTTATTGGACATGGATCATCTTTATTATACTTTTATTTCCTCATACAAACATGCTCATCTGAGATTATCTCAGATTTCTCTTTCTTATGCTTAGGACAGGACACATTTATTCATTCCATACTTCTTATTTGATGATACTCATTAGATTGTATCAGAATGACTGATTGATCAGGGCAATCAAAAAGATAACAAACTAAGAGTCTCCATACTCACTTTATCATCAATAGTTGTATACCTGTCCAGGGTATATAAATACTGAGATAAGGTAGTATGCGCTTATATATTGTCATATTCCTTCCTTTTCATATTATCACAAATATAAGACTTGACATTACTGGATTTTGTCCAGACATATCTTCAATACATCATCTTCATCTCATAGAGATAAGAGAAACATGAAACATCTACAATGTTTATTATGCAAAATATAAGTCCTCATAGGACTAATCAAGGAAAGTTCAATCAATTATTTTCTCAGTTTAATCTAGGAAATCAGAAAAAGACATATAAGAATGACATTTATTTTGTCTAATCTGTCATGATTCGTGGATTATTCATTGCCTCAGACTGACTCTACCTCAGAGGTTGATTCACCATAACATTTTTGGTTGAGTAATTTCTTGCCAGGTGTCCTTCCTATCTACATTGGTAGCAAATCATGGGTACTAGATGGGGTTTAGAGGCTTCTTTCCCCTTTCTAGATAAACATTGCCTTGGTGCACTAGGCCCGGGTTGTACTGGTGGTACCAAAAACTTCTTCTTTTTAGAACTACCGAGCCTTTGTTCCTGGATTTGGATAGGCCTTTTCTCAATTCTTACTTTATCTTCCATCTCTGGACAATTAGGTCTGATATGTCCATGCTTCCTACACATATGGAAGATCCTAGTTTCAGATTGTATCCTATTTCTTTCATCATTATTCATTGCTCCAACAGGTTGAGGCTGAGCAGGTAACCTATTGGAGTTCAATACTTCATCATTGGGGATTGGTAGTCTAGGTTGCATTGCTAATGCACGATCTACTATGTGTATCATAGTTGTACTAAATTGCTCAAATATAGCAAGGAAAGCTGGACTCTCTATCATGGCTAGGTCAAACTGGGGATGTGTAGGTGTATGTTCTTCTCTGCTCTGATCCCCTGCATCCCTCCTTGATGCAACATTGCTACTTTCTGCAGCATACTCCTCATGTGACCCAGTCATCTTCAAGTTCTTCTCCTCCTATATGAGCAGCAGACACTATCAGATACACTGGAAGACACTAGAATAGACTCTGCTACCTTAGTCCTATGTCTCTATAGACTCAGCAAACCTAGAGCTCTGATACTACTAAATTGTGGCATCCAAGTTATAAAACACAAGATTAACTAGCGGAAGTGAGTCATTTGCAGCGGATTACTGAAAAATCACTAAAAATTAAAACTTTTTGCAAAGAGAACCATTCATAGGAAATATTTTACAACAAGAAACATAGTATAGCATTTACATTCTGTTTCAAAATACATGTCTTGCACTATCTCTTCTAGAGATTCACAACATCAGCCGTCTCAAGACATAATATATAGACAACATATAACTTCGAGGCATCAAGCAAAAATCTTAGATCGATTCATTAAAACACTAACTATAAATTCTGAGGACCTAAGAGTACAAAGACGACACATAGGACTACTATCTAGACAAAACTTGGTAGCCAGTGCCTCCACCTGAGTCATCACTGTTGTCCCTGATATTGATGCTGCTTTTCTCTTGCTATTGCGTTCCTATTTCTTTTTCTGCAATTACCTAAAAACATTGGATCCCACGGGGGTGAGACAATTGTAAATTGTCCCAGTGGGAGATATAACCCTCCGCCAAAACATTGTTATGGCAGTTTATTATAATTAAAACTGAACAAGAGTTCTTATATAATAACAACAATATTAATCATTGAATGAATGGAGTAAAGTAATTTCCGTTCCTAAGGAGAGCATTGTATCTACTCATGGTAGATTCATATTTCACATATCTACTTGCATTAAATGTAAAGAGACATGAATAACATTTATCAACTAGTGTTGCATAAAAGAAGTATAACATCAGCCAATGAATTTTCGTATTCAATCCTTAAGAAAACATGCTAGATGACTGACTACATTTTACAATCACACTTATGCCCTGAGGAGATGAGGTATACCGCTCATACTCCAACAGACCATTGGGAAGTTGAAATCGATACCATACAAGGTCAAAGGTAGAGCCGGCTACCAAGACCTCCCATATCTCAGTCAACATGAGATTACATGCAGGACATCTTGTGTCTCTGCAATATATAGCTTTCTAGGGTATACTGGAAACTTTGCTATTAGAGTTACAGTGGTGTGTTGTACTCTCTTCGCGATCGTGAGATTTCATGTTTATCTCCATCGATCCGACATTAACATTATTGGGAGATGTATACTGCATCTGTCCCAATCATCGAGGGATTCGTGATACATCCATCCTGGTACAAGTAATGAAGGATTGGGAGGTTTGTTGTTTACCTTTCATCAATTCCCTCATTAGGACGTCAGGATACAGTCGCCCATTGCCCCCACATATTCCAAATATGCATTCGGGGTTTTGCCGCGGAGCACCCATTTCATCATCACCTATTGCTGACGATGATGGATCTATGGTCAGGGCTCTACATGATATTATTTCTCTTAATTAATTAATTACATTAGCATATTCTTTTAGAACCAGTCAAGTTCTCAAACATAACTTATTCAGACAAATGCTATAAGGAAACATGTTCTATTTTCACCAATCACTTTCTCAGTCCTTATAGGACATTGGGATCTCAGTCCCTCATTTCATTTCTTTTAGAAGTTCACATCCCTCAACTACATCATTATCATACTTATCAACTTTTGGCATTCATACCCATAATTCTTCACTATCACTGTTACCACTTGTTAGGTAACCATTACCTCTAGGTCCTCAGATCGAGTTATGCATAATACTTGTTACAAAAGTATCTCACATGGCTCTCAAAGCCTATTAAATGTTTTTCCACCTTTCACTAGGCAACAACATACTCATGGAACTCATAAGGTTCATGCACATTTTGTTACTTTTACTAAGCAACAACAACATTAGGCACATAAGGCCATACCACATGTTAATTATATGAAAGTCATAGCTCATATCTGGCTATGTTCATCATCTCATGATGTCTACATGATTAATACACATGATAATAGTCATGTAAGTCATTTGTCACATCATATTAAATATCAGTAACACCACCATCCTTTATCAGGATTAGGGTTATCTGTCAATTAGGGGTTTTCATTCCCTTTACCGAAAAATCAGGGTTAGTGTTTCCCATCTTACATTAATTAGGGCTTCATGCTCACATTATTAGTTCAACTCTAATATGTTGCTCCCTTCCTCTAGGAGCATTGAAGACATCATAAGTATTTTCTTATGATTACCATTTGTACCATATATCATTAATAATAATCAATTCAAAGCATGAGTTCATTTCTCATCCTTGTGATGATATAATTACATTATACTCGTTGATTATCTTACCCCATTCTCAAGGTATATTGGTCAACATTTATCAAAGTACATTGAGTTCATTACATCTTTACTCTAACAATTGCATAACACACATTTCATGTGTTTCTTAACCAAGAGTATTGGATTAGAGGTTCATCAAGGTAAGTCTACAATGAAATGCAAAATGTGATATCTATCATATCTGAATATATCATTTTCTTTTCATTTCTGTCTTCTTAAATTAATCAACTATCTTTGTATTAAGATATTTCCCTCTTAATACTTTATCCACTAACTTGTTACTTTCATCATATGGTGCATGGGTCACACATTAGAATTCTCCAATTGTCTTTAATGATATGGATTTATTCAACTGATAGACATTGTTGATATAGGATAAACCATTATCAACTATTTTAGGTATTTCAACTCTTAGGATGTTATCCACATCATTATTTAGTATATCATACATCATTCCTAAAAGTTTCATGTCCTCAGCATTGTAAGGTGTATAGGCTATTACTCACGTATAGAGATGGTTGTACAAGGATCTAGGCTTCATCTTGTCTGTTAGATCCTTATTCATTAAAATCACCACATTATCATTCACATGGTTCATCAACCCTATCCTTCATGTTTATAACATATTCATCTTATTTAATTATTTTAGCCACACATCTCTTTGGTGTATTGGCTATTAAACCATCTCTAGGGTTTCATATATCATCACATGACATCACCCTGAATTGAGTCTTACACCATATCATATTATCAGGGTTCCACATAACATTACTTAAAACTAGGGTTTCATATTCAATAAACCATAATTAGACTTACAGTTCATCCCGATTGGCGTTTCTCATGACATCACCCCCAATTAGGGTTTCTCATGTCATCACCCTCCATTAGGGTTTCTATTCATAGCACATCACCCTAGATTAGGGTTTACTATTCACCCCAAGTAGGAGTGATCAACAAAGTACCCTAAATTGGGGTTTATCATACCATCACTATGAATTAAGATCATACCATCATCATGTAGTAAGATTACTTCCATTAACATCCTTAGTTAGGGTTATGATTCATTAACCCTCATAATTAGGGTTTCATGATTTCACTATGAAGGATCATACCCTAATTAGACATTCATTCATATAGAAAGTCTACTACTTGATTATCAATCATGTAGGAAATCTTCTCTTTCATCTTCTACAAGATGATGTTTGCTTCAACCTTGAATAAGCTAAGTCAACTCAATCTTGAAGAAGAATTGACATCATGGGTTTTGTCATTGTCACCATGATCATTAGGGCTTAGCTACTTGAAGGGTACTAATCACCCTATTTCATTAAAGGTACCATTACTAAAACACCATTGATTTACATCATGTAATTGACCACTTAAACCATTGACCTTTATTCACTTTAAGTGTTCATACAATTTGATTAATTACCTTCCAAATGATCTTGGTTACTTAGACCTCAAATGGTCTTGACCAATCAGACTTCAAACAGTCTTGGTTGAATACTCAAAACCATTTAGAAAAGTAGGTGGTGAAGTCCATTTGCCAAAGTTGACTTTTTGAAAGCGCATGAACTCAACCGGTTTTGAAACCGCATGCACCTAAATGGTTTGGGATCGTTTGGTCCCAAATGGTCTTGAGGCCGTTTGGTCCCAAATGGTCTTGAGACCGTTTGGACTCAAATGGTCTTGAGACCATTTGGTCCAAACCCCCTCAAAACCGCAAGGACCAAAAAGGGTCTCAACCACTCCAATTAAATTAGGGTTTCCAATGTTGAATCCTTCAACCATTGAATTCATGTAACCAATCATCAATTGAACCTATAACCATACTTCAATTGAGTTAATTAGGTCAACCTTCAACTAATTTAACCCTCAATTGATCATTAATTAGGGTTTGAATCAATTGGATTAGGGTTTGGAATTGATAATCCTTCAACATTAACCAATGTGAAACTAGTTACTTTAAAACTATTGGACCATCATCCAAATTGGACATGACCTGACCCCAAACGGTCTTGAGGTCGTTTGGATGACCTCCAAATGGTCTTGAGACCGTCTGACCATGTCAACATCAAAATCCAAGTCAATCAATCAAAGTTTGGATCATTATATTGATCACCAAATCTGCATTTGATTGCACTTCAACTTAGTACCTTTAGATCTTGAAACACCTAACGATAGTCAACCCTAGACTTCCAAACGGTCTTGGGTGACCCCCAAACGGTCTTGGGATCATGTTTATGACCTCCAAACGGTCTTCAGACCGTTTGCCCATCATATCATCATTAACCATGTCATTCAATTAGGGTTTGGTTCCTTGGATTGGTCACCGAATCATCACTTAATTGTATTTCAATTTGGTATCTTTGCACCTTCAAACACTTGACCATACTTAACCCTAGACCTCCAAAGGGTCTTGGGTGACCCCCAAATGGTCTTGAGACCGTTTGGGTGATCCTCAAACGGTTTTGAAATCGTTTGGTTCAATCAACCCAAAGCATCAACTCATTCAATTGCAAAATCAGCACTTAGCCGATTAGGGTTTATACCATATGTTTGAATCTTCAAATACCTAACCATACTCAACCCTAGATCTCCAAACGATATTGGTTGACCTCCAAACGGTCTTCAGACCATTTGGGTGATTCCCAAACAGTTTTGAAACCGTTTGGGTCAATCAACCCAAGTTTCAAACTCAATCACTTATGAAATCAGCACTCAACCCGATTAGGGTTTAGGTGATTGATGGACCTTCAACTCATGAACCCATTGGAGTTAATCAATAATAATTGATGGGTCATTAACCTCGATAATTATGAACAAATTCCCAAATGGTCAACCCTGATCATCATCACCAAATAGTCTTAAACCGTTTGCTTCTATGCGGTTTAGTGAAACTGTTTCATTCCAAACGGTTTGAAACCGTTTGCTCCCAAACGGTTTGTGAAACCGTATGGACATTTTATTGAAACCGTTTGATCTAGATATTTGGGGAGGTGTGTGATTATGATGATGTCATAATTATCAAGCTCTAGACCCATGAAACCTGCATGATTTCCATGGAGATTGCATCAATCAACCAAATCAATAATTGTAAATGGAGAAATGATCATTATTTGATGGGGAATTGAATGCAATAACAAAATTAGGGTTTCATGTTATAAAACCCACCTCCAATTGAGCTCCAAAGCTCCACGCTCACAGAAACAATGGTGGATGAAGCTTTTGAAACTCCCCTTAGGCTCGTCCTCAAGCTTTTGGTTGAAAAGATTAGCTAGGGTTGAAGAGGAGATCGAAATAAGAAGAAATCCATAATTTATTTTCGATTTCCACCATGGAATCAAGGTGAAATGGATTAAGAACCTTAACAACAGGTTGGGGGTCGTCCTCCTGGTACTCCCTAGCTCCCTTGATTGGTTTGCAAGAAAAGGGAAGGAGTGGAAATGAAAAAGCCTTTCATTTGGCTTGGAAAGGGTCTTTTTATAGAAATTCAATGAGAGAGAAAATACTTTATAAAAGTCTTTTAATTCCAAAATTATTTCCACCTTCTCTCCCTTGGTTTCTTGTATTCAAAGTCATATCTATACCCACCGAGCTACCTTCCATTATCCAAGAATAAAGGGAAAAGAAATTAAGCACCTTAACCCTTATAATATCAATATCCATTTTTAGTGGGATTTCTTTTTCTTATAATAATAGTGAGTGGAATTTCACCTCCTTAGGATATGCTCGTGCCTTTACAAGGCTTAAGGATGTCCACACACATCTGAATCCAACCATTTTAATTTTGGTTGAAGGTCCCTTCAATTATTTTATTTATTTTTGTATTAAATTGAATTAGGGTTCCAATTAGGCTTAAATCTTGATTATTTTAATATCAAGATTCTCTCTCCTCCAACTTAATTTAAATGAGGCGCCCCTCTCAATGTCTTTGCTCTAAATGATGTCAAGAAACATTAGGGACCTTATTGAAGGGTTAATTTGCATATTGAACCTTAGGTTTTGGGTAAATTGCACTTTATACCAGAACTAGGTTTTAATGCACAAACATTGTCCAACAAGCTCTATCTTAGTGTCCAGGCTTGTGGAAACCATACCACTATATCATATTCATTCTTATGATGTCTCAACATCAGAGGAATATATTATTATGTAACATTTGTAAGTTATCCCCTTAACTTGGGTAATTTGCACTTTAGTCTAAAATAAGCAAACATTGCTTCAACATTGTTGAAACAAGACCAAAATTGAAGCATAAGTTCCTCATGAGCCATAATTACTTTACAGAAGATAAGATTAAGCATATAATCATCTTTCTTTATTAAAAAACCTAAGGTTAAAGCATAACCCAGGTCAGGGATGTTACAATGTTGACCCTAAAAAGGTAGAATCTGTCCTACAATGGGAACAACCTAAGACACTGACGGAGATTTGCAGTTTCTTAGGGTTGGCAAGCTATTATAGAGGTTCATTAAGAACTTCAGTTCTATAGCTTTACCCTTGACTAAGTTGACTAGGAAGGATGTTTCTTTTTTCTGGAATGACAAGTGTCAGCAATCATTCCAGTTGTTGAAGGAAAGGCTGACAAGTGCACATGTGCTGGTGTTACCTGAACAAGGGAAAGGGTATATAGTTTTTTGTGATGACTCTAAGAATGGACTAGGATGTGTGTTAATGTAGGATAAACAAGTGATTTCTTTTGCTTCTCGACAACTTAAGAAACACAAGGAAAATTATCTGACACACGATCTAGAACTAGCTATTGTAGTCCATGCCTTGAAAATCTGGAGACATTACCTTTATGGAGAAACATTCCAGATTTTCACAGACCATAAGAGCCTAAATTACATCTTTTCTCAGCATGAGTTAAACTTGGGGCAATGCCGCTGGATGGAGTTAATCAAGGACTATGATTGTACAATTTATTATCATCCAGGGAAGGCCAATGTGGTTGCTGATGCTTTAAGTAGGAAATCAGCAACACCAACCCTAGATAGAGCACAGTTAAATTCTTTGGTGTGCTCTAGGAGGGATATGCTTATCTCTTTAAGGCAAGACAATGTACTGTTAAAAGTATCATTGTTATCTGGGGTGTTAGCTGAGATACACATAAAACCTACTCTGAGACAATAGATCAAGGAGGCACAACAAGCTGATGCAGTAGTTCAGCAGATTAGATCAGAGTATGGTAGTGAGAAACAAGATGGTTTCCATGATTCAGATAATCAAGTGGCCTGTTATCATGGTAGAATGATAGTACCTGATGTTGATTACTTGAGAAAGTTAGTCCTGGAAGAAGCTCATTCTTCAATGTATTCTATGCATCCAGGAAGCATCAAGATGTATCATAACTTGAAAGATATGTATTGGTGGCCTGGTTTTAAAGAAGGATGTTGCTGAGTTTGTTATGTGGTGTCCAATGTGTCAGCAAGTTAAAGCTAAACACCAGAAGCCCACAGGAACAATGCAGCCTTTGCCTATACCACAGTGGAAGTGGGATCATGTGACCATGGATTTTGTGGTTGGGTTACCCAGAACAGCCAAAGGTCATGATTCCATCTGGGTAATAGTTGATAGGTTGACAAAGACAACACATTTCTTACCTGTCAAAACAACCTATTCTGCTGAGAAGTTGGCACAGTTATATGTAGATGAGATAGTGTGACTGCATGGGGTCCCAGTTACCATTGTTTCTGACAGAGGTCCCCAATTTACGAGTCATTTTTGGGAGCGACTTCATAAAGCCTTAGGCATCTAGTTAAGGTTTAGTAAAACCTTTCATCCTTAGACTGATGGACAATCCAAAAGAACAATACAAACCTTGGAGGACTTGCTTAGGGCATGTGTCCTTCAGTTTACAGGAAGTTGGGATCTACATCTAAGCTTGATAGAGTTTGCCTACAATAATAGCTATCAACACTGTATAGACATGACACCTTATGAAGCTTTGTATGGTAGACGTTGTAGATCTCCCCTATTTTGGTATGAAACTGGTGGATATCAACTTTTGGGTCCTGATCTTGTGCAACAGACCACTGAGAAGATTAAAATAATACAACAACAGTTAAAGACCGCACATGATAGACAGAAATCTTACGCTGATAAGCGTCATAGACCTTTAGAATTCTAGGTTGGAGACAGAGTGTACCTCAAGGTCCCACCTTGGAAGGGAGTTCTTAGGTTTGGAAGGAAAGGAAAGTTAGCTCCAAGATTTATGGGGCCTTATCCAATCATTGAACGGATTGGAAAGGTAGCTTATAAGCTGGAGTTACCACCTGAGCTGCAAAAGTTACACCCAGTGTTCCACATTTCCATGTTAAGGAAATGTCACCCTGATACAGAATCAGTTCTGCAACCTATGGAAGTAGAATTGAATGATGATATATCCTATATAGAAGGACCTATGTTGGTTCTTGATAGAACAATCAAGAAGCTGAAGAAGAAGGACATTAGTCTTGTAAAAGTCCTTTGGAATCATCGTGTCATTGAAGAAGCTACATGGGAACTGGAGGAAGAAATGAGGAGGAAATACCCTACTCTTTTCTCTTAAAATGTTTTGTTAATGATTTCGGGGATGAAATCCTTGTAAGGGGTGGATAATTTGTAACATACCTGACCTGGGTTATGTACTAACCCTAGGTGTTTTGCATAATAAAGATGATGAGATGTTTGCTCTTATCTTTTGAAAAGTAATTAAGGCTCTTGAGGAACTTATTTTTCAATTTCAGTCCCTTTTGAATAATGTTGAAACATTGTTTTGTTAATTTTGGACTCAAGTGCAAATTACCCAAGTTAAGGGGATAACTTGCAAATTCCAAATGATAAGATGTTCCTCCGATGTTGATACATCATAAGAATGAATATGATGTAGTGGTATGGTTTCCACAAGCTTGGGCATCAAGATAAAGCTTGTATAGCAAACCTTGTGCATTAAAATCTAGTTTTGGTGTAATGTGCAATTTACCCAAAATCTAGGGTTCAATATGCAATATATCACCTCTAGAGGGTATATCATGTTTCTTGGCATCAAGAAGAGCAAAGAAAATGAGAGGGGTGCCTCATTTCAGTTATCTTGGAGGAGAGAGAATCTTGATATTAAAATAATCAAGATTTAAGCATATATGGAACTTTATTTTAATTTAATGCAAAAAGAAATAAATTAATTGAGGAGCCCTTCAACCAAAAGTTTAAGGATGTGTTTTCAGTAGTTTTGGACGAGCTTGTGCCTTGCTATGTCACAAAAAGATCTTGGTTGAGTGGAAGCCACTCACATTAAGATAATAAAAAGTAATATCCACTAAAAGGTTGGATATTAATATAAGACTCTTTAAGGTGCTTAGTTCCTTTTCCATTAATTCTTGGATAATGATGGAGTTTCGCAAGAAAATGAAGTTGTATTCTTGGCCAAGAAATGGAGGGGGATTTGATGCAAATTATTTTTTAATTAAAAGAAAATACTCCATTTTCTCTTTCCTTGAAAATCCCTTATACATGTTCTTTTTCCAATACACATAAGGACCTTTCCTTAGTTTTTCTCTTATCACTTTGCTTTGGCCGACCAAGGAAGAGATCAGGAGCAGGTGAAGTACGAACACAACTGGTTGGTAAGGTTTTGATCATCTTCTACCTGGGATTCATGGTGAAAACCCTAAAGCAATGCTTGATTCTTGGTTTTCTTCACCCGATTTCCAATTCTAGCCATCTTTTTCATCCAATAGCTCAAGAACAGACCTTGGGTAGTTGTTGGAACTCCATCTACCATTAGAGCCATGGATCTTGGATCTTGGAGATCAGATTTGAGGTGGGTTTCATAACCTTAACCCTTAAACATTGATATTGCTTCAAGTTCTCTATGATTTGTTGGTTATTTTCTTCTATTTCGAACTCTTTTGATGCATTGCTGCAATTTCCATGAAAAACAGTTGCTGTTCTTAGATGCACAAAGGAATATGATGATGAAATCATATTGAAATGTTTCCCAAGAAAATTATTAGGTCAAACGGTGTGCATAAGTTTCTCAAACGATTTCCCAAACCGTTTGGGAGCAAATGGTTTCAAACCGTTTTGGAGCAAATGGTTTCAAACCGTTTGAGATGAAACAGTTTCAACAAACCGCATGAGGGAAAACAGTTTCAAACCATTTGGAGGTGTTGACCAGTGTTGACCATTTCAGAAATTGTTTCTAATAATGTTGGTTATTGATCCACTAAATATAATTGACTAGTTCCAATTGGTTCATGAGTTGAAGGTCCAACAATCACCAAAACCCTAATAGGGTTGAGTGCTGATTTCATAAGTGTTTGAGTTTGAAACTTGGGTTGATTGACCCAAACGGTTTCAAAACTATTTGTGGATCACCCAAACGGTCTAAAGAACGTTTGGGGGTCACCCAAGACCGTTTGGAGGTCTAGGGTTGGATATGGTTAAGTGTTTAAGGTTCAAAAATATGGTATTAACCCTAATCGTCTAAGTGCTGATTTTGCATTGGAATGAGTTGATGTTTTGGGTTGATTGACCCAAAAAATTTCAAAACCATTTGGGGATCACCCAAACGGTCTCAAGACCTTTTGAGGGTCACCCAAGACCATTTGGAGTTCTAGGGTTAGGTATGTTTGAGCAATTGAAGGTCCAAAGACATTAAGTTGAAGTACAATCAATTGCTGATTTGGTGACCAATCCTAGGATTCAAACTTTAATTGAATTACATGGTTAATGATGATGTTATGGGAAAATGGTCTCAAGACCGTTTGGAAGTCATCCAAATGATCTCAAGACCGTTTGGGGTCACCAAAGACCGTTTTTAGGTCTAGGGTTGACTATGGTTAGGTGTTTGGAGATCTAAAGGTACTAAGTTGAAGTGCAATCAATTGCTGATTTGGTGAGCAATCCAATGAACCAAACCCTAATTGGTTGACTTGGATTTTGATGTTGACTTGGGAAAATGGTCTCAAGACCGTTTGGAGGTCATCCAAATGACCTCAAGACCGTTTGGGGTCAGGTCATGTCCATTTTGGATGATGGTCCAATAGTTTGAAAGTAACTAGTTTCACATTGTATAATGTTGAAGGTTCATCAATTCCAAACCCTAATACAATTGATTCAAACCCTAATTGGTGATCAATTGATGGTTAATTGAGGGTCAAATCAGTTGAAGGATGACCTAATTAACTCAATTGAAGCATGGTGATAGGCCCAATTGATGATTAGTTCCATAGATTCAATGGTTGAAGGAACCAACTTTGGAAACCCTAATTTAATTGGAGTGGTTGGGACCCTTTTTGGTCCTTGCGGTTTTGAGGAGGTTTGGATCAAACGGTCTTAAGACCGTTTGAGTCCAAATGGTATCAAGAATATTTGAGTCCAAATGGTCTCAAGACCGCTTGGGACCAAACGATCCCAAACCATTTAGGTTCATGCGGTTTCCAAACCGATTGAGTTCATGCGGTTTCAAAAGTCAACTTTGGGCAAACAATCTTCATCACCTACTTTACTAAATGTTTTCAAGTATGTTGCCAAGAACGTTTGAGGTCTGATTTGGTCAAGACCATTTGGGGTCTAAGTGACCAAGACCGTTTGGTGGATAATTAGTTAAAACCACATGGGTACTTAAAGTGGTTAAAGGACAAGTTGATCAATTGATTAATACATGATGTAATCAAAGATGATTATAGTAATTACATCTTAATGGGATGATGTTATTAGTACCTTTGAATAATTAATCCTTAATGGTCATGGTGAAAATGACATAACCCATGATGTCAATTCTTCCTCAAGAGTGAGTTGACTTAACCTAATCAAGACTGAAGCATACATCATCTTTCGAAGATGAAAGAGAAGATTGCCTACATGGATTATAATTAAGTAATGGACTTCTAATATGTATGAATGTCTAATTAGGGTATGATCCTTCATAGTAGGATCATGAAACCCTAATTATGATGGTTAATGAATCATAACCCTAATTGAGGGCATTGATAGGTAAAATCATAACACATGATGATGATATGATCTTAATTCATAATGATGATATGAGAAACCCTAATTTAGGGTACTTTGATGATCACTCCTACTTGGGGTGAATAGTAAACCCTAATCAAGGGTGATGCAATATGAATAGTAAACCCTAATCAAGGGTGATGCAACATGAATAGTAAACCCTAATTGTGGGTTATTGAACTTAAACCCTAATCAAGGGTGATGCAATGTGTATAGTAAACCCTAATTCCTAATAAGATAAATGGAAGTGTGAAACCCTAATTTTGGGTTATATTATACAGCATGAGAGCTCTAAGGTTGGATAATGAAGTGATGAGTCATTAATCCTAATTGAGCTGAGGGGATGATCAACCTTAATCGAAATGAAAAGGGAAACCCTAACCCTAGCAAGGGTATAGTGGTGTAACCCTTGAATAATGATGTCATAATTGTTTTGCATTATGCTAGTATGAAATTGATATATCTGTTATCATCTGTACTAATCATGCATGTTTAATGAGATATTGAATATAGCCAGGTATGAGCTATGATGCTTTGCTTATTGAAAGTATTTTATGAGCTTTGTAAGCAATGATATGCTATGTTGCCTAGTGAAAGGTAAAAAAAGAGATTGATAGGTTGTAGGAGCCATGTGAAATACCAGCATTGCAATTATCATGTTTACATTAACAAATGACTTGATGGTAATAAGTTACCTATTAAAGTTGTAACAGCTATTTTGATAATCTCAGGGTTTGAACACCCATATTTTTGAATCATGATGATGGGATGATAAGGGATTGAGTTCCCAATGATTAACAAAGATGTGAAATGAACTTGATAGAATAGTACTCATTCTTTATAGCAATTGTTATAATGATTTATGTTTGAAAACATGCATGATGCTAAAAGAATGATGTAATGTACTTAATTAATCAAGTGAAATGATATCATGTAGAGCCCTCACCATAGATCCATCATCGTCAACAGTTAGGTGATGGTGAAACAGGTTTTCCTAAGGGAACTCCTAGAGAGCATACTTTTGAGTATGTGGGGGTAATGGGCAGGAATATCCTTACGCCCTAATGAAGGAATTGATGTGAGATAAACATTAAAACTCTCAATCCTTCATTATACGTATATGCTGGGACAATGTATCACTAATCTCCCGATGATGATGTTAATGCCGAATCGATGTGAGATAAACAAGAAATCTCTCGATTGCGAAGAGAGTACATCATGCCACTGTAACTCTAATAGTGAAGTTTACTGTATACCCTAGAAAGCTATTTTGACAGAGACATGAGATGTCCTGGAAGTTGTTCCTCACACTGACTGAGGAAGATGAGGTCGTGGGAATCCGGCTCTTCTATTGACCTATGTATGGTACCGATTTTGATTTAGCAATGGTCGGTTGGATTATGAGTGGTATACCTCATCTCCTCAGGGCATAAGTATGATTGTAAAATGTAATCAGCCATGTAGCATATTTGCTTAGGGTTGAATTACGAGAATCAAGTTGATGATGCATGGTCTATTATATCATAGTTGGATAAATGATATACATGTCTTTCATATTCCTTATTTTGACTTGCTGCTTAATCAAGTTATAATTGAAATGATTGCATAGAGAATACTGCTCTGCATATCTTATTCAATGACTTACCTACTGTTGAATATTTATAATTCTACTGCTCAGTGTTATTCTATTATCAGCAATAACAATGTTTCTGGCAGAGAGTTATATCTCTCGCTGGGACAATTTTCAATTGTCTCACCCCCATGGGATTCAACTTTTTAGGTAGACGCCGAGGAAGAAGAAACCTCCAGTGGGTGAGTAGCAACAGCAGCCACAGTAGCAGCAACAATAGTAAGGACATCAGTGATCCTTAGGTGGAGACATTGTTTGTCAAGTCTTATATATATAGAGAGTCCTATGTGTCGTCTCTATACTCTCAGGTCCTAGGAGTCAGTAGATGGGTTGATTTATATCTGAGATTTTTGGTTTGATGCCTCGAGATTTTGTATACTGCTCATGTACAGTTTAACTGGGCAGTCAATGTTATGACTGTCGAGATGAGATGATACAGAGATGTATTGATGAATCAGAATGTAAATAACTTACTTTGGTCCTTTATGATAGAGTTTTACCATTTTTGGATTTCTTTACAAAAAGTTTTAAATTTTTAGTGATTTTCAGTAATTCTGTTGCTAATAATTCACTTCTGCATTAATTAATCATGTTGTCATAAGTTGGATGCCAAAGTTATGTTGTCATCTTTGATATCGGGCCCTAAACAAATTGGAAATGATATCGACGTTTATCTTGAACCTATGATTGATGACTTAAAGAAGCTCTGGGGTGAAGGTGTGATGACCTATGATGCTTCACAAAGAGAGACATTTTGTTTGCAGGCTATGTTGTTTTCCACTGTGAATGACTTTCCAGCGTATGGGAATTTGTCTGGATATAGTGTCAAAGGATCTAAAGTGTGTCCTATATGTGAAGAGAACACTGATTCAATATGACTAAAACATGACGGCAAGACTGTATATCTTGGTCATTGAAGGTTTCTTCCAAAATGTCATCCGTATCGTAGGTTGCGCCAAGCATTCAATGGACGGAATGAATAACAAAGTGCACCTAAACCTATATCAGGGGAGGATGTTTATGAAAGAGTAAAAGATATCACCAATGAATTTGGTAAGAGATCACAATGTACGATGGCCACACGGAGTGACAAGTCTTTATTCAAGAAGAAGTCAATATTTTGGGATCTTCCTTATTGGAGTTCTTTGACAGTCAGGCATTGTATCGATGTCATGTACATTGAGAAAAATTATGAGATAGCGTCATCGATACTCTGTTGAATATACCAGGTAAGACTAAAGATGGGATAAAATCCAAAATGGACCTATGTGAAATGGGAATAAGGACAAAATTGACAGAAGTAGTTAGTAGCGATCGAAGAACATAATTACCGCCCTACTGTTACATGTTGTCTAGAAAGGAGAAGAAAGCTTTTTGTGAATGCTTGGTAAATGTTAAGGTGCCACATGGTTACTCATCCAACATTTGTACATTGGTATCAATGAAAGATCTGAAGTTGATAGGTCTTAAATCTCATGATTGTCACACTCTAATGCAACAAATATTGCGTGTGGCAATTCGATCTATATTGCCGAAGCATGTACGGTTTGCAATCACCAGACTTTGTTTCTTTTTCAATAGTCTGTGCAGCAAAGTTATTGACCCTGATACGCTCGATAAATTGCAAAGAGAAGTGGTTTTTACCCTATGTCATCTTGAGATGTATTTTCCTCCTTAATTCTTTGATATCATGGTACATCTCGTTGTCCACTTGACTAGGGAAGTGAAAATGTTGGGACTAGTTTTCTTGCATTGGATGTATCCCTTTGAGTGATACATAAGTGTTTTTAAAGGTGATGTTCCAAACCATTATCGTCCTGAAGGGAATATTATTGAGGGTTATTTGGCGAGAGAGGTTATGGATTTTTACAATGACTTTCTGAGTGCTAATGATGCTCCTGTGAATGACAAGAATATTGAGGAGCATTTTGGCAAAAGAATTTTGGGATCACGGGTGAAAGTAATCAGCCGTGAGTTGTTGGAGCAAGGTCACTTGTTTATTTTACACAACATTGACGAAGTGAGTGTTTATATCGAGGAACATACCAATTTCATCAAGAGACAATATCCTCGATCCAATTCAATGTGGCTTCCTAGAGAGCATAACAAGACATTTATTAAGTGGTTTGAAGATAAAGTCTTACATCAACTATCTCAAACACGAGATAATCTTACTAAAACCATCAAATGCCTCACCTTTAAACCAAAATTGAATGTTATGTCTGATGAAGGGTTTGACATAAATGGATTCTCGTATTACACAAAGCGTCAAGATGATAAGAGTGTCGTCCAAAACACTGGGGTCACCCTTCAAGCATCTTCATTGTTTTTTGCAATGGATTAAGAGTCCATGTGAAGCTAAAATGTCATATTACGGTGTCATTGAAGACATATGGGAGTTTGACTATGTAGATTTCATAATTCCGCTCTTTAAATGTAATTGGGTTGACAACAACAAAGGAGTTATAGTGGATGAATTGGGTTTCACGTTAGTGAACTTTGAAAAGATTGGCAAGAAGGGTGAACCATTCATATTGGCATCACAGGTGAAGCAAGTATTTTATATTGATGATCATGCAAATGATAAATGGTCAATTGTTCTTCATGGTAAAAGACAGTTCATTGAAGATCCTATAGATGAAGAAGCGTACTATGATAAGTATGATGACTCCAGTCCATTCTCAATTGGGTTGCCAACACCACCAAACATTGAAGCTGGGGATCACAATGACTTGTATGTTCGCGGGGATCACAATGAAGGATTGTTAATTGATAAAAGATCACAATATTAGAGGCATTAATGTTTATATTTTTTATATGTTTTATTTTTCTAAATGTGAACTTTACAATGTGAATGTGGACTTTACAATGCAAATTACTTTACAATGTGAATGTGAACTTTACAATGTGAATGCAAACTTTACAATGTGAATTACTTTACAATGTGAATGTGAACTTTACAATGTGAACATGAACTTTACAATGTGAATTACTTTACAATGTGAACGTGTACTTTACAATGTGAACTTTACAATTAGTGATACTTTACAATGTGAAATTTATAATTTGAATGTGAACTTTCAGATTGCTGAGCATTCCCACGATGACCATGTAGATGATCACCGTGATGGTGAGGACGTTCTTGCGCCGCCTGACAATGTAAGTTTTTAGAATATATCTCTGAGATTTCTATCTATATGTTCATTTTTAATTATATCATGTAAGTGTGTTTTTTATCAAATTTTAGGTTACTGATGTACCCCTTGAAGAAATTACAACACTTGATGAGCAACAAAAGAAAATTGAGAAAGTGAGGGGCATCACAATGATGAACAAGTTAATACCGCATAGGGGCAATGGACCCAAATTGGCTGTGGATTTCGATCATGCAGGAAATCCATATGGAGTGAACCGCAACTCATTTGTTTCAAATCTTAGGGTTCTTACTCGCAGCCATTGCAGTCCTATCCTAGAATCCTGGCATAAAGTTCCTAAGGGGAAGAAAGACCACATATGGAAGGAACTATGTGTGAGTTGTTATTATTTCTAATTCTATTTGTGTATATTACTAATTTTTAGGATACTAGTTAATAGCAATTCCATTTAATTTGCAGAGCATATTTGATCTAAATGAAAAGCTGCATTGTAAATGTGTGATGCAACACTGTGGGAGGGTCCTGAGGAACTATAGGACCAATCTCACCCGAGATTACATACGCGATGCTGATAAGAGGTTTTTGATTGATTTCCAATTCTAGACATTGATCATTGTTTCACTAACTCCACACTAATAATTTTTGTTTGTATTCTCTTTAAAAGATAAATGTAGGCAGAAGGAAGCTACAAAGCAATGGAACTACCTAGACTCCAAAGACTGGGAGGCGTTTGTTTCCCAAAGAAAAACAGATGAATTCAAGGTATTAAGCGCCACTCCCAATTTAATTAATATACATTTTTATGTATTCACCTATTCAAGATTAACCTTTAGTGTTACTAACCAAATCAATGTGCTAACTAACTAGGTCCTCAGTGAGGCACAAAGAGCAAGGTGTGCACTGAATGTGCATGACCACACAATGGGTCCAAGAGGATATGCAGGCATTCGCCAAAGACTACAGGCTGAGTTTGCTCAGTCTACTACTACTCAGGAGACGGTAGAGTCCTCTACTACTGATCCCGCACCTCTGCCTCGCCATGCTATGTGGATAGCTGGGAGGTAAAACAAGAAGGGAGACATACCGAAGCCCACAACTGCTGAGGCAGCTGCAAAAATGGTAAAAATCAACTCTTAGAACAATCGATCGATATTGATTATTGTTATGTTTACTTACTAATTTTTGTTGATGGTGACTAGCGGGAGCTACACAAGTAGAGGAAGGAAGGCAAGTTCATCCCTTAGGGCACAATGGATGAACTGACAGTTTCTCTGGGTAACCCAGAGCATCCTAGACGTGTTCAGGGTGCAGATGCTGGTGTGGGCATTGATGGAGCTAGAACCATCAAGAGATTACTCTTCCAATGGTAGTCCTAATGTGCACTAAAAACCCTAGGGAGTTGATGTTCTCTCTAGGTTTACCTACAACTGGTGCTAGATAAATGCTCCAACCCACAAGAGTGTGGAAGCCTTATCATAGTATAGATTTAGGATCGAACCCAAAGGACAACGTTAAGAATCCGAGTGTCTTTTTCTCATTTTGTATCAATCTAAGTTAATCATCTAAGACCAAAAGTTTGATTTGAGTTATTTAACCTAAAACATGAAAAAGTAAATGCAAGAATAAAACTAATATGAAGATTAAAATCTAAGATTTAGCAAATGATGATGGATCACTGGGGTGATGCGGGTATTCACCACCACTACACATGTATTGTACATGTACCAATCATAGCAAGACTTGCGAGCGAGATACATGGATGTTATACAATACCGATATCTTGTAGGATAAGAGTAATGCACACATCCTTGACGGGTTGAGTAACTCTCATTCGGTACATGTCTACATGTCAATGAAGAGATGTAGTCTCTGAAGAGAGAACCTTACTCAACCTCATGGAACGTGCATCAGAAAAGTAACAAGGGAGCGATAATCATCAATTTGATTACTATCCTTATAGACTATCCCTCTTTTGAGGAAATAGCTACGAGAAATGTGGGAGTGTTGTAATGTCAGCCATCCCCAAATGAATGGTCAAATACTTTGCACTACTCCCTCCGTAGAATGTGTTCCTCGACCCATCATGGTTGCACTTCCGTATGTCAACTGATTCCATTTCAGAGTGTGGAAGTGCAACGATGGAGGTGAGTTTACTCCATCCCTCGGGAAGCATTTCTAGATACCGAAACGGATGCGCGGTGGATACGCACACCAGAAACCAACACTAAATCGATATTCGAGTCCCTAGAGCAGTCGTAGACAAACCGTAATGAAAAACAATAGATGCATACAAGAACGAGACCAACATTCAAGCATGTATGAAATGATATAGTATTGAATCGAAAAGATAACATCTTTTAGTACATATTACAAAACATGGGTAGCAGGGTTAGTCCTCGTGCCCCAATGGATGAAACTACTCACTACTCATGCGAGAAATAAGAAGAATAAGAAAGAGAGAGAAATCTTCCATGAACTCAGAGCAGAAGGTAGTCGCAGCTTGGTGAAGAAGATGCGGTCTTCTATGTCATGTCAGAGAAGATATGGACACAAAATGGGAGATGCTAAGACAGACCAGACAGTCTCTCCCACTCCGTCTTCCGTCTCTTCTCAGTCTCCTTGATTGCAACACTGGCATTTAGTGGAACGAAACTGGCGTAGACGGGACTGGATTTGGAATCGACCTATGTATAGGCAGCCTATCGGCATCCCGGAACCCCCTTTACATGGGGACCCTACTGGTACTATTTATAGGCACAGATCTAGCCCTCATGTTTTTAGTGTGATTCCAATCCAAACGGTCTTGTAGATATTTATGGCTTCAAACGGTTTGGTACAATCAACTCAAACAGTTTGTATGCATTTCCTTCATACGGTCTTGTATACTTTGCTACATTCAGTTTGCATTCTTTGCTGCAATCGGTTTCCATGCTAGGAAAAGCAATCGGTCCCTCACGTGTATAGCTCACAAGGTCTTTACTACTTGCTCATTCGATCCTTCAACACCATTCCGTTCTCACGCAGCCAGCTCGTTCAGTTTGCTTGTTATTTTATTCACGCCAAATGATTTCATAATTGCATGCCCATTTGGTCTTCACGTGGATATGTCTCTATTCAGTCATGCATGTGAGGGGTACCGGTCTTTGAATATCTCTTCTCCAATCAGTTTGCATGCGTGATTATCAATCGGTCTATGCAGCATGCCCATTCAGTCTTCGCTCAAGAAAAAAGGCAAACGGTCTTGATGCCAATTGATCCAAACGGTCTTCATACATTCTTTTATCAAACGGTTTCAGCTGGCCTGTAAGGACCCTGACCTGGGTTATGAGGTAACCCTATTTGTTTTGGCTAATAAAGTTTCTTAGAACTTTAATATAATCCTATAATGTGCTTTTTTATCATGTGACACACTCATGTTTCAAGTTTGGTCCCGATAGAATGCTGTGTGGGCAATTTTCCTTTATTTTGGACCAAAGTGCAATTTTCCCAAGTTGAGGGGTTATATGAAAATATTTCACATGTTGAACGTGCCTTATATCTTTTAGCATCATAAGAGAGAGAATGATGCTAAGTGGTGGCTTGTGGAGAGCCTAAATCCCAAGTTTCAACTTGTTTGAACAATGCTGGTGCATTGTGCACCAATTTTGGTATAAAGTGCAATTTACCAAAAATGTAGGGTTGATATGAAAATTACCACCTCTAGAGTGTTCCTACTCCCTACTAGCATCATTTAGAGGACAGAGAATGAATGAGACACCATGTTTGATTCTATTATGAATGATGGTAATCTTGGTGATGAAATAACCAAGAAAAAAGGGTTGAATTTGAAGGCTTAACTTGAGTTGTATCAAGTTGAAAAAGCTTATATATGAGTGCCTATCGGCCATGGAGCCTAAGGAGGTGTCCCATATCGTTTTGTAAACTCTTGGAAAAGTCCATATCGTGCAAAGCACCTCAAGGAGGTGAGGTGTGACGGCCAACAAGTTTCCTTAGAAAAAGTGTATCGGCTGGACTTAAAATTGTGATTAAACCTAGATGACTTATCCAAATGGATAAGTAATGGCCGAATTTGCATCTCTAGATGATCCTCAACGGTTTTGCAAGACAAGATAAATATTGATGCATGCATGGACACATGTCACCCATGCATGACACGTGGCACCTACTAGCTCAAAATGTTGACACCTCATTTTTTCTTTCCTTCATGAACAACAAGTATATATACCCCTAGTTTTACCCCTTGGTGCAATTTTGCGACCCTTACCACCCTCCTACCCTAAGGTATCATGAATGGACATCCCATATCGTGAAGGGAGGCTATGGCATCGTAAATGGGCCTTGGGATATCGCCCATGGAAGGACCATATCGCCCAAGTAGGTGATATCGGCCAAATAGGGTGATATCGGCTAATAGAGTGAAGTGTTTTGACTCCAAGTGAGTGCCATATCGTGCAAGTGAGTGTCCTATCGTGCAAGAGGGGTGTCATATCATGTAAGAGCACAAGGGAATCGTGCATAGGCCTTGGTTATCGGCCATACCATGTTGATATTGCCCATAGCAAGGTGATATCGGCCAATTGAAGTGATTTTGGCCACAAGTGAGGGGGTATCAGCCACAAGCAAAGTTGTGTCGGCCAAGAGGAAGTAAATATCGCCCAAGAGTGGTAGGGTGTCGGCCAAGGAGCTAAGAAACTCAAAACTTGACCCTAAGGTGAGGAAAAGATCATCTTCAAACTTGAATTGAAGCATGATTTTAGGGTTTTGATCTTCTTTTCTTTTCTTCTTCACCAATTGCTTATCCATGGTGATTCCTTGTATATGAAGGAGTTATGAACGAGCTTTGGACTTTTCATAAGTCATCTTCAACCTTAGGATCATGGAGCTTTGGAGCTTGGAGCTTGGAGCTTTGAAGTGGTTCTTAAGGCGGATTATATAACTTGAACTCAATCATGTTATTATTCTTCACCTAAATTGCTATAATTAGTGAAATACTTTTAATTCCAAAATTCCCTGAAATAGTTGATGAAAATATGAGTTCTAGTAGTTTCTTAGACCTGTTGCCATGAAATATAATAGTTAGAACAAAGGTCTATAGCTTGAAGTTGATGGTATCACCTTATAAAAGTGATATCGGGTGCAAGCACATAAGCAAGCACCTTTAACCCGATATGATGAAGCACCTATTTCACTTGAACGATATGGATATGAATGAATACATGGTTGCACGACATGGTTGCACGATAGGGTTGCATGATACACAACCCTAGATGATATGGTAACCCTAATCCGTCATGGCTAACCCTAGATGGTGATTAGCCCGATAGGGTAATTGAATGTACTACTAGCCCGACATGATGATGGGTTGATGCCTCATAAGTATCATGGGCAACACATACATATATCGTGTGCCCGATATGAGGTCAAGGAGATACCTAATGCTCGATATGGAGACAAGTGCAAATTCTAGTCCAATATGGTGAGTGTTTATACACCTCTAACCCGGTATGATGAACTTATGCACAACTCTAACATGAGAAGCCTTGTAAAGGTGAGGGCAAGATACTTTTAGGAGTGATGAGTATAACACCAAGTAATGGTGTGGATAATGCCTTGATAGGTAAAATACCTAAATGTGGTTGATAATGAAGAGCCTTATATCAATAATGCCTTAACTTGAGATGAGTCCATATCAATTGATGATGGTTGGACAATTCAAGTATATGACTAGTGACCAATACATTACATGATAAATGTGATAGGTTGGTGCATAAAGTATTAGGATGAGAAATACCCTAATACAAGATAAGTTGATGAACTTAAGTAAGATAAAAGTGATGAGGGAAGTGATGCATCAAGACATGATAGATATCACATCCAACACTCCAGGTTAATACACCTTAATGCACCTCAAATCCAATATACTTGGATGAGTAACACATGAAATGTGTCATGTAAATTGCTACATTGAGATGGAATGTGATTAATGAACTTTGATAAGTGTAGGCTAATATACCTTAAAAAAGGGTTAAGCCAAGTTATTGAAGTATGATGTAATCATACTCTGGTAATAATGAGAGATGAATCCATCTTTGTGTTGATAATCATTTAATGATAAATGATAAGAATAAATAAGTATGATTGAATACTTATGGTATTGATGTTGGCTCCTAGATGTGTGAAGTAATGAATTAGGGTTTGGATTATTAATATGAACTTGAAACCCTATTCGGATATAAAGGGAAACCCTAACCCTAATAGTTGTTGCCTAGTGAGAGGTGACAAGATGTGTAATGGCCTTGTGAGCCATGTGATTGAATAAGTTGTTGCCTAGTGAGAGGTGACAAGATGTGTAATGGCCTTGTGAGCCATGTGATTGAATAAGTTGTTGCCTAGTGAGAGCTGACAAGATGTGTAATGGCCTTGTGAGCCATGTGATTGAATAAGTTGTTGCCTAGTGAGAGGTGACAAGATGTGTGATGGCCTTGTGAGCCATGTGATTGAATAAGTTGTTGCCTAGTGAGAGCTGACAAGATGTGTAATGGCCTTGGGAGCCATGTGATGAATCAAGTAATTGTGATATCAAAGTTCTCAGTGTGAGATATGGTGATGCTTAACAATTCAATTGTATGATTTTAGTGTATGAAGTGTCATGTTGACATGTATTTTGTTTATTTAAGAATTTTAGTCTGATTGCATGTGTAGTATACCAGAGTCAAGTATGATCAAGAGAAAGGTACAATGTAGAAAGAGTTTTTTAGGAATAATAAAATAATAGACTTAAGGGCCCTGAACACTATAGAACCCCTTTGTGAGGTCTGTACCTTAGGGGTGAAATGACCCAACCCTGGGGATACGCCCAGGTAGTCGGAGAAATGTCCCGGCTCAACCCTGGGGATATGCCCAGGTAGTCAGAGTGACCCTCCGCCTGTGTACTCAGCCAGAGGAGGAGTCTAGCGTGCACCCATTTGCGAGTGCCGCGAGGCCAGAGAGCTTGCGGGTCCTGTAGTAGACTAGGATGGAAAGTCAGACTTAGCATTTCCCGAGAGTGTCGCTAAGTCTTGTACGGTGTGATCGTAGTGCATTGTGAATCTCATATGTAGAGTACACTGGATATGATCAGGGATTAAGCTAAAATATGGTTATGTAAGTTTAAAGAGTTTCTTATAAGGAAGACGAGTTAAGAAAGCTTTGATTTCAGTTTTGCAGCAGTTAATCTTTAAATGTAATATTGAATACAATGTGGATTGTATTTTGTACTTGTTTATTTCTATTGATACAGGCTTCAACGTTATTACACTTAAAGATATCTTTCACTTGTTGCTTATCCTTTGCCTAGTTGTATAATGTTTATCTGCAATAATAATATGATCGGCGGAGAGTTATATCTCTCGCTGGGACAATTACAATTGTCTCACTCCCCTGGGATCCAAGTTTTTAGGCAAACATGCATGAAGAGGTGAAGACCCTTTTTTGCAGAGGAGGAACAACAACTGAGGCATTAGTGACAGCTCAGGTTGAGTGTACTGTCTGTCGTGCCTTGTAAATAGAAGTCCTATGTGTCGTCTCTGTACTCTCAGGTCCTTGGAGTTGGTTCGTACTAGTTTCATGAAAAATAAGAGATTTTGGCTTATGTGCCTCGAAGTTTTATGTTGCTCATGTATAGTTTGGTAAAGCAACTGTTATATGTTATTCTCGAGATGAGATGTATCGGATATGTACAATGTGAATAATGATGTATATAAGGTTTTGAACCTTTCAGTAAGAGTTTTCTTTAGAATGGATCTCTTTGAAAAATGGTTTTAATTTTTAGTGATTTTTGTTAATCTGTTGTTTGTGTTTCATTCCGCTTAATTAGTAACGGTTTGATGATGGTCGCTACAAGTTTTGGTATCAGAGCTTAAGGTTCGCTGAGTCTACAGAGACATAGGACTAAGTGTTTAGTTTGTGTTAGTGTCCTCTAGTATACCCTATAGTGACTTTTACTTGTGCAGAAGAAAGGGTAAAGTATATAAATGACTAGAGAACATGAGGAATACATTGTTGAGGGCAATGTTGTTGCACCAGGAAAGGGTGCAAGGGATCAGGAAAGAGAATAATGAATGTCTGAGAATTCCCATCATGACCCGATCAGGATAGAGAATCCTATATTTATGATCTTGTTGGGCAGGTTAGGACAACAATGATGCATATAGTAGACTGGATACTAGCATTACAACCTAGGTTACCAGTCCTCAATATAGAAACTTTAGGCTTTGAAAGGGGTCCTGAATGATATAGTCATGTTGGAACACTGGAAAATGTGGGAAAGATTAACATATGGCGAGAAAGTAGACTCTGCCATAAGTTTAGACAGATAGTATATCTGTTATGGCAGTACCCAAGAAGGGGCAATAAGCCAAGAATTAAGGAAATGTCATTACAATTCCAGAGACTTTTTCCTAGTGGTTCTAAAAAGCCAAAAGTAACAACATGAAACAACTAGACTCTATGGATTGAGTCAACCTAAAGCGGTGGATGACCGTAAGGGATAACAATCAGATAGAGCTTTTTAATTTTGGTATGCCTTATTTTGATGTTACCTGATAATCCTAAAAAGGATTGTTGTTATGAACTTCCCTGCTGATTTTACTATAGGGACATAGGGAAGAAATGATGAGAACTAGAATTTATATTCTGTTCAGTATTCTTTTAAATGCTCTATAATTGCTCTTATCTGTGTGAAAAAGGATGAGGTATAGAAGAGATGCCTAGAGAAAATCCAAGAATGTTAAATCATGTGTTGGTCATTAAACGAAAAGTAAGGAATATGATAGTAAACAAAGTTCATACTACTTGATCTCAGTACTTGTAAACCCTGGCCATGTATACAACTATTGATGATAAAGTGAGTATGGAAACTCTTTGATTGTTATCTTTATGATTACTCTGATCAAGTAGTCATTCTGAGACAATCTAGTGAGTATAATAAAACTGAAAATATGGTATGAATAATTGTATCACATCCTAAGCACAAGAAAGAGGAATCTGAGATGATTTCAGATCAGTATGCGTGTATGAGGAAATAAAGAGTATAATCCTCATAAGATGAGAATGAGAACAAGGGAAATGATCCCTGTCTGATAAAGCCTATGAGAATAATAAAGATCTTTTCCCATAATGTGGAAATGGGAAATGTGATGAAATTACAAAATGATCATGAACATGTTAGATAATAACAAAGAAAGGAATAATGACAAATAATTATCCTTATAATTTCTATACTGATGGAAAGGAACTTAGGATGAGACAAGAGTAAATGACTCATGAATAGTTGAAAGTTCATGCTATAAATAGAGGAGATGATAACATCTTCTCTTGATAAATAATCCTGGGTGATGATGGGGTGATACAAGGAATATGTTCCATTGTGATCTTTCCCTTCAGGGACATGGAAATCAAGTGGGTCTTATGACACTTGATGTGCATGAGTTAAAAATGCTCAATTAATGGATACTTAGAAAAAGTGTCAGTTTGTCTTGGACTTTGGTTCCAAGATAAAGATACGTGTAACAAGTAATGTATCAAAATGAAAGAAAGATGAGGATGTGATGTGTTTTTGACACATGTGACAGTTACCAAGGTAAGAAATTCTGGTATCCAAGAAGTGTCAGGAGATATGAGAAAGTAAAAGCATAACTCTTGATCAGATGATTTATGTTGGTTACCTGGAATGGCTAACTGTGAAATCAGTTTAGTATGGACATAATTTGTTAGAAGTTTATGCTTTTCATAAACATGATAGTAATAACGAATGTAAGATGTTTCTCTGAATAAGAAAAGTGTTTCTTGACACAAGATTGAGTCCATAGTTTATTATGAAAAACACTGGAGCATGTGCCTTGTATGTTGATTCTATGAGAATCCTGTATGGAAACACTTTATGTTGATCGAAGTTTTATGGTGTCTCCAAAATAAGGAGATGATATGTGAAGACTAGATAGTATGATGAATAAAATATATGTGTCTCCCTTTACCTGGGATTTCGGGGATGAAATCCTTGTTAGGGGTTTATAATTTGTAACGACCCTGACCTGGGTTATGAGGTAACCCTAATTGTTTTGGTTAATAAAGTTGCTTATAACTTTAATATAATCCTATAATGTGCTTTTTTATCATGTGACACACTCATGTTTCCAGTTTGGTCCCGATAGAATGATGTGTGAGCAATTTTCCTTTATTTTGGACCAAGGTGCAATTTTCCCAAGTTGAGGGGTTATATGGCAATATGTCACATGTTGAACGTGCCTTATATGTTTTAGCATCATAAGAGAGAGAACGATTCTATGTGGTGGCTTGTGGAAAACCTAAATTCCAAGTTTGAACTTGTTTGAACAATGCTGGTGCATTGTGCACCAATTTTGGTATAAAGTGCAATTTACCCAAAATGTAGGGTTGATGTGAAAATTACCACCTCTAGAGTGTTCCTACTCCCTACTAGCATCATTTTGAGGAGATAGAATGAATGAGACACCATGTTTTATTCTATTATGAATGATGGTAATCTTGGTGATGAAATAACCAAGAAAAAGGGTTGAATTTGAAGGCTTAACTTGAGTTGTATCAAGTTGAAAAAGCTTATATATGAGTGCCCATCGGCCATGGAGCCTAAGGAGGTGTCCCATATTGTTTTGTAAACTCTTGGCAAAGTCAATATCGTGCAAAGCACCTCAAGGAGGTGAGGTGTGACGGCCAACAAGTTTCCTTAACAAAAGTGTATCAGCTTGACTTAAAATAGTGATTAAACCTAGATGACTTATCCAAATGGATAAGTAATGGACGAATTTGCATCTCTAGATGATCCTCCACTGTTTTTCAAGACAAGATAAATATTGATGCATGCATGGACACGTGTCACCCATGCATGACACGTGGCACCTACTAGCTCAAAATGTTGACACCTCATTTTTGCTTTCCTTCATGAACAACAAGTATATATACCCCTAGTTTCACCCCTTGGTGCAATTTTTCGACCCTTACCACCCTACTACCCTAAGGTATCATGCATGGAGATCCCATATCGTGAAGGGAGGCTATGGTATCGTGCATGGGCCTTGGGATATCGCCCATGGAAAGACTATATCGTCGAAGTAGGTGATATCGGCCAAATAGGGTGATATCGGCAAATAGAGTGAAGTGTTTTGACTCCAAGTGAGTGCCATATCGTGCAAGTGAGTGTCATATCGTGCAAGAGGGGTGTCATATCGTGCAAGAGCACAAGGGTATCGTGTATAGGCCTTGGGTATCAGCCATAGCAAGTATATCGGCCATACCATGTTGATATTGCCCATAACAAGGTGATATCGGCCAATTGAAGTGATTTTGGCCTAAAGTGAGGGTGTATCGGCCACAAGCAAAGTTGTGTCGGCCAAGAGGAAGTCCATATCGCCCAAGAGAGGTAGGGTGTCGGCCAAGGAGCTAAGAAACTCAAAACTTGACCCTAAGGTGAGGAAAAGATCATCTTCAACCTTGAATTGAAGCATGATTTTAAGGTTTTTATCTTCTTTTCTTTTCTTCTTCACCAATTGCTTATCCATGGTGATTCCTTGTATATGAAGGACTTATGAACGAGCTTTGGACTTTTCATAAGTCATCTTCAACCTTAGGATCATGGATCTTTGGAGCTTGGAGCTTGGAGCTTTGAAGTGGTTCTTAAGGCAGGTTATATAACTTGAACTCAATCATGTTATTATTCTTCACCTAAATTTCTATAATTAGTGAAGTACTTTTAATTCCAAAATTCCCTGAAATAGTTGATGAAATTATTAGTTCTAGTAGTTTCTTAGACCTGTTTCCATGAAATATAATAGTTAGAACAAAGGTCTATAGCTTGAAGTTGATGGTATCACCTTATAAAAGTGATATCGGGTGCAAGCACATAAGCAAGCACCTTTAACCCGATATGATGAAACACCTATTTCAATTGAATGCTATGGATATGAATGAATACATGGTTGCACGACATGGTTGCAGGATAGGGTTGCACGATACACAACCCTAGATGATATGGTAACCCTAATCCGTCATGGCTAACCCTAAATGGTGATTAGCCCGATAGGGTGATTGAATGTACTACTAGCCCGACATGATGATGGGTTGATACCTCATAAGTATCATGGGCAACACATACATATATCTTGTGCCCGATATGAGGTCAAGGAGATACCTAATGCTCGATATGGAGACAAGTTCAAATTCTAGTCCAATATGGTGAGTGTTTATACACCTCTAACCCAGTATGATGAACTTATGCACAACTCTAACCTGAGAAGCCTTGTAAAGGTGAGGGCAAGATACTTTTAGGAGTGATGAGTATAACACCATGTAATGGTGTGGATAATGCCTTGATAGGTAAAATACCTAAATGTGGTTGATAATGAAGAACCTTATATCAATAATGCCTTACCTTGATATGAGTCCATCATTGTTCTGAAAAGTGGTAATCGGTGTACGGGCGGAGAGGGTACCGAATAAAGTATATACTGTATGCAGGAGTATAAGCGGGAGAATATTCGGTTTTAATCGATTTTGATTTTTTTTAATATTAACCATAAAGATATGTAAATTATATATTGACCATATAATAATGACAATGATAAGTAATTAGAAACATTTATAATTAATAGACTTATATTGCATTCATAAGTAGTTAGAAACATTGATGAAATTAGAGAAGAAAATTTTGATAAGTAATTACAAACATTGATAAGTCATAGACTAATATCACATTAATAAGTAATTAGAAATGTTGATAAGTAATAGACTAATATTGCATTAATAAGTAATTAGAAACATTGATAAGTGATAAGACTAATATTGCATTAATAAGTAACTGAAACATTGATGAAATTAGGGGAAAAACATTGATAAGTAATTAGAAACATTGATAAGTCATAGACTAATATTGCATTAAGAAGTAATTAGAAACATTGATGAAATTAAAGAAGAAAACATCAACAGTAAGGACCAATTCAATAAACACTAACTATAAACTTATAGAGAAAACATGAGGAGAAGACCAAATATGTAAATTGGAAGAAGAGAATGTAATTGTAATGACCAATAGTAGTATTAGAAAAAATTAATGTAAAAAAATTATTACTAGCATTTGATTTTGAAAATCGCCGATTAATCGGCCGATTATTCCCCCGATCGGCCGATTAATCGGTCCTGGACCGATTATAGGCTGATTATTCATAATCGGAGCGGTAGACCCCCAAAAAGGAATATTCGCCAGATTATTTGGCCTAAGCGGCCGATTTTCTAAACAACAGAGTCCATATCAATTGATGATGGTTAGACAATTCAAGTATATGACTAGTGACCAATACATTACATGATAAATGTGATAGGTTGGTGCATAAAGTATTAGGATGAGAAATACCCTAATACAAGATAAGTTGATGAACTTAAGTAAGATAAAAGTGATGAGGGAAGTGATACATCAAGACATGATAGATATCACATCCAGCACTCCAAGGTTAATACACCTTAATGCACCTCAAATCCAATATACTTGGATGAGTAACACATGAAATGTGTCATGTAAATTTCTACATTGAGATGGAATGTGATTAATGCACTTTGATAAGTGTAGGCTAATATACCTTGGAAAAGGGTTAAGTCAAGTTAATGAAGTATGATGTAATCATACGCTGGTAATAATGAGAGATGAATCCATCTTTGTGTTGATAATGATTTAATGATAAATGATAAGAATAAATAAGTATGATTGAATACTTATGGTATTGATGTTGGCTCCTAGATGTGTGAAGTAATGAATTAGGGTTTGGATTAATAATATGAACTTGAAACCCTATTCAGATATACAAGGAAACCCTAACCCTAATAGTTGTTGCCTAGTGAGAGGTGACAAGATGTGTAATGGCCTTGTGAGCCATGTGATTGAATAAGTTGTTGCCTAGTGAGAGGTGACAAGATGTGTAATGGCCTTGTGAGCCATGTGATTGAATAAGTTATTGCCTAGTGAGAGGTGAAAGGATGTGTAACGACCTTGTGAGCCATGCGATTGAATAAGTTGTTTCCTAGTGGGAGGTGATCTTATGTGTGATGGCCTTGTGAGCCATGTGATTGAATAAGTTGTTTCCTAGTGAGAGGTGACAAGATTTGTAATGGCCTTGGGAGCCATGTGATGAATCAAGTAATTGAGATATCAAAGTTCTCAGTGTGAGATATGGTGATGCTTAACAATTCAATTGCATGATTTTAGTGTATGAAGTGTCATGTTGACATGTATTTTGTTTATTTAAGAATTTTAGTCTGTTTGCATGTGTAGTATACCATAGTCAAGTATGATCAAGAGAAAGGTACAATGTAGAAAGAGTTTTCTAGGAATAATAAAATAATAGACTTAAGGGCCCTGAACACCGTAGAACCCCTTTGTGAGGTCTGTACCTTAGGGGTGAAATGGCCCAAACCTAGGGATACGCCCAGGTAGTCAGAGACATGTCCCGGCTCAACCCTGGGGATACGCCTAGGTAGTCGGAGTGACCCTCCGTCTGTGTACTCAGCCAGAGGAGGAGTCTAGCGTGCACCCATTTGCGAGTGCCGCGAGGCCAGAGAGCCTGTGGGTCCTGCAGCAGACCAGGACGGAAAGTCAGACTTAGCATTTCTAGGGAGTGTCGCTAAGTCTTGTACGGTGTGATCGTAGTTCACTGCGAATCTCATATGTAGAGTACACTGCATATGATTAGGGCTTAAGCTAAAATATGGTTATGTAAGTTTAAAGAGTTTCTTATAAGGCAGACAAGTTAAGAAAGCTTTGATTTCAGTTTTGCAGCAGTTAATCTTTAAATGTAATATTGAATACAATGTGGATTGTATTATGTACTTGTTTATTTCTATTGATGCAGGCTTCAACGTTATTACACTTAAAGATATCTTTCACTTGTTGCTTATCCTTTGCCTAGTTGTATAATGTTTATATGCAATAATAATATGATCGACAGAGAGTTATATCTCTCGCTAGGACAATTACAATTGTCTCACTCCCCTGGGATCCAAATTTTTAGGTAAACATGCATGAAGAGGTGAGGACCCTTTTTTGCAGAGGAGGAACAACAACTGAGGCAGCAGTGACAACTCAGGTTGAGTGTACTATCTATTGTGGCTTGTAAATAGAAGTCCTATGTGTCGTCTCTGTACTCTCAGGTCCTTGGAGTTGGTTCGTACTAGTTTCATGTAAAATAACAGATTTTGGCTTATGTGCCTCGAAGTTTTATGTTGCTCATGTATAGTTTGGTAAAACAACTATTATATGTTATTCTCGAGATGAGATGTACCAGATATGTACAATGTGAATAATGATGTATATAAGGTTTTGAACCTTTCAGTAAGAGTTTTCTTTAGAATGGATCTCTTTGAAAAATGGTTTTAATTTTTAGTGATTTTGGTTAATCCGCTATTTGTGTTTCATTCCGCTTAATTAGTAACGGTTTGATGACGGTCGCTACATGGCTGCTCATTCGGTTTGGCTTGAATTTCATTGCAAACTTGGTTATTCACATGGACAGAAAAAGAACAAACAGTTTCCATACTATTAAACCAAATGATATCCACTAGTACAACTCACGGTTTGCATGATCTGCATGCCATCGCAGCATTGTTTCATGTGACCCTTCGGTCTCGACTTCACCAAACGGTCTGTTGCTGCTTGTTCGGTCTTCATGCAAACGGTTTGGCAGATATGTTACGTATAGTCTTCGATCTTCATACTCCAACAACTAACAGTTTTTGACGTGATTTCATGCAAACAGCTAATTCGGTTTGCTCCTTGGTTAGTCCAAACAGTCTGCATGACCGGTGCATTCGGTCTTTGAGTTGCATGCATGCACATGAATGGCTTAAACAATTTCATGCAAACGATCTTGTAGTAGGTGTCCATTCGGTCATCACGGATAGATCAAATGGTCTCGCAAACCAAAACTCTTCAAACGGTCTTGCAGACCGAAACTCTTCAAACAGTCTCGCAGACTGAAACTCTTCAAACGGTCTCGCAAATGGCATGCTCAAACGGTCTTGATGTGGAAAAGTCCATTCAGTTTCAATCATTCGACCAAACAATCTTTGCGTCTAAATGGTCTTCATGGCTGATCGGTCTTGCAACCTTGGCACCCAAATAGTTATTGCTGGATTATCGGTCTTGAGACCAAATGGGCTCAAATGGTCTCAAGACTAAATGGGCCCAAACGGTCTTGAGATCGTTTGGGCTCAAACGGTCTTGAGACCGTTAGAGTCAAGGCTGTGGGGGTCATGACCATTGGCAATGGTTGAGAATGATCTGTGGAGGAGAGAGAACGTGATTAGGGGAAGATGAGATCAAATAAATTGGAAACTAGAGTAATTAGAACTAGTAATGCACTATTAACATGAAATTGAAGAGATACTTAAAGTAAAACAAAACAAGGGTAGATCAGTCGATACGAGGCACAAAATCTCTATAATTGGCGACTGTGAGTATGAATCTGGAGGATTCATCACCACATCAAACTTAAGCGTTGCTCATCTCGAGGAACGGAAAAGCCTAAGACAGTCACCAAAAAGCTCGTTCCTTTCGTTATTATCTCATATTCGTGCAAATGTCAGAATTTTCATGAAACTGAAAAGAAAAATGCTACAAAACAAAATTAGGGTGAAAATCTTCGAAAAACCTTTGAAATTGTGACTGATGATGGACCTGGGGGATTCGTCACCACACCAAACTTAAGTGTTGCTCGTCCTGAGGAACGAAAAACTTAAAGCAGTCTCCAATGAAATTGTTCATCTCATGGTTGCCTCATCCTTATGTCATATCATAATTTTGTTCATGGCTCATATTGATATAGCATCAAGGCTTCCTTAGATCACAGAATACATCTTATGATACCTCATTTCTGAGTTCATTTTGCTGAAGTATTTCCTTCTCACTCTCTATTGTATCAGTTGTGTTTAGAAGTTTTATGAGACTGTGAAAAGACCCACAGAATCAAGCAAACATGTATATGATCCATCACTGGTATTTCTAAGAAAAGGAAAGAGTAGGGGTATGATCAAGAGAGAAGAGTATCTCCTCTAATTTATTCAAGACTCTTATTATTGGTGGATTCATTAAGATATTTTGAGTGTTTTGTGCACAACTCTGGTTGACTTAGCCTTACGCCCGATTTTTTTGCTAAAGGCAACTCAGAACTGTGTATAGGTTGGCTTTAAGGCTTTTGGTTATTTTACCTCTTCGAGAGGAGGTAAGGGGTCATTTTTGGATCCTTAGGATCTCACTACCGGTCGCAACACATCTGCCTTTGTGAGGGCAACTAATGTACCGACTGGGCAAGACCTTTATTGGTTATCCTTATTCAGGGCATAACTCTCATGTTTTTATTCACACTCTGGCTTTTATTCATTCTCACTTGTCTTAGGAGAAAGGGTATTTTTGGATTTTGGTAAATTTGGGCTTCCAGGCCTCTTTTTGGAATCAGGGTAGATTTTTCATCAACCTTGGTATGTGCACAATCATCATGGTATACTCTTTGAATCAAAGTGAGAAGGTGATACACCCCTATTATGTATTGAGGGGTATGGAAGAAGGGGTACTAGAAAAAGAGGTGTGGTGTACCACACCAAACTTAGAGTTCGACAGAGGTGTGGTTTACCACACCTAACTTAGAGTTTGGCGGATGTGTGGTTCACCACACCAAACTTAAAGTTCGGCGATGTTCTAGTTTTCACTAGAAAGGAGTGTGGCGTGCCACACTGAACTTAAAGCTTTTGCATGATTGGTGGGTGGAAAGGTATGAAAATGAAGGAAGAAGTGTAGAAGAGAGTTCGGATCATAATGCAGTTTGCTTAGTGATTCCATATGATGAGTTCCTTTTCTCCATCACACTCTGCTAAAAAAGTGACAAGATAGAACTTCAAATGAGAATTTCATATAGTAGATCCATTATTCAGTTAGAGGCGTGATGCATTTGATCTATCTCAGACTTATTGAGGCTTATCATTCTTATGGAGGATATGACATTAGGGTTCATAGACTATACAAGATGAAATCATTTATCGGTTAGTTTTAAGCATTGGTTCCTTGTGGATTTGCTATGAAAAGAGGTGATGACAAAAGATTTGAAAAGCAAAAGTCGACTAGGTAAAGGCTTTATTTTAAGAAGAAAAATGATAAAGAGAAAAAACTGCGAAAAAGAACTTAGAATAGAAAAATAGAAAGCAGTAAAGGTAGAGGGTGGAGTGAGAGTCATACCACCCGCCCTCCACCTCGAAATTATGAGTTTTCTCGTTTCTGAACTAATACTAGGTTCGAGATGAAGGGGAAGGGTTGCACAGTGTTAACCAGGCGATCCTCGTAGTTGGAAGAAGGTCTGGCAAGGATGTCTCACAATAGCCGGTGCCGAGAGCGAGGGAATGGCCTGAACAACCTGCTGACTGGGTGGTCGTGGCAACTCGAACATGTTTTCTGGATGATTTTGATGCATATATCTTTTGCCTCTTTGTCCATCCACAAGAATCCAGAGTCCTTCCTCCATCAGTGGGGGAGGTGAAATATAAGCAATTTTTTGATGGAGATAGAACTTACATCAAGAGATTACTCTTCCAATGGAAGTCCTAATGTGCACCAAAAACCCCAGGGAATTGATGTTCTATCTAGGTTTACCTACAACTGGTGCTAGATAAATGCCCAACCCCACAAGAATGTGGAAGCCTTATTATAGTACAGATTTAGGATCGAACCCAAAGGACAACGTTAAGAATCTGAGTGTCATTTTCTCATTTCATATCAATCTAAGTTAATCATCTAAGGCCAAAAGTTTGATTTGAGTTATTTAACCTAAAACATGCAAAAGTAAAGTCAAGAATAAAAACTAATATGAAGATTAAAATCTAAGATTTAGCAAATGATGGTGGATCACTGGGGTGATGCAGGTATTCACCACCACTACACATGTATTGTACATGTACCAATCATAGCAAGACTTGCGAGCGAGATACATGGATGTTATACAATACCTATGTCTTGTAGGACAAGAGTAATGCACACATCCTTCATGGGTTGAGTAACTCTCATCCGGTACATGTCTATGTGTCAACGAAGAGATGTAGTCTCTGAAGAGAGAACCTTACTCAACCTCGTGGAACGTGCATCCGAAAACTAACAAGTGAGCGATAATCATCAATTTGATTAGTATCCTTATAGACTATCCCTCTTTCGAGGAAATATCTACGAGAAACGTGAGAGTGTTGCAATGTCAGTCATTCCCAAACGAATGGTCAAATACTTTGCACTACTCCCTCTGCAGAATGTGTTCCTCGACCCATCAAGGTTGCACTTCCGTACGTCAACTGATTCCATTTCATAGTGTGGAAGTGCAACGATGGAGGTGAGTTTACTCCATCCCTCAGGAAGCGTTTCTAGATACCGAAATGGATGCGCGGTGGATACGCACACGAGAAACCAACACTAAATCGGTATTCGAGTCCCAAGAGCAGTCGTAGACAAACCGCAACGAAAGACAATAGATGCATACAAGAACGCGGCCAACATTCAAGCATGTATGAAATGATCTAGTATTGAATCGGAAAGATAACATCTTTTAATACAGATTACAAAACATGGGCAGCAGGGCTAGTCCCCATGCCGCAATGGATGAAACTACTCGCTACTCATGCGAGAAACAAGAGGAATAAGAAAGAGAGAGGAATCCTCCATGAACTTGATGCAGAAGGTAGTCGCAGTTTGGTGAAAAAGATGTTGTCTTCTACGTCATGTCAGAGCAGATCTGGACACAAAACGGGAGACGCCAAGACAGACCGGACAGTCTCTCCCACTCCGTCTTCCTTCTCTTCTCGGTCTCCTTGATTGCAACACGGGCAGTCGGGTGAATGAAACTGGCCTAGACGGGACTCGATTTGAATCGAGCCTGTGTACTGGCAGCCTGTCTGCGTCCCAGAACCCCCTTACATGGGGACCCTGCTGGTCCTATTTATAGGCACAGATCTGGCCCTCATATTTTTAGTGTGATTCCAATCCAAACGGTCTTGTAGATATTTTTGGCTTCAAACAGTTTGGTACAATCAACTCAAACGGTTTGTATGTATTTCCTTCATACAGTCTTGTATACTTTGCTGCATTTGGTTTGCATTCTTTGCTGCATCCGGTTTGCATGCTGGGAAAAGCAATCGGTCCCTCACGTGTACAGCTTACACGGTCTTTACTGCTTGCTCATTCGATCCTTAAGCACCATTCGGTTCTCACGCAGCCAGCTCATTCAGTTTGCTTGTTATTTTATTCACGCCAAATAGTTTCATAATTGCATACCCATTTGATCTTCACGTGGATATATCTCTATTCAGTCATGCATGTGAGGAGTACCAGTCTTCGAATATCTCTTCTCCAATCAGTTTGCATGCGTGATTATCAATCGGTCTACGTAGCATGCCCATTCGGTCTTCGCTCAAGAAAAAAGGCAAATGGTCTTGATGCCAGCTGATCCAAACGGTCTTCATACATTCTTTTACCAAATGATTTCAGCTGGCCGCTCATTCGGTTTGGTTTGAATTTCATTGCTCACTTAGGTTATTCATGTGGATAGAAAAAGAACAAACGGTTTCCATACTATTAAACCAAATGATATCCACTAGTACAACTCACGGTTTGCATGATCTGCATGCCATCGCAGTACTGTTTCATGTGACCCTTCGGTCTCGACTTCACCAAATGGTCTGCTACTGCTTGTTCGGTCTTCATGCAAATGGTTTGGCAGATATGTTACGTATAGTCTTCGATCTTCATAATCCAACAACTAATGGTTTTTAACGTGATTTTATGCAAACAGCTAATTCGGTTTGCTCCTTGGTTAGTCCAAACGGTCTGCATGACCGGTGCGTTCGGTCTTTGAGTTAAATGCATGCACGTGAGTGGATTAAATAGTTTCATGCAAACGGTCTTGTAGCAGGTGTCCATTCGGTCATCATGTATAGCTCAAACGGTCTCACAGACCGAAACTCTTCAAACAATCTCGTAGACCAAAACTCTTCAAACGGTCTCACAAATGGCATGCTCAAATGGTCTTGATGTGGAGAAGTCCATTCAGTTTCAATCATTCGACCAAACGGTCTTCGCGTCTAAACGGTCTTCACGGTTGATCGGTCTTGCGACCTTGGCGCCCAAACGGTTGCTGCTGGCTTATCGGTCTTGAGACCGAATGGGCTCAGACGGTCTCAAGACCGAATGGGCCCAAACTGTCTTTAGACCATTTGGGCTCAAAAAGTCTTGAGACCGTTTGGGCTCAAACAGTCTTGAGACCGTTAGAGTCAAGGATGTAGGGGTTATGACCGTTGGCAATGGTTGAGGATGATCTGCGGAGGAGAGAGAACGTGAATGGGGGAAGATGAGATAAAAAAAAACATGGAAACTAGAGTAATTAGAACTAGTAATGTACTATTTATATGAAACTGAAGAGATACTTCAAGTAAATCAAAACAACGGTAGATCAGTCGATACGAGACACATAATCTCTATAATTGGCGATTGTGATGATGAATCTTGAGGATTCATCGGGCATCAAAGCGTTCTTTGGGCCATCCCAACGTAAACCTGTCCCAAAAGAGGGACTTTCACAAGATGAGGTAACCTATTCTTATTTTAGAATGTTATTGCAAAAGGGAATTAAATAATTAGAAGCTATCATTTCTTTTGTCCATGTATAGGTAGATTCATTAATTGAGAAGAGAATCCAAGAAGCAATGGCAAAGTGGTAGACGTCTCAGCCTGCCACTCAGATAGTACATGTGGCGGGCCACTCTTCTCCTACTGTAGAAGTGGTTGGGAGTAATCATGTAGACCCACCATCTAACGCGTCCTCTATAAGTGTTTTTATGACATAATAGCTAGCCTGTTCAAGATGATATGTTTGTGTATATATGTATATAACATTCTTTACATAAATTTATAGGGGTTGAAGCCATGCCGACTAAAAAGTCAAGAATATATCATTGTAGAGGCGTCGGCTTACCCACCCCTTAAAGGGTGCATGTTTCATGGGTATCCAGTATCAGATGGTGTGGTATGTGTGAGCCTGATACATGTATTCCCTAACTGGACGGATCTTGCACTGCCTCGTGCACACCCAGATACTGAAACACTTGGTGAGGCAGTAGGCGGAGTGATATTGTGGCCCAAAGCGTATGTCCTCTATACTGATATTGTTTGATAAATTTCGATTACTTTAATTTGTTAGTATGTATATATGAGTCAATTGATCTGAAATTATATATACATGTCAAAAATATGAGACCCGCTACATCTAGGCCTCCACCTCCTCGACTACCAAGTTGGCTTCCAAGGGACCTACATGCCTCGATAGGTCCTAATTATAGGGGTGTGACAGTATGGATCGACGAACATGATACAAATTGCCCTATAATTGTTACTATTCCGGAGGATGCTATAGGTAAATCATACGATAACAATCTATTTATACAAGTTTTGCATACGCATTAATGCATACGTAATACAAGTTTTGCATATGTACGTATTAATGCATAGCTATTACTGCAGGTCAATCATACAAAAACAAGATATTTATACAAGATATTGTGGAGTTATTTAGTTAGTAATGGTTGAACACATCTATGATACAACTATGTATATGGTGAGATCTTGTTTATACATCCATATATCTTGTTTTATATATGGTGATCTGATTTCTTATATATTAATGCATACGTAATATATGTTTTGCAGCCACTTACACAATATATGTAGAGATTTTCGGTTTTCCCATGTGAGATTTTTGGTTCCATCATTGATTAGTCTTGTAGATACAAACCCTTCTTCAGTTAATGCATACTGTTGTGATGCTTTTGAATATTTTGGTAAAAATACGAAGACGGTGATAATAGCTCCATTCAATGTCGAGTAAGTTTATGTTGCTTATAATTTGGACTTAAGAAAATTACATTTTTATTGTGGATTTTGAGTTATTAATTTTTAACTTTCTTACCTATAGTGGTAGGCATTGGAAGTTACTAGTTATTGTCCCCAAGACGTTCACTATCTATTATCTAGATCATGCAGGGAATGAGTTGGAATTATATGGACATACAATTAAAAGGCCATTATTCTCATGAGAAATATTTCATGTTTTTTTATCTGTTAACATCTGTTACTACATTACTATTTAATTATGCAATTTAATGGGTTACATTAATATATGTAGGGATTTACAAGAGTACAAAAAAGCTGGAAGAAGGGTCCCCAGGAAAAAGGATTTGTCACTAATTTGGGAGAATGTGAAAGTAATTTCCTGACTCAAATGTTATATTATTTATGTGAACTGTGCTTATTTGTATTTTTGAATATTTTGTATGTTTCAATTTATAGTGTGCTACACAAGACAACGGTTGGGCATGTGCCTACTATGTGATGCTATTTATGGACCTAATCATCAAACATGCCGTAATGGAAATCGATAAGATACATCATGTATTATACATAGTCTCATTAGATAATATGAAATATATCAATCTTATTATATATTATTAATTTTATATATACGTCATTCTCTTTGTAGGTCTTTAAAATAGCTGACTTCAGCACAGGTGGAAAGTGTCTCGATGTACATGCTCCCTATATGAGAGATGAGTTAGATGTTGTAAGAGAAGAATGGGCAAAAGCCCTACAAAGAGTGGGAATTTTTTATTTAATTTTATTGAAAATGATGACAATGATGAATAAAGAATGACTTTGTTCTCATAATAATTTTTGTGTGAATGTGAATAAATTTTTATGAATTGTCATATGTGTGTGAAGATGATCAATACATAAATGTTTCTACATGTGTCTGAATGTGAAAAGAGATGAAATGAATGGAACTGCAGGTTGCTACTGCTTTCTACAAGTGTGTGATGAAAAAATAATATGAATTAAATATGCTTATACATGTGTGTTAATCACATATATATAATATTGTCTATCTTGTTAATTTTGCAAGTTTGTGGCCTGTTGTTGGCTGATATCAATGGATGTCATAAACCTACAGTTCAGAACTGAACTGTAGGTTCTCATCCTTCTGACCAGCCATACAACATGCCTGCAAACTGATTAAAAAAATCTTAACATAGGAATTGGTTATTTGATCAAAAGTGACACCACAAACATACGGCGGCAGTTTTTTTTATAAAAAATCGACGTCTATGTGGCCAGGAACCACGGCCGTGCTGGGAAGCACGGCCGTGGTGGCAGGAAGGGGATATGGCGTCAGTTATTAGCACAAAACTGACGTCGGTTCAGCTGATATGGCCCAGGACGGTCGTGGTGGCATGGGAGATGGCATCGGTTATCTTACAAAACTGACGCCTATAGGCCCTTTGCTGGCGCATTTTTGGTGGTGGGAAGCATTGTGATGTCAGTTCTTTTAATAACCGATGTCTGTAACAATTGTATAGTGTCGGTGTTCTTAAAAATCCGACGCCTATAGTCCCTTTGCTGGCACGTTTTCGGTGGCGGGAAGCTTTTTGGCGTCGGTTGGGAACCGACGCCGAAGGGGTTCACCTTTAGCGGCGCACATTTGGGTGTCGCTTGGAAACCTACACTAAAGCCCTTAATTAACCGACACTAAAGGCCTGTTATGTTGTAGTGATAAAATCCCTCAAATACAACATTAAGTCTTGGATTCTTTCCATGAGAAACACACATGAAAAACTTGATCGACTAAGCATATATTACGCCAAAGTGTGGTGCGTTGTCCATCTCGTGAAAGTGTGATGGTGGACATGCAGATCTTCCAAAGTAGGGTGTATATTCTATCGTGTTGGCTTTTGGGTCAAGCCTAACTAGATGATCTTAATGATATTAAGTACCTAGAGGAATAAATATGGATTGTGACATAGAGTTGGGCACATCATCTATCCAAGAGTTGTATTTAGATACAATTGAAAAATGTTGCCTACCTAAATAGTCAAGTTGTGGGCAATTAGCCAAAGATGACTCATCATTTGATGAAATATTGATCTTGACTCTTTAGAAGGTTGTACATTACAATTTTCCGAATTGATATCTGGGGGTTATCAATTTGAACAAAATAGTGGGAGCGATAATTAATTAAAGTCCCTATTAAACATTGTCAAATTTTGCTCAATCAAATAAAATCAAAATTTGTTGACATATTGTGAATTTCTCTTATAGAATCAAATGATGACCAACACCATATTTTCTTTATGATCAGTCCTTGAGAAGGAAAAGTTTAATGGGAATAATTTCCATGATTGGTTTAGAACATTAAGAATTGTTCTCACACAATAGCACAAGCTCTATGTCCTAGAAATACTAGAGCCAGATGAACTTTCTCCCAGTGCACCTAAGGCCGACAAAGAAGCTTACAAGAATCACTCTGAGGATGTTGTAGATGTTAAATGCTTGATGTTGTGGTCAATGAACTATGAGTTGCTGAGACAACATGAGAATATGGACATGATTGAGATGGTAACACATCTTAGAAACATGTACCAAGATAGGCACTACAAGAGAGATATGATGTCTCCAAGGCACTGTCAAATGTAGCATGGCAGAAGGATATCCAGTAGGTCCACATTACTGAAGCTTATTGGGTATGTGGTGAACCTTACAAGACTGGGGTTTCCCTTGGGTCAAGAGTTTTTCACATATGTGATTTTGCAGTCACTGTTAGAGTCATATGGCCAGTTTGTCATGAAACACAACATGAACAATTTTGATAAGCTATTGTCAGAATTGCTAGGCATGTTACGAAGAACTGAAGCACAAATGAAGAAAGACAAGCCCAAGCCTATAATTATGATCTACAGAGGAAAAGGAAAGCCTAATGGCAAAGGCAAAGCTAAGAAGAGTTCTAAAGCTAGCCAGAAGCCCAAGTCTTCTTCACTGAAGCCAAAAGGAGGGGTTACTAAGGGAGACAATTATCACAACTGTCACCAACTTGGACACTGGAAGAGAAATTGCCCTCTCTATCTAGAGAAACTAAGGAAGAAGAAGGAGGGGATAGAAATCTTCACTTTAGGTATATACATTATTGAGATAATTTTTTCTACCTATTCATCTTGGGTACTAGATATCAGATGTGTATCTCACATATGTTCAAATATGTAGGATCTAAAAAGAATTAAGCCTTCATGAAAAGGCAAGGTTGAACTTCCCGTTGTGAATGGAGCAAGAGTAGTTTCCACTACAGTTGGAACATATAATTTATCTCTACCCGTGGGTCTTGTAATAGAGTTCAGGAACTGCTATTTTGTACCTTCCATAAATAGAAACATTAATTCTATATCTTGTATGGACAAGGATGGATATGAATGTCATATAAAGAATGGCCAATATTCTATTTCAAGAGATGAGATCTTTTATAGAAGTGACCCAATGTCTTATGGTCTGTATTTATTGGATCTTAATAAAAATGTTTATAACATAAATACCAAAAGGTTGAAACCCAACAACTCAAACTAAACATAACTTTGGCATTGTTGTCTTCATAACATCAATGAGAATCACATCTCTATACTCCATAAAGTTGGATAGCTAGACTCTTTTGATTTTGAGTCAATAGAGACACATGAGTCTTGTTTGTGGGCAAGATGACAAAGACTCCCTTCACTAGTAATAGTGAGAGGGCTAGTGAACTATTAGGACTCATACAAACTGATGTGTGTGGCCCATTTAGAACAAATTCTAGAGGTAGGTAACAATACTTCATTAGCTTCATTGATGACTTCACTAGGTATGGTTATGTTTACCTAATGAATCATAAATTAGAAACTCTTGAAAAGTTCAATGATTTCTTGAATGACATGCAGAACCAACTTGGCAATAAGTATCAAGGAACTTCATTCTAATTGAGGTGGAGAATACTTGATCCAAGATTTTGTGGACCTTCCACAAGCCTATGATATCATATCACAATGGACTCCACTTAGAACACAACAACACAATGGTTTATCAAAAAGGAGGAATCACACATCTCTACATATGGTGCTATCAATGATGAGTTTTGTTGATCTTCTGGCTTCCTTCTAGCATTATGCTCTTGAAACTGCAACATTTACACTATGTTGTGTACCATCTAAATCAGTTTAAAGACAACATATGAGATATGGATTTGTAGGCATACCAAACTGTATTTTATGAGGATTTTGGGTGTGAAGCTTATGTCAAGAAAATGTTTCCTGAAAAGCTTGGCCTAAGATTTTATAAATGTTTATTTTGAAATTCCAAGGAAACAAAGGGATACTACTAACATCAAAGTGTTTGTTCCCAGGGATGCTGCATTCCTAGAAAAGGAATTCATTTCCAAAGGAATCAGTGGGAGCAAGGTAGAATTCAAAGAAGTTCGAGACTAATGAGAAAACATTGAACTTGAGGAGATATAAGATGAACATAGAGAGTCACAAACTGTTGTAGAGTCTCAAATTCCTTAAGTAACACATGAACCTCACACATCTAGTTAGAGATGACTTGAGCCCAAAAAAATTGGTTATCTTGTGAATGAAGAAGGCAATGAGTTGGATATTGATGATGAGCCAACTACCTACCTAGAAGCAGTTAAGGGAATAGAATCTGAGAAATAGCTTGAGGCCATGAGATTTGAGATGGAATTCATTTCAACCAATAAGGCATGGATGATGGTGGATCCACCTGAAGGGGTAAAACCCATAGGGTGTAAGTGGGTCTTGAAGAAAAACACCGACATAGATGGTAATGTACACACTTTTTTAGTCAGCCAAAACTGATGTTCCTTTTTTTCTTTTTATTATTGAAAAATAGAACAAAAGGGGATAGTATGAATGAGAGAGAATCCTAAACAACTCTATGTCAAAAGAAAAAAATAAAAATAAACAAAGCACGCAAGCTTTGAACATGAGAATGGGAGGAGAATATACAGAAAAAACCCAGTAAAAACTATACTTTGAACAAATCTTTAGCAATCAAAAGGCAACTGCCATCTCTAGACTAAGAAACTCAAATATTTAATATAAGCATATCTCTATCAGTAGCGGTTCATCATAAACAAGCTTCAAAACTTTTGAGAACACAAAGAAGTATGTATTTGTGTATCTGTGCATATAATCCGTGAGCCAAATAAGAAGTACCCTTTAAAAGAAACCAGAAGGTCTAACTGGTAAAAACCAATCATTTGGAATCTATAGAGCATTTGTCCTTAAAAAAAGAATCAAAAGTGCTCAGGTCAAGAACTCAACAAAAAAAATATTTCAAACAGACAAAGGCATCCGAGGGAAACAAAACTTCAGCATATGCTTTAATAACAACCCAAATCTCCATATAGTTTCTTTCTATAACTTCATTAACTCTCAAATTTCGTTTCTGCCAAATGTTGTAATAAGAATACATGATAAGAATCTTGTATCTCTTCTCTTTAAATTGAACAATATCAGACCAAGAAGATGGAAAATGATAATCCTCCACAACTTCAACAAATATGTTCCAGATTGATCTAGTGAAGGGGCACATAAAAGGATTATGGTTGGTATCCTAATAATCACATTTACACAAGAAACACATATAAGGAGTTTGGATTCCTCTTCTTCTCAAGTAATTTGTGGTTTGCAATTTGTCATGAGCTGACTTCCACATGTGAAATTTATATCTATTTGGATCCTTAATATCCCAAATCCATTCATAGATATCCTACACATGATAAAGAATCCTAATACAGTTCCAAATAACTTTTAGCTTTGGAAATGTTTTCTCACAAAACAAAATAGAATCTTCACAGTTGCTAGTATTTTGCCCAAAGAGTAGGAAATCAATGAGTTTCTTGTTATTTCTTGAGTCTGGTGCACTCCAAGTCTCTTTAGCCATAATTGAACTCAGATTACAGTTCAATGGATGGCATAACTTAATGATTACATTCTCACCAATATTTTATTTAAGAAAGGATTTATCAGGAAGTTAGGGGTCCCACCAAGTCCTAATTTTACTTCCATGTCCAATCTTGAAAGAGGTATGACTAAGATCTTCCTATGATTAAGAAACTTGGTAAGAATCCAAGACATGTTGGAATTAGAAGATACATTCCAAATAGTAGCCTTAGTTAAGTATTTTTCATTGATCCATTTAACCCAAAGACATTCTTTTTTATTTTCAGCATCCCAATCATTTAGCAACAGACAGGCTAGAGATATATCTTCAACTCTTCTAATACTAAGACCACCTTCCTTCTTTGGTTTTACAATCTTTAACCATTTCATAAGATTAAATTTATTTTTCTCATCATTTTTGCCCCAGAGAAAATCATGATAGATTTTTTCAATATCTTCCATCACAGACTTAGGAATAGGAAATGAAAAGAACCAATGCAAATAAAGGATACATAATGTAGAATGAATCAATTCTAATCTACCTTCCATATAGAAACATATATCTTTCCAATACTCTAGCTTTGCTTTCATTTTATCAATTAGAGGAGACTAAGCTAATATATTAACTTTCCCAATAACGGAAAGACCACCAAGATATTTGGAGGGAAGTTTGGAAATATTAACGTTAAGGATCTTGTAAATGTCTTCTGAAGGATCTTCTTACTTCACACTTGGAGGGAATTATATTGAGATAGAAAGAATGCCAAAGAAATCTACAATCTTTTGAATATTGTGAGCATTGTCCACATAAGCTTCTAGGAAAATCATTAGATCATCAACAAAGACTAGATGAGAAACATTCAAGTTCTTGAATGGCTTTAGAGGTTGAATAACATTCTCATTGATAGCTTGATCCATAATGATGGAGTAGGCCTACATTAGAATAACAAAAATATATGGTTCCATAGGGTCTCCCTACCTTATGTCGTTTGTTGTTTTAAATGAATTAGTTGGCTCACCATTAATCAAAAGTTGATAAGAGGTTGAGTTAAAAAATCTCAGAGATACAATTAATGCAAATAGAAGGGATTCCCATGTTATTCAAGACTGAGAAAATAAAGGTCCAATCGACATAATCTTACACCTTTGTTATATAAATCATAAGGCACATTTTTTTCTGGAGGAAGCTATATTAAAATCATGCAAAGTTTCATTTGATGGAAGGATAGCATCCTTAATGTTTCTTCCTTTCTCAAAAGCATTTTGAAGACTAATAATAGAAGGAAGGATGGGTTGAAGCCTGCTACTAAGGGTTGCTAAAATGATTTTGTATAAAACATTATAAAATGCAATAGGATGCCAATTGTTAATATAGGATGAATCCATACCTTTAGAGATTAGGGTAATAAAAGTATTATTTGCCTCTCTCAGAGGTTTTCATTTAGAAAAGAAGTCCATAACAACCCAAGAGATATCAGGACCTAAGAAAGGCCAATAATTCTGAATGAAGAAGGCATTAAAGTCATCAGGCCCTGGTGCCTTATCATGATTACAGCTAGCAACAATATCATCAATATCCTTTTGAGTAACATTACCAATCAAAGAAAGTTTTTGGTCACAGGAAATCATCGGCTAGACCATTTAAAAGAGTTAATCTCAAAACAACAAAAACCATTGTTGAAGAGATTGAAGTACAAGTCAAGAATGTAATCTTTCACAACAAAAGGATAATACTCTATATATCATTGATAGGAATACCTCAAATAAAATTTATTTGAAGTCTCACTTTCAAGAAGGAATAGAAAACTTCAAATTCTGATCACCTTCTTTCAACCATTGAATCATCAATTTTTTTCTAAAAAGACTCTCTTGAGCTTTTTTAGCCACACTGAATTCTTTTTTGAAATCACGAGCAATACTTTGAAGAATGATCCAAAGGCCTGAGGTCAGCATTTGATTGAGCTCATAGAGCTTTGTATTTTAGAATTTTAACTTCATCATTAATATTCCCAAAATCTATTATATTCCATTTCTTTAAGTTGGCTCTTAACAACTAGAACTTACTATAAACTCTAAAGATAGAGCATCCTTCAACATTCAACCGCCAGGAGTCACTAACCATAGTAGAAAGACCTTCATTGAAGGACCATGAATTTATGAACCAAAAAGGAGATCTTTTGCATCTAGGAGCTCCAACAGTAACCTCAATCTTTCATATGTCACTAACAGTATTATTGACCAGCTCACCAGAGAAATTTACAAAGGAAGATAAGAAGTTAGCATTAAACAAGACTCTATCAATTTTATAAGTAATAAAATGCTCTCTCGCTTGATGGTTATCCCAAGAAAAAATGGGACACTTAAGGCCCAATTCAAAGAAGCCACCATTAAGAAAAAGTGAATTGAAATCATCCATGTACTTCCTCGTAGGAGGAAGTTTACCCAATCTCTCATTATCTTTTCTTACTACATTAAAGTCCCAGAGAATGATCCATGGTTGTTCATACTGATTGTTGACATGAGCAAGGGAATCCCAAAGTTTAATTCTGTCAAAGTCGTCATTGTATCCATAGATAATAGAAGTAAGAAATTTATGACCATCAATAGTAGCGTCAAGAAAAATATGTTGATCCCTCTTTGAAAATTTAACCATATTACACACATTATCTTTCCAAAGAACAACAATTATTCAAGGGCATGGGAATCAATGTTTATTGTGGTACTATATTCTAATTTTTTTAAAGAAAATATTTGTGGTTTTTGTCCTTCTAACCTTAGTTTCAACTAGAATAACTATGACTGTCAAATCTTCTAAATTCCTCTTAGACACCTCTAATTTTGTTAGTGAGGCCATTGACATTCCAAGAGGAAATCTTGTAGTTAGTCATTTGGAAACCTAGGCTGTTGGACTGACAGTCGAAGTTTATTTGGAGGATTCCAAATTTCCAATACTTCTAGCTATAAGTGAGAACACTAAATTGGAGAATCTATAAGTGCTTCCAGATATTATTTTAGAAGTAACAACCGGGGGATATTTATCATTAAATTTTTATGTTAGAGATATTTCATTAGAAGAACCTTTACAGGAAGGAGGCATACTACCGAAAACCTGAACTGGAGTAGAGGGTATAGATCATGCAACTAAGATATCATGCTCAAGATTCTGAAAGACATTGTCACAGTTCAAACTAGAACCTTGAGGGAAAGTGTGAATTGATGGATCAGTGTATGTCTCAGCAATAGAAATAGGAGATAAGAATTATTCTTGTCCAAATAGTTTGTATCTTTGACATAAGGATGACAACCATTCATAATCAATAGAAATTTCAAGCTTGTCTCCTTCATTGCTCTACAGTCCCAATGATACTAGAAAATATGATGAAGCATCCATTAAAACTTGAATATGTGTATATTCAAGCTATGAACACTCTTTGGTAGTTCTATCAGTACATAGAAGAATACCTAATAAAGATCATATTCATTCAAACATCTTATCATCCCACAGTTTGAGGGGAACATCAAACAATCTAACCCAAACTGGTACATTTTCCAGACTTATCTTTGAAAGGGGAATACCAGGGCTCCATCTGAACATGATAATAGGATTCTACTATACATACCACAAACCATGTTCAAGAGTGTGTTCCAAGTCCATAGGATTAGTAAATCTAAAAAAAAATCATTACTTTTATTCATCACTTCTACTCTTCCATTGAGTTTCTAGACTATAGAGAAGATGTTGATGGAGAAGATGCATATCATGAACAAAATCAATTGCATATCCTGCTAAATAGAACTTCCACCGTGCAACATTCTCATTGGCTTCAACATTAGGGAAGATAATGTGGCCCTCCTTGATCGTGATCACCATTAAGTTGAGAGGCATGACAGAGTTCTTCAATTCTGCTCTATATATCTCAGAGCAGTCCTTCGAGATCCCTGTAGCAATAGGATGAACCTCATTTCTCTTGTCCTTCCAGATCTGACCCTTCCTAGGTAGATGATGATGGGGCTCAATTGCCCTACCAATCACCTCTTCAGAGGTGCTCCACATCTCCTTAACCATGGTAATGTACAAACTTACAAATGTCATTTGGTAGGAAAGGGTTTCAGACAAGTTCAAGGTGTTGACTATGACAAAACCTTTTCTCTAGTTGCCATGGTTATGTCCATCAGGATCATGCTTGCCATTGAAGCTTATTATGACTATGAGATTTGGTAGATGGATGTAAAAATAACATCCCTTAATGGGAATATAGTTAAGGATGGGTACATGACACAACTTGAAGTTTTTATAAGTCCAAACAATGGAAATAAAGTCTCTAAGCTACAAAGATCAATCTATGGATTAAAGCAAGCATCTTCGTGATGGAATCACCAATTTGACGAAACAATCAAAGGTTTGTCCTTACTCAAAATGAAGATGAACCATGTGTTTACAAAAAAGGTTAGTGGGAGCATGATTATATTCCTAATATTGTATGTGGATGACATACTATTGATGGGGAATGACATACATACTTTACAGATGGTAAAGACCTGGCTTGGAAATACATTATCTATGAAGGACTTGGGTGAAGCATCCTACATCTTAGGAATCAAGATCTACAGAGATAGATCCTGAAGGCTTCTTGGACTAAAAGCACATACCTTGAAAAAGTGTTGAAAAGGTTCAACATGGAGAACTCAAAGAGAGGCAACCTGCCCATGTGTCATGGTGTTTCTATCTTTAAAGATCAATGTCCTAATTCTTGTGAAGAAAGGGAACACATGACCAAGATACCATATGCATCTGCAACTGGATCCATCATGTACACAATGTTATGCACTCACTTGAATGTCTTGTATGCCATGAGCATGATGAGAAGATATTAATTAGGTTCCCATGAAGCTCGGTAAATAGCTGTGAAGAACATCCATAAGAACTTGAGAAGAACTAAGGATCAATTCCTTGTCTAGGGTGGTGAGGAAGAGTTGGTGATAAAAGGTTACACATATGCAATCTTCCACATTAACAAATATGACTATTCACAATCATGATTTGTATTTTGCCTCAACAACGGAGCTGCGAGCTAGAAGAGTTCTAAGCAGGAGATAGTTGCATATTCTACAATAGAGGCTGAGTATATTGTTGCATCCAATCCATCAAAAGAGGTTGTTTGGATCAAGAAGTTCATTTCTAAACTAAGAGTTGTTCCAAGAATCAATGATGCAGTTGAGTTTTATTGTGACAACAATGGAGCTATTGCACAAGCTAAGGAGCCCAGTTCACATCAACATTTTAAGCACATACAAAGGCAGTTCCATCTCATATGGGAAATTAGGGAGATGTGAAGATTTGTAGAGTGCCAACTGAAAGCAATATAGCTGACCCATTGATAAAAGCAATTTTCTAGTAGAAGCATGAGAGTCATGTTAGATCCCTTGGGATTAAGTTCATGGGTGATTGGCTCTAAGTGCAAGTGGGAGTCTGTTGGTATGTATGCCCACAAAGCCAATCATATGATGATTGTAATGGCATATCGTGTAAACAATATGACTAATACTAAAGGCAATCTTACAATTTATTCTATTTTTTTAGTTATGAGATAATTATGTAACTGATAAATTTCTAAATAATAATATTACTCAATGATATATGTCTTCAGATTGAGGACTTGAACAATGAGATCATACAAATGCTAAGAGAATATACACATGTTATGTATATAGTCAGATATTATTGTGGAATGATAATAGACAAAATTAACACATAAGACTAGTGTGTATTTTGGTTGATGACAGAATCTCATTAAGTCATGATATGTGATATCAAACCAAAAACATGGATACTAGTTAGAGAACATTGTATCCGACAGACCCACCTTGAGAGTGATGCATGGAACCATTGAATGGTAGTCAAAATTTTCTCTCATAGTGATGGTGGTGATTGTGGTTCTTAGACTTGAAATCACTACACTCGTCACATATCGTTTCGTGTTCTTTGACATCATCCACTGTGATCGTGAATAAGGGTTGCCATAAAGGAGGTTCTCAGGTGAACTAAGACACATGGGGATGACTGTGAGTGATGTAGATGAAATTTGTCCCTCCTATAGGAGTTTGATATCCTATCCACTTGAAGAGTGAGACTTAGAAAGCATCACCATGCACGTGTGAATAAATATATGATGTTGAGTTCACATATATTCTCATATAGTCTACTCTAGTTCAAGGAACTTGCATTGAACATTGAAGAGGATGGTTATTCCATGCCTCAAGTTCAATCTAGATATCACAGACAAAGGAACTATACAATCACTACAATACCAATCACAAATTGTAGGTTGAAGTTGTTCTCCAACATTCCGAATTACTTGGGTAGAAATGATGTCTTTGTAGATACCAATCTTTACTTGTTATGTTATAAATTAGTTATGAGCATTCACTTCCAATGTAATTTGGGACCTATAAGGTCACACACATAGGAATCTACTTGGAGTAGGAGTTTATTCATGAATGATTTTTGACTTGATTAGTAAATGTGTTTAGGTATTCAATTTAAACAAAACTAGTTCAAAATCGATTGAGTGGACTCTGAACTGACCGGTTCAAGTGTCAAACAAATTGGTTGTAGTGTCAAGACAATTAGAAACAACACTGGTTAAACAATGCCTGAATAAGGACATGAACTGACTAGTTCACTTAGTGAGCCGACCGGTTCATGGTCCCAAATGACTGGTTCATATGATGAATAACCTAGTTCTATGGTCAATTCGATTGGATCACAGATTGATGTTGATATCATGATCTGCATTAGTCATGTATTGGCTATCAATGTGATTCAGAATAGAAAACATGTACTAACTAACCGGTTCATGCATACACAGACTGGTCAGTGAGTGAACCGACCAATTTGCCATTAGAAAGGTTTCAAAAATTCATGAAAATTTGTCTCTTCGACTCCCAGATGGATCTGGAACCCTATCCCTGGCCCTCCTATAAATAGAGGGGTATTGGGGGCTTCCCAGACACAACAATAAGATCTGACAATTGTTGTCTTCTCTAGTTGTGGTAACCAAGAGATCCCAATCAATTCTACTCATCAAGGGGGGACAACAAGGGAGAGACAATTGGGAGAGAAAAATGACGCTAACACATTAACTAGAAGGGACAACTCATTCATGTCTATTCCATGAGAATGACAGGAGTTCCTAATGGTCCTCTTGGAATAATCTAGAGGCAAGGAGGCCTTTGCCTTCTTCTAGGAGGATGACATCAACCACCGTTCATTGTGCCAGACCAAGAGGCTGATGACGATAGACGTCCAGGTCCAACTTGAAGAAAGTTGCATGCTACAACGAGGGGATTGTCATTGGACTTACTTCAGACTAGGTTTAACCTCACATCCAACCTTCCCATCTCATAGTTGTTGACATGATCCATTGTCTTTAGAGAATATGGTAGTAATTTTTTTTTGTTTCCGTTGCCATACCTAATTCCATATTTCCTTACACATACAATAATGCTTTTGTGTTTACATCCATGGGTGTGAACAAAGATAGAACACTCTAAAATAGAAATAAAGGAATATATACCTTCACAGTTCAAGGATAGATATATCATTACATAAATAAGGTTATCCCTAATGATGTACATCCATCAAATTACAGTTACACTTTTATGACGTTGAACATGAGATATAAAACATACTGCGACCATCATCGAGATTGAGAGAAGATGTGGTGAAAAGATTGATTATTTTATTATAGAACAATCCATACTCAATTGTTTTCGAAACATAAGGCATTTAAATAGTTTTGTTAATGTTAAAATATTTATCAAGTCAAACCATAATGTGCATGAAGGAATTAAAAATGCACCAATTTTATCACTAGTAGCCACATTATGAATTGAAATTGATGGTGATAACACTATTGGTGTAAACTTGATTTGGGACATTCGTGTTTACACTCATGGTGGTTGTAGACACTGCATTAGTTATTATTATGTATGTTAAGACTTCCTTACAATACCCATTGTTGTTTCCAACATGGTGAAATTCTTTGGAATGAAGGAATTCCACAAAAATAATAAAAATATAGGATAATGGATGATCGATGTTTCACCATATGATCTATATTGCTATAATGATGTATATGAGCTTTTCCTATTAGAATAAAGAGGTAATATACATATAATTTGAGTATGTAATTACACATTATACAATATATCCTTCCACAATGTACTTTTTCTTATGTTTTATCTCTAGAAAATAAATAAAACTGAAGACAATCTCATTTCATGAATACTATTTCTATAAGTTGCAAATTAGAGACGATGACAAATTGATTTTTACTATACCTTCCATTAATGAAAAACATCATGTATGTTGTATGAAAAAGAATATTATGAATATATTAGATGCTTTTCTTTCTAAGATAAGATCTTTTATGATAGTGGCCCCAATGTCTCATAATTTATATTTTATAGTTCTAGAGATAGTTATATTGGTATTGAATGAGTCGATGACTCAAACAATGAATACCTATAGCATTTCCATCTAGATATCACAAATGAGAAATGCATTTCTAGAATCCATAATGATGGTCATCTACACTCATTTGGTTATTGAACCAACAGAGACATGCAAGTCTTATTTATTGAGCAATATGACAAAAACACATATCACTAGATGTAGTGGGAGAGTGAGTATTCTGTTAGGGGTGATACATACTAATGTATATAGAACTTTTAGAATAAATGATAGAGGTGGTTAATAGTAACTCGTTATATTTGCTAATTTTCTCATTAGATATGGTAGATTGTATTTAAAGAAATACTAGTCTAAATCTCTTGAATTGTTCTACGAGATCATAAATAAAGTACATAACCAACTTGACAAAAGTATTAAAACATTTTGATATGATTGATATGGAAAAAAATTTAAATGAAGAGTTTAAGGAAAATTTGGGAGACCATGATAATGTATCATGATGAACTCCACCTGAAACATAATGATCTTCCAAAAATAAATCTAGCTAATCTTCCAATTTCCTTTTGGGCACATACTTTACACTAAATAATGTACCATTTAAAATGGATCGGAAGACACCATATAAGATATTGCATAGGAAGTATCCCGATACATCTTTTATAAATATTAAAAATGAAAGCTTATATAAGAAAATAGTTTCTTAGAAAATATTTGTCCACAAACCACATAAATGTTATTTTTTTGGATATTACTTTTATATATGATAACAAAAGTATTTTGTTTCCAGGGAAACTATATTCCTTGAAGAGAATTTAATTCCAGAGGAATCTAGGGGAGAAAAGTAGTACTCAAATTGTCCGAGACCAATAAGAAAACATTGAACCTAAAGAGGTATAGTAGGAACAAGGAGAATCACAAGTTGTTGTGGAATATCAAATTCCTCATGCAAAACAAAACCTAATAGATCTAGTAGGACACACCTTGAGTTTGAAAGATTAGGATATCTTATAACTTAATAAGGTGGTGGGTTGGTCATAGATGATGAGACAACACTATGGAGGGACCAGAACCTGAGAAATGCCTTGATGCCATCAGATCCAAGATGGACTCCATGTACACCAACAAGGTATGACCTTGTTGGATCCACCTAAAGGGATAAAACCCATATGGTACAATTGGGTCATCAAGAAGAAGATTAACATGGATGGAAGTGTATAAACCTATAAGGGCATATTGGTTGTAAAGGGCTTCAAACAATTTCAAGATGTTGAACATGAAAAAATCTTTTCAACAGTTTCCATTGTTAAACCAATCAGGATAATGCATGCCATTGCAACTTATTATGACTAAGCATATGGATGTCAAAACTACATTCTTTATTATGAATATTAATGAGGATGTAACCAATACATAACCTAAAGGTTTTATAAATCCTCTACTTACAAATAAGGTCTATGAGCTACAAAGGTCAGTTTATGTATGAAGCAAGCATCTTAGAGCTGGAATCTTTGATTTGACATGATAGTCAAAGAGTTTGACTTTAGTCAAAACGAAGATGAGATTTGATGGTTACAAAAGGTTAGTGGGAGCATATTTATATTCCACATAATAATGGGGAATAACATCCTTATCATGTAAATGCTAAAACATGGCAAGGAAGTACCTTGTCAATGAAGATTTTAGGCAAAGAATCATATGTGATAGGAATTGAGATCAATAAAGATAGATCTGGAAAGCTTCTTGACATAAGTAAGAGAACACACTTTGGCAAGATGCTAAAGGGGTTCATCATGCATGAATCAATGAGAGAAAATTTGTCCAAGTTCCATGGGATTGGTCTCTCAAGAGCCTAATATCCCAAATTTTATGAAGAATAGAAAAACATGAGCAAGATGCCATATGCATTTGCAATTGGATCTATCATCTATGAAATGTTATATACTCATCCCATTGTCTCATATGTATTGGATAGGAAGAGAGTATATCAATCAGATCCTAGTGAAAGTCACTATAGTGCCATAAAGAATATCCTTAAGTACTCTAGAAGCACTAAAAGGATCGGTTCCTTGGTTATGGTAATAAGGAAGAGGTGGGTGTAAAGGGTTACACCGATGCAAGATTCCAAAATGACAAAGAAAATTAATAATCACGATCTAAAATTGTATTTGACCTTAAAATAGAAATGTTAGCTGGAAGAGTTTCGAGCAAGAAACAATTGTTCATTCTACAATAGCAGTCGAGTATCTTGTTGTTATGAACACATCAGATGATATTGTATGGATCAAGAAGTTCATGTAGATGAAATTGTGGGAGGTTTGAACCATTGATGACATAGTGGAAATACTATGACAACAATTGAGCTAATGGACATGCAAGGAATCTCAGATATACTATGAAAATTCCATTCCATGCCAAAAGTTGTATAGTGAGGACATGTGAAAACTTGCAGAATATCGACTAAAAGCATATGTTGCTGACCCACTATAAAAGCACCAACGCAGTAGAAACATGATGTATAGGTTAAAGATCACTTGGAATAAGATTCATAAGAGATTGGTTCTAAGGCAAGTGGGAGTCTATTGGCATGTATGCTTACATAGCCAACCATACAATGATTGTAATGGGGCATTAGATACCTAATTTAATAAAAATAATGGAAATTCCATCATTATATTTGTATCAATCATGAGATGATGAAACAAACATAGTAGATGTCTAAAGAATGATGTTTTTGATGACATATATCTTCAGGTTGAGGACCAGAATAATGAGATCATATGTATGATAAGAGTACATACATTCTTATGTCCCTCGTCAGATATTACTATGGAAGAAAAATAGACAACCATAATACATAAGACTAGAGTGTATGTTAATTGATGACAAAGTCTCATTAGTCGTGATATGAGATATCAATTCAAACACATAGGTACATGTTAGAGAATAGTGTATCGTACAGACTAACATTGAGATTGATACATGGAGACCATGAATGGTAGTCAAAATCAACTCTCATAGTGATAATGGTGATTGTGATTCTTAGACCTAAAGTCACTACACTCATCACATGTTATTTGATGTACTTTGACATCATCCAACGTGACCTTGAATACGGGTTGCCATAGAAGTGATGTGTGGGTGCAATGTGACATATGGGGAATGAGTGTGAGTGATGTAGATGGGATTTGTCCCTCCTATAGGAGATTTATATCCTAGACACTTGATAAGTGAGGCTAAGAAACGTATGGCCATACTTGTGTGACTCAATATGTGATATGTAAGCTCACATGCTTCTCGAGAAGTCTTCTCTAGTTCAAGGAATATGGATTGAAAGTTGAGAGTATGACGATTCCATTTTTTTGGGTTTAGGAGTTTTTTATATTCACCCCATGCTCCTCATTGTGGGCACTCATTGAAAAGGGGTTACAATCATCAAATCACCTCACTAGGGTTAGAGCCACCGTCTCCCCCTTGGCTTTCCAGGCACCCAAGGAAGCCTATATAGACTGTGTACCTCCCCCAAAAATAAGAGAAACAAAAAATGCCACCTCCAACTATATCTCTTTCCACCTATGCATATCATATGTTATCCCTTATCTGTCCAAAGCTATCAGATTACTTACCTTTACCAGAAGTCTGTATGCCTCATGCATGAAGGCCATGTTTTCTCCTTATTTCCGTCTTGAGTTTCCAAACTAATTTTTTTTACCTCATTTACCTCCTCCCGTATTTATGTTTCAAGGAAACCTTTTTCTATGATCGTATTCATCACCACCCTTGCATGTTGTTTCAGCCACCATGGTGACAAAGCCTTACCCCATAATTAACCCAAAATACTCAACTGACTTCAAGGAAAACTAATTTCAGCTAATTATCTTCTAGTATTTTTGTAGCAATCACCACAAACTTTATTCCTGCCTCATGGTCACTCAATGCATTGAACTCTAACCAAAATGCCATAAAAAACCTCCCCTGGTGGTTTCTGATCACTACCGCCATCCACCAATCATTTCACCTAGCATCGTCCCTTGCAAACACCAAATTCACTTCACATAGTGTAGGTCAGGTGGTATCTGTTTCCACATGCTAATGTGCTTAAGGATGATGTGCACATCCACACGATATCCCTCTCCCATAATGTTCCTAACATGGTAAGATGGCCCTTTACAAAAGACATTTCTTCTATATAGAATAACCATTAACCTTTTAATCTCATTCCAAGTTTCTTCGTTGTTCCTCCCTTTTCCCTCATATCTCAGATCACATCTCATTCTCCATAAGAACCACACAATAATGTTTGGAATGATGCCTTTTATCCAACCATCAGTTGATCCCTCTCCAACCTACTCCCAGAACATGTTGAACTAACCCATCAATCCAAGGAAGGGTGTGATGTTCATTTGAGGCAAGTTCTTTGCCCTCATCCATAGGAATTCACTAATGTCACTTTGAAAGAAAAATATGGTCGGAGGTCTCTATTGTTGGATTAGTGCAACAGATGCATTTTTGTGCCAACAATATCTTGCATCGAATAATATTATTGTCCATTTGTAGAATTCTATGGACTAATTTCCACGTCATTGTATTTGCTCTCGGGTAATTAGCTTGATTCCACATCCATTTGTTTAAAAGGATGTGGCTCTCCTCCCTCTCCCCCATCTCCCTGAATACAATCCCTTTTCCATATTTTAAGGAGAACATTCCATCTTGTTCCATGGTCCTTATAAGAGTGTCTAAAGGTTCACTGGAGAAGGTCATGGAGCCCAAAACTCTCTATACCCCTTTCGGTTGAAGGACCTCTACAATGGTGAGCCAATCCCATTCTCCATCTTCTCCCTAGAAATCTTTGACTAGGGAATCCCTTGTTATCACCCAGGTTGAGTGAGCCAAGTGATATAAATTTCCCCACACCATATAGCATACCAAAAAGAAACACATCCTCTCCCAATATTCCAAGATGTATGCTTTATCATCTTGGGGAATCCCTTCCAAACCTACTTCCATAAGAGAGAGGGATTGGGACCTAGCATAAGGTCATAGGGGTAATCATCGTTCTCCCTTCCTCGAGATCTCCTATACTTGACTTTGCAAAACACTACCTAGATTGAAGTTCCCGATCGAACTTACCAACAACTTTTAATCACAAATGCCTCCTGAGTGGTGTGGAGCACCTGTATTCCCAGACTCCCAAGTTCCTTTCTAGTCTGCACCTTCTTCCAAGCAATTCATGTTTTTCTCTTTGAACCATCTCTAGCCCACCACAAGAAGGTTTTGAAAATTGATTCCAACCTCCCAATCAATTTTTTTATAGATATGGGGTAGCCACCATCATGTATATTGGGATAGAGGCTAGCACATGTTTGATAAGTGTATATCGATGACTAAACGATAGAAGTTTTGACTTCCACCCAGTCAGTTATTCCTCCACCTTGGAAACCAGAGGATGGTAGTTGTGATCAAGTGAGTTTTTACATTATTATTTTCTCTCTCTAACAAATTTAATGATATAAATAAGTTCTATAATTGATTTCCTAAAGTACCCCAATTACCCCTCTACTTTTTGTTTATGTAGATACACACAATTTCAATGTAATGCAAACTCTGATTGCAAACTAAGGTGTTTTAGGCATATTAAGAACCTAGTTAAACTATGATATTCAAACATTTAAACTTCACTTCAAATATGTATCATAGTTAGATAAAAGTGTCACAAAGTTTCACCTAAAATTTCATCATGATTGGACTTACCATTTGAGAGATATGAATAATTGAAGTTTTAGTTGATAATACATTTGATTATGGACCTATACCTAAGTTGGAAATTAAATGTGACAAATATATGTCACACACCTACCTAGATGTCTAGGTGTGCCAGGTTAGCATTCACCTCTAGTTACGACTGCCTCGATCAGATCCATGGGCATGGGTTCCAATGGTGGCCCATTTGATCCTAGCGGCCCATCAAGTGATCAAGATTTGAGACTTTGTCTCCAACCTCCCACAAGATGTGGCTTCATTCATCAGTAGACCACCAGACCCACTGACCCCCTCGCAACTTACCTAGCCAGCTTCTCCTGAATTTGTTGGGATATTTCTTCTCTCCTAACTGAGGTAATCCCAATGAACCATACCATATTGCCCCTCATGATATGCTCGGGGAGAATGACCTCCTACACTCTCGCTTCTCTCACTGGCAGTGCATGCCAGATTGTGTGTATCCAACCCTGGCTTCCTCCCTTCTATTTAAATCTCCCATCATCTCCTCCACCATCCATTTAGTCATTCCATGCCCTAAATTCTACCTAAACCACCCTCATCATATCTAGCCTCAAATTTCCTCCACTCCATCTGACCTAGAGCTTCTCTCACTCCAAGAGTCACCACCATCCAAATACCAGTGCCCACACAATTGTGGGACCTCAGTAACAAGGCCCCAACCTCCATCGAGGCACGTAGAGGCACTGAGAGAAGAGTCAAATAAGACTGACACTGAAGCTCAGAAGCTTCCTCACCAGTGAGACCTGAGCATCCTTACACTTTAGAAGGGACAACATGACATAGTTGGATCACTTAAAACCCTCTGATCCCTGAATCCAACCAGAGGAGAGGTAAAGCTCTCAACCTAATTGCATAATATTCTTCCTGTCTTGATCAAAACCTAAGATTTAGCTAGTCTCCGACGACTTGCTTAGGCTCATTGACTTTGGTATGACATCGCGAGGCCAACCAAGATCTCAACGTAACCCCAACATTCTCCTCCCTACCTCAAGCCATCTATCCCCCTCATTATATGCTCGCTGCCGTCATGGCACAAGAAGAACAAAAACTAAGGGCAAAAATTCCCCTTTTCAACCATGTTCTAGAACGCCCAACTATTATTAACCATGGGTAGCTGGGTCTTTTGAACCCCCTGCTCCACCCCTCATGGCAAAAGCTGGCTCACAGGTCAGGATGAGGATCTGTGGATCTGGATTCCTTTGTTGATCCACGAGGCCATGCCGAAATTAGTTTTTTATTTTTCTTTTTGGGTTCCAACCTTTTTCTAATTGATGAATTTTGTAAAATCAATAATGAATAGCTCCAATAGTTGTAAAATATTCATGAAATACCCACTTTCTTAGAAATATGTAAGTAGCCTATGTAAAATATCATATGTACCAAAAACCAATCCCAACACTGATATGATATGATATGACCTCAACTAATGTCCTTTCTATTATTTAATTAATAGAAATTGGATATCAAAATAAATATAAATATTTTGAAACCTTGAGACAAAAATTATAACTCTTAGTCTTTTGGAACATGAAACCCTAATTGGTGGTCAATTATTCAAACACACTAAATACCATATGAATGATCCTTCTCTCTCTCGATTAACGAAGGTATTTTTTGGACCACAAATCATCCAAAATCCCTGATTTGCTCTCAAAAACCCTAAAATAAGATTTCTTCCTCTAGTGCCTTGATCTGAGCCTAAGTCACTAGATAATGACTCTAGTAAGTCAAAACCATAATAGGAAGTGACATGGACACATTACGTCATTAGGCCTCTAATTTCTTTCAGGGTGACATATTTTCATGTTTAGTAATCAGTTTGGAATCCAAGATCTAATTAGATCAGATATGTGGGCTATCTATTGTACAAGACTTGTTTTTTGGCCTAGAATATGTATGACATATTTCCTTGTCTTATTTTTAGAACATTTCTTGTATGTATGTACATATTTAGTATACTTCAGCCTTGAAAACAAGAACAACAAAAATAAGAATGAATTGTAGTTACTAATGGTGCTCATTAATATCCCTAAGAGAGAGGGAAATCATTAGTATTGACTAGTACCTCTGTAGAGTACAAGGTATATAGGGAGATCCCTAGAGTACATGGTGCATAGGGAATGGGCCCAATAATATATGTGATGATGTGCTAGTCCACCATAGTAATACAAGTTCATTGGAAGATGCTTAAAATCATGGTTTGCCTAATTATCGCTCTAAATAATGTTTTCCTTTTCATTTTCTTATTTTCTAAATATTTCAAGTATGAAAGCTTAATATGTATGTATCTTCCATCCACGTACACAATATATTATGTTGATTCACTATTTCACATATTTTCTAGGTGCAAAGAATCATTAAATAAAGTCAAGGTATTAGATGCAATAATAAATCTCACTACAGGATCTAGAGTAGATGATGCTTATCTATATTTCTTTTTTCTAGTTACTTTTCCATTTGTTTAGTTGATGTATACGATTCATTATGTCTTATGTACTTTCATTCTTCTTATAGTTAGCATTTTCTTTTATGAAAATAAATGTAAACTCGATTATATTTTTCCATATTTATGAATGATGGTTTGTGTGGCATTTATATGGCGTTGTGAACATAATCTAACTTTCATTTATTATAAACGATAACCACAATTCCTCATATTTTCCATCTTGATATCTTATTGATATGAGTGAACACATATCAATGGAATGTCATCATGGAAAGTATGTTGGAATTGAGGTTGTAACATTTGGTATCAGAGCCAAAGTTCACACATAATATCTAGATGAAACCTCATTCACCCTATTGCGAGTCTAGGAAAGTCCTTGAGTTAGGGATATAAAAGGTGGAGGTGTCTGGGATAACATCTTCAAGGTTCTAACGAAAGTCTCCAAGCTACTTTGCTTAGAACACGAGGCAACCTTATGGCAGTATAAGTCCACCTAGCCAAAACCCAAAGTATCCCCTACTGTTGGGCATACCTTAATGAAGTATTCTTCTCATCTAGCTTGGGAACCCAAAACTCTTGTTGTTACTTCCCTTCTTTTGAAAAGGAAAATTAGAAGTATAGTGGCCAATTATTTTATGCAAGTTTAAACCATATTAGGGTTGCTTTTAGGATTCTCCATGGAAACTAGGATTTCCATTACATTTATTGTTTGTTGGGCTTCCCATAATACCATTTTTTGGGAAGAATTATCAATGACTACTTTTAGGATTTTCTTCATATTAACAAAATTTTGCAAAGAGGCTCTTGGAAAATGCTTATCTTGAGTAAGAGTAGTAACTACAGTTTTGAGTGTGAAGAGTAAGATCTCTCTTATAGAACCTAAATGAGTGGATGCCAATGTAAGGATGGGAAATAGTAGTCTCCACCATATTGATATGGGAAAATGAGAAAAATTCTAAAATGATTTGAGAAGTAGGTGGATAAGGAAAAAGGGTAAGGAACCAATCTACACATGGGTAAGGTGTTAGGCACCCCATAATGCCCTTGTAGTATCATAAATCCTGATAAGGTTATACATGTTTTAGTTTTTGGTTTATATTTTCAAGATAAAATGATAACAAATTGATGTGGGATTTTATCACACTAACAAACTCACTCGGGGTTGAAATCCCCGAGTTTTTACTAAAACCAAAGTGCAATAATACCACCCACAAGTGGACGAGTCTTATCGCAGTATAGTTAAGGATCGAACCCAAAGGACAACATTTTTAAGAATCCTTGTCAGTCTAATCTAGTTCGATTTAAGACTACTATTTAAAATGATTGGTTGATTTGAGGTTAATTAAACTAAATGCAGGAAAGTAAAGGTTGAATTAAAGTTGGATTAGGATCAAATGATATGGATTTGCTGGGATGGTATCGGGTTTCACCACTACTACACATGCAAACAAATCTGAACGTCAAACATCCAGGCAAGATATAACTATCCAAATAGAGCTACTGCAAAAACTCCCATATGGGCATTAGGTTCGAGTAAGAATCACTTTAGGCATCAGATGTCTCGTCACCATCTGGATCACTTACTTACGGCTCTGAAGAAATTCATCGAAGGTTGTGCCCCCCCTATACAGGCGTTAGGCACACAGAAGCGTCACCGAAGGCTAGATGGCTCATCCCCTCACGGATCATACACTTACGACCTCGAAGAAATCCTATTCTATATCTAGTTTGGGAGTCAACCACATTAATCGATAAGCAAGCAGATGATTAAAATACGAGCAAACACGACGATTAACAAGAAGATACAAAATCCAACTAAGGTTGTGAACCCCCTATACAGGTGTTAGGTACACAGAAGCGTCACCGAAGGCTAGATGGCTCGTCCCCTCACGGATCATACACTTACGACCTCAAGGAATCCCATTCTATTTCTAGTTTGGGAGTCAACCTGTTAAACGACATTCAATCCTACATATAGAAGTTCTCACAACATAGGAAGAACAAAGATGAAAGCAAGTAATTAGTCTAACTACGAACAAAGCGATTAATAATGAAATGAAAAGTTATATACATTGCCATGGAAAGTTTAACAGAAGATCATGATTGCATGGGCAGCGGGGCTAGTCCTCACACCCCAATAAAAAGGAACTACTCGCTCATGATGTGAGAAACAAGAAGAATGGGAAGGAGAGAGAAATCCGCCATGAGCACAGTGCAGAAGGTAGTCACAACTCGGTGAAGATGATGTGGTCTTCTACGCCGTGTCGAAGCAAATCTGGACGCGAAACGGGAGATGCCAAGACAGACCAGACAGTCTCTCCTGCTCTGTCTTCCTTCTCTTCTCGGTCTCCTTGATTGCAACACAGGCAGTAGGTGGAGTGAAACTGGCATGGACAGTACTGGATCTGGATCGGACTTATGTACAGGCAGCCTATCGGCGTCCCAGAACTGATCTGAAATAAGGACCCTGTTGGTCCTATTTATAGACACTGGACTGGTCCCCACATTTTTGGTGTGATTCCAGCCCAAACGGTCTTGTAGATATTTGTCCCTTCAAATAGTTTGCTAAAAACTGACCAAACAGTCTTGCTCTGTCGGTTTGATGTCCGATCATTTTGCATGCAATTAGCTTAAACGGTCTCATCATTGTTGCCCACTCGGTCTTGTGCAAATGAGCTGGTGTGCATGCATTTTATGTAAATGGTCTTCGTTCAACTCATTCGGTCTTCGTGCTTATCCAATCCAAACGTTCTTCATACTCCAGCAACTAACGGTCTTCACGTGCGGGCATGCAAACGGTCTTCTGTGTTCATACTTTGGCAAACGATCTCGCTCAGCTCTCATCCATTCGGTCATCACGTGGATAGCTCTTTTGGTCTTCGCATGCATGCTCAAACGGTCCCTCGTTAGATGCCCATTTGGTCTTCATAATTCCTGATCAACCGATCTTCGTATTGTCATCCATTCGGTCTTCACATTTCTGATCAAACGGTCTTCTTATTGTCATCCATTCGGTCTTCACATTGCTGGAAGCAAACGGTTTGTAAACCATTTGATAATCAAACTGTTTGCTAGCATTCAGTTTTCACTTCAGGTGATAATTCGATTTTCACGTGAGTGTAGCTCACACGGACTTGCATGCATCATGCATTCGGTATAGCTAATCCAATCGATTAGATAATTTATTCGGTCTTTGCCTCAGCCGCTCTCACGATCTTGCATGCATGCGGTACTCATGCATTCGGTTTTGCTACTGTCCACTATGGTTTTGCAGCTTCGGTCTTGGTAAATGGTTTGGGAATTTGATAGCAAACCGTCAACTCTATCAAACGGTCTTTGCTGCATATTTTTCTCAAACGGTCTTGGCAATTAAGAAGCAAACGATTTTGCCACCAACGTGACCATATGGTCTTGTGATGTTGGGCTTCAAACGGTCTGCACCTCTGTACGCCAAACGGTCTTCGGCGCTGCTCGATCTTGCTCAAACGGTTTGCATGCCCAACCTCCATTCAGTTCCGGAAATTCAAACGATCTCACATACCAAAAACTCCTCAAACAGTTTTGCAGACCGAAACTCTTCAAACGGTCTCGCAGACCAAAACTCTTCAAACGGTCTTGCAGACCGAAACTCTTCAAACGGTCTCACAGACCGAAACTCCTCAAACTGTTTTGCAGTCTGAAACTCTTCAAACGGTCTCACAGACCGAAACTCTTCAAACGATCTCACAGACCCTGCTCCAAATGGTTTCGAGGTAAGCATGTCCATTCGGTCTTGAGACCATATGGATGAAACCCTATGGGCAAAACCGCATGGGTGAGACCGTTTGGTCGAGACCGTTTGGGCAAGACAAATGATGAGTGAGGGTAGATCAAGGGCAGATAAATGTGGGTCCTAGCTGATTTTTCAACCTCATCAAGACCTGCATGAAATCAACATAATCTCAGTTAAAATCTTGATAATCAAATCAATTAAGTAATTTTACACATTATGATATTTAATGAGAGAAAATGGATGAATAGAATCAAAATGAGTCTAGGATGGCAAATGGATTTCATGATGAATATGCATTCATCACAAATAAAATGAAAAATACAAAAGGGTTGGACATAACAAAATTCTATGTGTGATCATCAACCCTGTGTTCCTGTATCCATACACTATAGGAGGGTTGGAGGGTGATGAGAGATAGAGGGGTGCAAGAGTAACAAGATAACGACCAATAAAAGTGAGTTGAGACAATATTTTAATTCTTGGCATATATGTCCTAGAAGCCAATATTTAGGTGATGGATGTATGGATATTTCATATTTCTAATTTGATATAGAAAGGCAATCCACTAGTTCATGCACATTTAGCTACTGTGATGTTAATGTTAATGTAAATGATAAATGTCATTTGAATGATTGGTTCAAAGTCATGGGACTTAAGAACATGACTTGAACATACAATCTTAGATTTGATAAAGAAAGGGATACAAATTTAACTACTGCAATGTAGTGTACATGATAAATGGCATTCAATGGATTTGTTGAAAGGCATGGGACTTAGTAACATGACCTGAATATACAATCCTAATGGATGCTAAGAAAATATTCTTAAATGTCCCTAGTCAAGTGTTATTATGGATTGAATAATAATAATGCGTGTTAGACTAGTATCTGTGGTGAATGATGACCTTGCCTCATGGGTCATAGGTATTGGACACAAAGTCAGACTCATAAGAACTTGTCAAATAATAGTTGCACTGGTTAAACCCATTTTTGGACTGATTCATGGACCATTATGATATTCATAATAAACTGTCAAATGCAACAATGGTGTTTTTTTCCTTCAACCTGAAGTCACTACAATGGTGACATGACAATCCTCATTATTTGACACATCCCAACATGGTCTTGAATAAGGTTACCATAAAGGTTGCGATCGAGATTAATAACAATCATGTTACTCATTGTGAGTAATCTAGAAGAAATTTGTCCCTCACATCTGGAGTATGTGATATCCTAGACCTCTACATAAGCGAGACTAGAGAAAGACATGGCTATGCTCAAGTGAGTCATTATATGATATTGAGCTCATTTATATATTGATAGTATACTTTCAGATCAAGGAACCTAGATTTAATGTGATGAGAGTGACATGTCCATGTCTGTAGTTCAATCTAGATATCTTTCCACAAAAGGATTATACCGCAAGTAAAATTGGTCATCATTTGTTTAGTATTGTCTTACTAATCCTACTACTTGGGTGGTAATGATTTGTATTTGGATTCCTCTCATTTCATATGTGTTGTAATATCAATCATTGAATCCATTTTCAACATACTATGGTTCCTATAGGGTCATCCACATAGATATAACTTGAATAAAGGCTAACTTGGACTTAATTCTAATTGTTAAGAATCTAGGGACCTAGAGTAAACTTTTGAGGGCCTAGAATTTAATATGGATTAAGAATTTAGATATTAGTTTCCAGAAGTTAGGGATCCTCCCCTTAAGGAAAGATGCATGTATGTATCACACAAGTACTCACATAATGATGCATATAATAGGACCTAGTGCATAAAGGAATTCCATGTTCTCTGAGGGAGTTCATAACTGGGTCACATTATGGTCACACTAGTGTTTAGGAAACCCTACCCTATCAAATTTTCTATATGTGAAATTATAGGAGGTGTTCCATATACACAATCTCATTTTCTTGTTGTTTTCTCCAAGGATTGAGAAACCATAAGAGGAATTATGTGAGAGTTAGAGGAAGGGAGGAGACTTGTGACACCATACCTTAGTCATGGATCAATCGTGTGGACACTGTGGAGACAAGTTCAAACAAAAAATTCCTTTCATATGAGCAACTTCATTGGTAACATGTAATTTGAGGAGGAAAACTTCACCACAAAATAACATGTCTATCGAACATTCCATCCAAGGGACAACACATTCTACAACCGCTACTTACACACAAAATGGTGTGTTCTTTTAGTGGCAACTCAAGGGCCAAATCTAGCTGGGGTAAATAGAGACATCTTTGTGACCTTGGGATCATACACTCTTATGAAAAAGATGATCTTCCTTCTCATGATGTCACCTAAAAAATCTAGCATTATGCCATAGAAAACAAGATTCTCGATGTATCCCAATGCAAGCCCCTTAGTGGTAGAAGCTCAAAAAACAAGTTCTGATAGCTTTTCTAGAGGGATCCTAGAGAAAGATAAATTGGAAAGTTGGTGTCTACATGTAGCAACTCAAGTTTAATTATTTGAGCTCCCAATATAATGCATACACTTCTAACTTAATACGATAGTGTTGGTTTAGACGGATCCTACTTAAGGGATTCTCAAAAAAAATTCCAACGTTTTTATACTCCTAATGATTCAATAGTTGTATTTGAGATACATATGATACTCATTATAAGAATTTTCAAATATTGAATTGAGTTATGTCATTACATAGTGATCGTGTGAATATCTCATATGATGAGAATTGATTAATATGCAAATATAGTTAACATGAACATCCCAATAAATATCACAACATAATATGATACAAATATATATATATATATATATATATATATATATATGTTTATATATGAAAATCCAAAGTGATGTCTCAATATTGTTTTGTTTGGGGTGATATGCATGGTTACTGCCAAACCCTAAGTGTGGTTTCTTCTTTTTTTTGGATGATATTTTGGAATTCATAACATTGACTTCATTCACACCTTTTCAATTGATTCTATACTTATGGCATTCTAACTTATTCCCCTCAATTATAACTCGAGGATTCTCTTACATATGATGTAATAGTTTAGAATATATTGGTATATATGATATCTAACATGATGGACATTAAGAAATATGAATGCAAAACCATAATTAGCATGATGGATCATCCACGATGGTTGGTCATGATTGAAGAGTATATGGATTAGGGTTTACCATATTTTGTTTATGCATGTGACACTGGAAACACTAGATGACCTAAATATTCTACTACCTTGGAAAGGTTGTTCTAGGAGACCAAAAGATCACATTTATCTTTATTTATTATGATTCATATATATATATATATATATATATATATATATATATATATATATATATATATATCTGTGTGTGTGTGTACACACACAGATATATACACACAGATATACATATATATATATGTGTGTGTACGCGTATATATACACATATATGTATAATATATATATATATATATATATATATATATATATATATATATATATATATATATATATATATATATATTCCCCAATATAATTATGGCACATGAGACATGACGGATTGGGGTTAAGACCCCAATTAATGAGCCGATCAGTAGTAGGAAGACGACCCAGCATGGCACGGTACGCGCAAAAACTCCATTTGGGTTGATGGACTTTGCTCCAAAGCAAATTGGACCAAGCAACATGAAGGAAGTGTTTATCTCTTGTCCAAGAGGTAGAATTAGGATAGTTCAGGATCCACGAATATTTGCTATGCGGTACGGTGGTTCCTGGTGGGGGTTGGATGGTCCGACCAGTGAACCATTCTTTTATAAGACTAATACCTAAAAAGACTTTGGCCTCTTCTATTGTTGATTACATGCATATTTCCTACTGCGCTGTTGTTTACAAGATTATTGCTAAATTTTTGGCTAGGAGAATGAAACCATTCCTTCCTAGCATCATATATGATAATGAAGTGGCGTTTATTACAGGAAGATGCATCTTTGTTAACTCTCTTTAGCATCATAGTTCCTCTTGGGGGTTCAACTTGAAAAAACTAACATGAAGACTTGTATCAAGGTGGATGTGTCAAAGGCATATGACTACCTAAATGGAATAGTTTGTGGAAAATTATGACAACCCTGGTTTTTTTGGATAAATGGATTACTTTGATGCAATAGTGTTTTGAATCCACTTCATTTTCTTTACTCGCCAATGGTTTACCCTATGGCATGTTTAGAGCAAAGAATGGAATTATACAGGGTGACCCACTGTCTCCACTTTTCTTCACAATTACGATGGATGATTAACCCATCTATGTAAGTCGGCTAAAGAATGAGGTGACATTAAACCTTATAAGATCCATGGGATGAAGGTGAATTCTCATTTAATCATTACAGATGACATATTATTTTTCATCGCCGGTCGTGACAAGTTTATGAGGGGAATTCAGAGGTTACTATATGTATTTAGAATCCTCATAGGCCTCTTCATTAGTGACATTAAATCCAGAATTCTTTTATCCAGGTCTTGTGACACTCGTTGAGGAAGATTGAAAGAAGCAATTGGACTGGAAGAAGGGTCATTCCCTACAAAGTACCTTGGCATACCTATTTCAGGTGGCAAAGGAAGAGGGACTGACTATATAGATTGTATTGACAATCTCAGATCCTGCATAGATAAATGGGATGGTCTGAAGATTTCAATGGTCAGGAGAGTAGTTCTAATTAGAAGTGTTCAGATGTCTAAATTCCATTTTTGTTGCAGACAAGTGGAACTTCCTAATTTCATAATAGACATTATGATATTTAATGAGAGAAAATGGATGAATAGAATCAAAATGAGTCTAGGATGGCAAATGGATTTCATGATGAATATGCATTCATCACAAATAAAATGAAAAATACAAAAGGGTTGGACATAACAAAATTCTATGTGTGATCATCAACCCTGTGTTCCTGTATCCATACACTATAGGAGGGTTGGAGGGTGATGAGAGATAGAGGGCTGCAAGAGTAACAAGATAACAACCAATAAAAGTGAGTTGAGACAATATTTTAATTCTTGGCATATATGTCCTAGAAGCCAATATTTAGGTGATGGATGTATGGATATTTCATATTTCTAATTTGATATAGAAAGGCAATCCACTAGTTCATGCACATTTAGCTACTTTGATGTTAATGTTAATGTAAATGATAAATGTCATTTGAATGATTGGTTCAAAGTCATGGGACTTAAGAACATGACTTGAACATACAATCTTAGATTTGATAAAGAAAGGGATACAAATTTAACTACTGCAATGTAGTGTACATGATAAATGGCATTCAATTGATTTGTTGAAAGGCATGGGACTTAGTAACATGACCTGAATATACAATCCTAATGGATGCTAAGAAAATATTCTTAAATGTCCCTAGTCAAGTGTTATTATGGATTGAATAATAATAATGCGTGTTAGACTAGTATCTGTGGTGAATGATGACCTTGCCTCATGGGTCATAGGTATTGGATACAAACTCAGACTCATAAGCACTTGTCAAATAATAGTTGCACTGGTTAAACCCATTTTTGGACTGATTCATGGACCATTATGATATTCATAATAAACTGTCAAATGCAACAATGGTGTTTTTTTCCTTCAACCTGAAGTCACTACAATGGTGACATGACAATCCTCATTATTTGACACAGCCCAGCATGGTCTTGAATAAGGTTACCATAAAGGTTGCGATCGAGATTAATAACAATCATGTTACTCATTGTGAGTAATCTAGAAGAAATTTGTCCCTCGCATCTGGAGTATGTGATATCCTAGACCTCTACATAAGCGAGACTAGAGAAAGACATGGCTATGCTCAAGTGAGTCATTATATGATATTGAGCTCATTTATATATTGATAGTATACTTTCAGATCAAGGAACCTAGATTTAATGTGATGAGAGTGACATGTCCATGTCTGTAGTTCAATCTAGATATCTTTCCACAAAAGGATTATACCGCAAGTAAAATTGGTCATCATTTGTTTAGTATTGTCTTACTAATCCTACTACTTGGGTGGTAATGATTTGTATTTGGATTCCTCTCATTTCATATGTGTTGTAATATCAATCATTGAATCCATTTTCAACATACTATGGTTCCTATAGGGTCATCCACATAGATATAACTTGAATAAAGGCTAACTTGGACTTAATTCTAATTGTTAAGAATCTAGGGACCTAGAGTAAACTTTTGAGGGCCTAGAATTTAATATGGATTAAGAATTTAGATATTAGTTTCCAGAATTTAGGGATCCTCCCCTTAAGGAAAGATGCATGTATGTATCACACAAGGACACACATAATGATGCATATAATAGGACCTAGTGCATGAAGGAATTCCATGTTCTCTGAGGGAGTTCATAACTGGGTCACATTATGGTCACACTAGTGTTTAGGAAACCCTACCCTATCAAATTTTCTATATGTGAAATTATAGGAGGTGTTCCATATACACAATCTCATTTTCTTGTTGTTTTCTCCAAGGATTGAGAAACCATAAGAGGAACTATGTGAGAGTTAGAGGAAGGGAGGAGACTTGTGACACCATACCTTAGTCATGGATCAATCGTGTGGACACTGTGGAGACAAGTTCAAACAAAAAATTCCTTTCATATGAGCAACTTCATTGGTAACATGTAATTTGAGGAGGAAACCTTCACCACAAAATAACATGTCTATCGAACATTCCATCCAAGGGACAACACATTCTACAACCGCTACTTACACACAAAATGGTGTGTTCTTTTAGTGGCAACTCAAGGGCCAAATCTAGCTGGGGTAAATAGAGACATCTTTGTGACCTTGGGATCATACACTCTTATGAAAAAGATGATCTTCCTTCTCATGATGTCACCTAAAATATCTAGCATTATGCCATAGAAAACAAGATTCTCGATGTATCCCAATGCAAGCCCCTTAGTGGTAGAAACTCAAAAAACAAGTTCCGATAGCTTTTCTAGAGAGATCCTAGAGAAAGATAAATTGGAAAGTTGGTGTCTACATGTAGCAACTCAAGTTTAATTATTTGAGCTCCCAATATAATGCATACACTTCTAACTTAATACGATAGTGTTGGTTTAGACGGATCCTACTCAAGGGATTCACAAAAAAAATTCCAACGTTTTTATACTCCTAATGATTCAATAGTTGTATTTGAGATACATATGATACTCATTATAAGATTTTTCAAATATTGAATTGAGTTATGTCATTACATAGTGATCGTGTGAATATCTCATATGATGAGAATTGATTAATATGCAAATATAGTTAACATGAACATCCCAATAAATATCACAACATAATATGATACAATATATATATATATATATATATATATATATATATATATATATATATATATATATATGTTTATATATGAAAATCCAAAGTGATGCCTCAATATTGTTTTGTTTGGGGTGATATGCATGGTTACTGCCAAACCCTAAGTGTGGTTTCTTCTTTTTTTTGGATGATATTTTGGAATTCATAACATTGACTTCATTCACACCTTTTCAATTGATTCTATACTTATGGCATTCTAACGTATTCCCCTCAAATATAACCCGAGGATTCTCTTACATATGATGTAATATTTTAGAATATATTGGTATATATGATATCTAACATGATGGACATTAAGAAATATGAATGCAAAACCATAATTAGCATGATGGATCATCCACGATGGTTGGTCATGATTGAAGAGTCTATGGATTAGGGTTTACCATATTTTGTTTATGCATGTGACACTGGAAACACTAGATGACCTAAATATTCTACTACCTTGGAAAGGTTGTTCTAGGAGACCATAAGATCACATTTATCTTTATTTATTATGATTCATATATATATATATATATATATATATATATATCTGTGTGTGTGTGTACACACACAGATATATACGCACACATATACATATATATATATATGTGTGTGTGTACGCGTATATATACACATATATGTATAATATATATATATATATATATATATATATATATATATATATATATATATATATATATATTCCCCAATATAATTATGGCACATGAGACATGATGGATTGGGGTTAAGACCCCAATTAATGAGCCGATCAGCAGTAGGAAGACGACCCAGCATGGCACGGTACGCGCAAAAACTCCATTTGGGTTGATGGACTTTGCTCCAAAGCAAATTGGACCAAGCAACATGAAGGAAGTGTTTATCTCTTGTCCAAGAGGTAGAATTAGGATAGTTCAGGATCCACGAATATTTTTTATGCGGTACGATGGTTCCTGGTGGGGGTTGGATGGTCCGACCAGTGAACCATTCTTTTATAAGACTAATAACTAAAAAGACTTTGGCCTCTTCTATTGTTGATTACATGCATATTTCCTGCTGTGTTGTTGTTTACAAGATTATTGCTAAATTGTTGGCTAGGAGAATGAAACCTTTCCTTCCTAGCATCATATATGATAATGAAGTGGCGTTTATTACAGGAAGATGCATCTTTGTTAACTCTCTTTAGCATCATAGTTCCTCTTGGGGGTTCAACTTGAAAAAACTAACATGAAGACTTGTATCAAGGTGGATGTGTTGAAGGCATATGACTACCTAAATGGACTAGTTTGTGGAAAATTATGACAACCCTGGTTTTATTGGATAAATGGATTACTTTGATGCAATAGTGTTTTGAATCCACTTCATTTTCTTTACTCGCCAATGGTTTACCCTGTGGCATGTTTAGAGCAAAGAATGGAATTATACAGGGTGACCCGCTGTCTCCACTTTTCTTCACCATTACGATGGAAGATTAACCCATCTATGTAAGTCAGCTAAAGAATGAGGTGACATTAAACCTTATAAGATCCATGGGATGAAGGTGAATTCTCATTTAATCATTACAGATGACATATTATTCTTCATCGCCGGTCGTGATAAGTTTATGAGGGGAATTCAGAGGTTACTATATGTATTTAGAATCCTCATAGGCCTCTTCATTAGTGACATTAAATCCAGAATTCTTTTATCCAGGTCTTGTGACAATCGTTGAGGAAGATTGAAAGAAGCAATTGGACTGGAAGAAGGGTCATTCCCTACAAAGTACCTTGGCATACCTATTTCAGGTGGCAAAGGAAGAGGGACTGATTATATAGATTGTATTGACAATCTCAGATCCTGCATAGATAAATGGGATGGTCTGAAGATTTCAATGGTCAGGAGAGTAGTTCTAATTAGAAGTGTTCAGATGTCTAAATTCCATTTTTGTTGCAGACAAGTGGAACTTCCTAATTTCATAATAGACAAGTAAAAAGCTATCATGGTGGGTTTCCTATGGGGTGGAAAAAGCTATGCAATCGCATAGGTCAACCTTGCCAAATCGATGTTTGCTGGTGGACTAGGTATTAAGAATCCAACTAATCTGGCAACATCTGTCATGGTTAGGAGAGTTGACATGCTCCTCTGCAACCCTAACTCTACCTGGAGCAGATGGATGTATCTCCTCTATGGCGACAACTTGCTGGAGTTGGACCCTTCTCGGCCTGACATCTCCCATGCTCTGCGGTAGATGATCTACTCCTTGCCTGATCTGAAACTGAGTATTGTTGTAATAATAAAAAAAAATCAAAGTTTTAAATTCATATGATGTTGTAGAATAAAAAAATAACCACTTTTCATTGCTAATGATCATTTAGAACACTCACTTGGTGAGACATATTTGTGGACTAGTACATGAACTTCAAAAGTGTTCTCAAGATAGAGAATAAGATCAATGTATTGGAACATGTTTTCCTCATTATTTGACTCTAATTATATCCTAATATACTCAAATGATTTGAGTAGATACGTGTATGGAACTTCCCTTGACCAAAAGTTGACCATCAACTTGAACATAGATATGTTGCAGATACCAAATTTACAATCAATATGAATGATGTGGTTTGATAAATTCCATAATGTTACAATGTCTTATGAACATATAAGACTAACCTTTATATGTTATACACGTACTATTTTGATGGCCAAAATTTAATTTGGTAGGATAACTAGAAAGGATAAGAATAAGACGTGACCTAAATAATTCAAATCCTCTGTGAAGATGGTAATGGGACAAGATATTGAGGTAGTTCTCTAAGAATTAACTCCACCTCAAACGCCATATCATAATGGTGTTTGGGAGATATGGAATCACACATTGTTGTACATGGTGTGATATATGATGAGCCTAATTGGATTTCCTAATTACTTACGGGAAAATGCTCTAGAAACATCGTGTACACTTAACAATATTATTTTTAAATAAATTCCAAAAATACCAGATGAGATATGAATTAGGAAGCATCCTAGTATGTCTTTTTGGGGTTGTGAATCCTACATGAAGATTTCACTTCCTAAGAATTAGGACCTAAATCTGACTAGTATCACTCTATGTAGTATTCTACAAACACCAAAGGATATTATTCCTATTTTGCATCTAAGAACAAAGTATTTGTTGCTAGAGCTGGTACTTCTCAAGCGAAGGATTTTATATCTAGAAATAATAGTGTGAAGAAAATGACACTCTAAAAATACAAAAAATGACAATGGACCTGAAGAGGACCATGAGGGATCACCACAATTTGTTCTCTCATAGCCTCCCTTCAGCAAAAAGAGGAACAACATAGATCTATTAAGACTTTCCATGAGCCAAAGAAATTTGGATTTCTCATGACTCAAGAAGATGAGGTGTTGGTCATGGATCATGACGAACCAACCACCTACAAGGAAGATATGGATATACTAGAATCTGATTAGTGGTTTGAGGCCATGAGATCTAAAATGGACTCCATGTATACCAATAAGGTATGGACCTTGTTGGAACCATATAAAGGGGTAATACCCATCAGGAACCAGTGGATCTTTAAGAAGAATGACATAGATGGAAGTCTAAAGCTAAAAAGTCTGACTTGTTGCAAAAGGTTGAAACAAAGTTGAAGTTGTTGACTATAATGAAACTTCCTCACCATTATTCAGGATCAAGGTCAATGGATCATACCAGTTGTTCTAATGTATCACGACTTTGAAATTTGGTAGATGGATGTCCATATTGCATTCCTTAAATAGGATCTTGTTGATGATGTGTAAATGACACAACTTGTGGGTTTTGAAACTCTAATGTGTGGTAGAAAGGACTCTAAGCTGCAAAGGTCAATAAATGGATTGAAGCAAACATCGAAAAGTTGGAATCTTGATTTTTATCAATCGATGAAAGAATTTGGTTTCATAAAGAAGGAATATGAATTATCTTTATAATAAGGTTAGCGGGAGAATTATATTATTTCTCATACTATACGTAAATGATATGATACTAATAAGAAATTATACTCCAGATCAACAAAAGGTGAAGATGTAATTGGGAAATATTTTCTCAATGGCACAATAGGTGAAGCCACCTATAATCTAGTTATCAATATCATTCTAGAAGACTTCCTGGCTTGAGTTTATGTACATGAATTTACAAGTTATGCAGTGGTTTAGTATGTAGGACTCTGAGAGAAGAAACTTACCAAGGATCATGGAATAAGTATTTCTAAGGCCAGTTGTCCCAAATCATTAGAAAAGGGGGACCACTTGATTAAGGCTCCCTATGACTTGAAAAATGAATTTCTCATATCATGAAATGATTAACAATTGTGTAGATATCTTATATGCCTTGAGAATGATGAGCATGTTAAGAAGATTCAAATGAATGTCATTGAAATACAATGAGAAAATCCTCAAGTACTAGAAGAAGTAAGGATGCATTTCTAATTTATGTAGGTGAGCAAGAGCTGGTTGTAAAGGGATACAATGATGCTATATTCAAAACCCACATGGATAACTACTTATTGCAATATGGTTTATGTCCCTCAATGGTGGTACTATCTATTAGAAGAGCACCAAGACAAAGATAATAAAATATTCTACAATAAAAACTGAGTATGATGTTGCATTTTATGTCACAAAGTGAGTTTTATGGATAAAAAATTTAGTCAACATTTAATTTTTCATAGCATTTGTGACACAATACAACTACTATGATGGGGATGTCATAGAAGCCAAGGAACCAAGATGGAATACCTATTCCTAACACATTCTTTGATGCTTCCATCTCAATCAAGCAATTATTAAAAGAGGAGATGAGAATATCTATACCATACTTTCCGAAATCAAGTTTAGTTATTCCTTTACTAAGGCATCATTAAAGAAGAAGCATGATAATAATGTTATATGAATTGGTATAAGATACATAAGTGGTTGGATTTAGTGCAAGTCAGGGTCTGCTGGTTTATGTTCCCTAGAAGCCAGTCATTTTATGATAGATACAAGATTATTTTGTACTTTTGTTTTTTCAAACAAGGGTTATAACATTTAATTATGCACATTAGATTTTGTGATATTAATATATAACTGATGACCATGTAACATAGGTCATAGATATTAGATGCCAATTTAGGCACATAGGTACTTCTTAGAGATCAAATTTACTAGAGAGACCTACCTTGAGAGTGATTCATGGATTGTTATATGGTAGTCATAATTTTTTCTCAAATGCAAAATGGTGTTGAGGTCCATTATGTGTGCTGTTTACAAAATAATTCACTAGGGAGAATCAATTCTTAGAGTTTAACCTTTTTCATGAAAAAAAACCCTCTTAAACAAGTTCAATAATTTTTAGCATAGAAGGGTCGATCCCATGAAACAACTATATAAGATTTAAATATTGAATAGAATTGCTTTGAAAAAAAAGAGAACCTTGAACCAAAATTAATTTCCAGTTTAAATGGGAGAATTGTTCTAAGAACAAGAATGAGAATTTATCCTAAGAAAAGAAGTAAAGAGAATTATGATAAGAATAAATAAAAGAGAATTAAGATATGAAGAAGATTTCAAAGTAAAGGTGAATTAAAAACTGTGTTCAATCAATGATAAGGAATATTGGTGGTTTTGGGTTCTGACATCTAACCCACATAGAACTCTGATCAATAAACTTGTTGAAAAAAACCAACTACATGAGGGCAAATCAGAAATGCCCTTCCAAGCACACTTCATCAGATCAAGTTCCTTGCAAACCCAGAGATCCTGGTGTTTGTAGATCCTTGCCTTATAATCCAAAACATCTCCTTCTGAAGTTTCTTCCATATCTCTATGTGTTTTATTTGTTCCTTCTAAACATTTGGGGTTTGAGGGTTCTTCACCCAAGGTTAAAAAGTAGTAAGATGAGAGTTGAAGTTAGGAAACACGTGCAATAAATAAATAAAACACCATCTAATAGGTAAGACCAAAGAGTTAAATTTAAGCAAATCAACTACAAGATATGGGGCTATACCCATGACCGAATATAGAAAACTAGTCGCTCATTGTAGAAGATGATGCAAAAGAAGAATAAAGGAGAAAAGGAGTCATAGGATAGATGTAAGAATAAGAATATAGACGATATCCGACTCTAATCTAGTATTTATTGAATGAATCTCTTCTTCAATCATTTCCCAAACATACAAGAAGACCAAAGAAAATAAAAATATTAAGCACTCGAATTAGAAGATTAAAATGGAGTACAAGCGGTACAAAAGTCTAAGATGAAAAAGATAAAAGATGTCCTTATTTTCAGAGTCCCCCTCCTTTTCAAGGGGTAAGGAGGGGTGAAAACCATTAAAAATATTATTTTCTTCGTGATATACCAGTCAATCGACTGGTGTTCCCAGTTGGTGGATTGTGTTGCATGGTCGCATGGACTCAAGGGAAGTAAGTCAAAACCCTAAGGGTTGCTAGAGGCCTAGCCCAACTTATGGTCGACAGGATCTCTAACCAAGGCTTGGGCTCCAAGGGACTCTAGAATTCTTACTATAGGTCTCTTTTTCTAGAGTTAGGAGAAATAATTGTAAATGATCTGATGTTAATCGCAATGTAAGCCGTGGCGAAGCCGTAATCCTAAGGAATTCACTCCATTTGAGATAAAAAAAATAGTAACCTTAGATTTTATTTCTACGTCTTAGATAATCGAATCTCCACTCAATGTTTTCATTGATTTATCTAATCACATTACAGTTTGTAGTAGTCTCTGGAGCAACTTTCCTTGAGTTTGACATACATGCCTCTTGAGGCCTATACGATATTGATATGTATACTTGTGTTTAACGTGTAGTTTTCACGTATCACCTCACACCCAAATATCAAGTCAACTTCTCCATGCCCCCCGCCATGTACTGCCCCACTTCTGGGAATATACGTCTAGTTTGTCGGCAACGGGCATTTTTAGTGGTTCGCTAAATTGTAAGCGATTAGCATCACACTTCCCTGATGGGCATGTGACAACACTCTTATTGTCATAGGGACTCACGAGTCTGTCATTGCCTTATTGGGATGGAACCATATCTTGTGTTTCCCCTACCAGATCTTTACATTCTATAATGATCTCAATTTCGAGTTCATAGCAATATTCCATAGACTCTACGACTGACAGGGGATCTCCTTTTGCTTGAACTGGATTTTAGGGAAAATACACATATTATCGCCAGAAATATCATCTCTAGATAATCTCTTCACATTCATAAGCCTCCTTTCTCAAGGTGTGATATAGAACATGTAATACTATAAATTTTCAACCCCTAATCCCTCTTTCGAAACAATTAATGGTCTAAATGACTACCTATGGTGATCAAGAATGGATATTGCATTATACTTTCATAGAATTATGTCTGGAAATAAGATAAAAATATATATTAATGCATAAAAGTCAATTACAATGTATAATCGGCTACTCCCAGATCCTAAGGAATAAGGGGTTTAGCCCCACATGATTTCCATTGTCAAATACATATGAGAGAAGAGGAAAACGTGGGGAACATTAGAGAACTAAAAGAACCCCTAAATAAGATGATCTAGATGACTCCCTCATGGAAACGTGCCGATTTGCTAACCTCAGGTAGCAAATCCGTCCACTAGAGGTGCATGAATCTCCCGGAATGTGGCTTTCTGCTCCAATTTCTCATCTCCTTTGTCTCGGTTGCCATACAATGGAATAGAATGAGATAATTGAGTTTGGCCAAACTCCCCTTAAGTCATAGAAGTGACTTAGGGTTCCCTTAATTGCCAACCGTTAGATTAAATGTAACTTTAGATCTGCTTGATCCTACCGTGTCGGTACTACCGACGCCTTCAATAGTTGTGGCCGTCTGTGGTTTTGTCGGTACTACCGAGTTGATGTCGATAGAACCAAGATTTCTTGAGAAAATCTAACTCTTATCTGTGATGTTGTTGGTAATATCGACTTCTTTGGTCGGTACTACTGAGTTTTCTTAATTTCACATGTCCCTGTCTAAGAAAGTGTCAGTACCACCGACAGTCAACTCGGTAGTACTAATGTAACATCCCTGACCTGGGTTATGCTTTAACCCTAGGTGTTTTGTCTAATAAAGTTGATTAGATGCTTGCTCTTATCTTTTGAAAAGTAATTAAGGCTGAAGAGGAACTTATATTTCAATTATAGTCCTTTTTGAACAATGTTGAAAACAAGGTTTTGTTTGTTGTGGACTAAAGTGCAATTTACCCAAGTTGAGGGGTTAAATTGCAAATGTTACATGATAATATGTTCCTCATTTTTTTAAGAATCATGAGAATGAAAATGAAGTAGAGGTATGGCTTGGGAAAGCCTGAGTACCAAGAAAGAGCTGATAAAGCAATGTTTGTGCCTTTAAAACCTAGTTTTGGGGTAATGTGTAATTTACCCAAAACCTAGGGTTCAACATGCAAATTACCGCTTCAAAATGGTCCCTATTGTTTCTTGGGATCATGTGGAACAAATAAAATGAGAGGGGTGTCTCATTTGTACCTCTTTGAAGGAGAGAGAATCTTGATATTAAAATAATCAAGATTTAAGCATAATTGAAATCCTAATGCAATTTAATGCAAAAATAAATAAAATAATTGAAGGGCCTTCAACCAAAACTATAATGGTTGAGTTTAGATATTTATGGATGTCCTTGTGCCTTGCAAAGGAAAAGGAGATATCTACGTGAGTAGAGAACCCACTCACATTAAGAAAAGAAAAAGAAATATCCACTAACTTATGGATAAAACTATTATATGATTAAGGTGCTTAATTTATTTTTCCTTAATTCATGGATAATGAAGAGGATTTCGTAGGTGAGATAGATATCTTTGCATTCAAGGAATTGAGGGGGAGGAGGTGGCACTAATTTGGAATTAAAAGATTTTTATAAGGCATTTTCTCTCTCATTGATTTTCTTATAAGAAACACCTTTTACTACTCAAAACAAAGGCTTTTTCAAATCCACTTCTTCTCTTTTCTTGCAAAAACGACCAAAGGAGCTAGGAGCAGCAGGAGGACGACCCCCAACCTGTTGGTAAGCTTCTTGAATTCCTTTCACCTTGATTTCATGGTGGAAACCACAAATCAATGCATGATTTCTTCTTATCTCGATCCCATCTTCGATTCTAACCAATCCTTTTCACTCAAAGCTTGAGGACGAGCCTTGGGATAGTGAAAGGAGTTGCATCCACCATTGTTGACGTGAAGCTCCAAGCTTTGAAGCTTAATTGAAGGTGGGTTATATAACTTGAACCCCTATTCATTGTTATTGAATTCAATCCCTCAATCAATTATGTTCAATTACTCTTCTTGCAATCTCTTTGATTAGTTGATGCAACTACCATGATAATGGCAGTAGTTTTTGATGGACTAAGGCTTGATGAACATTCCAACAAGTTTCTATTACAAACAGTTTTAAGACTTTGGTCCAAACAATTTCACCAAACCGTTTGGAGGTTTGGATCCCAAACCGTTTAGAAGGGTTGATCATTTGGATGGGTTGACCATTTGAGGTCAGGACCCTAGTACATGTTGGATGATGATCCAATGGATCAAATTGATTAATTCAGTGTATGGACAATCTTACAATTAGAAACCCTAATCAACTTGTTGAAAGAAAACTTAATTGATCCAAACGATTTCAATCTGACTTGGACCAAACGGTCTTGAGACCGTTTGAGTCCAAACGGTCTTCAAACCATTTGGGATCAAACGATCTCAGGACCGTTTGGAGACCCAAGGTTGATTGTAGTTGATGAGGAAGATCCAATGGTTTTGATTGATTGAACATTCAGTAGCTCAATTGATGGACAATTTGACAAAGCAATCCCCAATTCAATTAGTTGAAGGATACCCCAATTGATCCTTGCGGTTTTGAGGCTGGTTTGGCCCAAATGGTCTTGCGATTGGTTGAGTCCAAATGGTCTTAAAACCATTTGGGGTCAACCGGTCTCAGGACCATTTGGAATCCAAACGGTTTCAAAACCGTTTGGAGTGAAATAGGTCAAAACCGATTGGAGGTTTCAAGGTGATCAAATTGATTGGAATCTTAAAGTGATGGTTGATCCATTGATCCAATGGTTGATCATGATTATTATCAATGATGGGAATAAAGGTTGAAACCCTAAAAGTACCTAGATTATCAATAACCTTAGAATGGTTAATCCCCAAAAGCTTATAGAAGCAGTAACTCAATACACTATGTCAACCATGAGTGTATGTACTTGAAATGATGAGTTGACCTAATTAAATCAAGTATTGTATAACTAACATCATTGGGAGGATGAGAGAGATATAATCATACATGAGTATTAATCATGTAGTGATTAGGGTATGATCCTTAATGAAGAGATCATGAAAACCCCAATCGAAAAGATTAATGAATCCTAACCCTAATTCAGGGCAATTCTGAGTGAAACCCTAATTTAGTGTAATAGTGAAACTCTAGTTGAGAGTGATGACATGAGTAATCCTAATTTTGATGAATAGCAAATCTCTAATCATGGCTAATTGAATATGAAACCCTAATTGGATAAATAGTAAGCCCTATTTGAGGGATATTGAATGTAAACCCTAATCTTGGGCAATATGGAGATAAGCCATCACCCTGAGCTGGGTAATGGGATGAGTAATCCTGATTGACATAAAATGAGAAACCCTAACCCTAGTGAGGGAATAGTGGTGTTACCCTTGAATAGTGATGCTATATTTTTTTTGCATCGTGCTGATATGAAATTGGTGTAACTGTTATCATCTGTACTAACCATGCAAGTATCATGAGATGATAATCATAGCCAGGTATGAGCTATGATGTTTTATTTATTAAAATTGTTATTGGGCCTTATGTGCTGTAATATGCCTTGTTGCCTAGTAAGAGGTAATAAGAGAGTTAATGGGCCTTAAGTGCCATGAGAGATGCTAATTTAACAAGTATCATGTTTACCTTGGTCAAATGACCTGAAGGTGAAAGTTACCTGAAAAAGTGGTAACAATGCTCAGTGATGAGTTAAGGGTTTGAATACCCAGATCCATGTGATTATGACATTAAGTTGTTAAGGAATGAATATTCCCAGTATTAAAATCAGGGACTGAGATCCCAATGTCTTATAAAGACTGAGAAGTAACTAATAAAAACAATACATGTTTCTTTGTAGCATTTGTCCTAATAAGTTATGTTTGAAAACTTGACTGATGCCAAAAGAATATGATAATGTACTTAATTAATTAAGTGAAACCTCTTTATGTAGAGACCTGACCATAGATCCATCATCGTCATAAGTTGGTGATGGTGAAACAAGTTCTCCTTCAGGAATTCCTAAGGAACACATATTTTTGAATATGTGGGGGTAATGGGCGCTAATACCTTACACCCTGATGAAGGGATTGATGTGAAATAAGTAATAAACCTCTCAATCCTTTATTAATTGTGTCAGGATGGATGTATCATGAATCTCTCGATGATGATGAATGTCGGGTCGAAATGAGATAAACATTAAATCTCTCGATTGCCGATGAGATTGCAGTTGCCTCTATAACTCTGTAGCAAAGTTGCCAGTATACCCTGGAACACTATGTTGAGCAGTTGACATAGTCCTGCTTGTAGTCTCGCACTGACCGAGATGTGAGAGGTCATGGAGTCTGGTTCTTCCTTTGACCTTCTATGGTACCGATTTCGACTTTGTAGTGGTCGGTTGGAGGATGAGCGGTATACCTCATCTCCTTGGGGCATAAATATGTTTGTAAAGTGTAATCAGCCATGTAGCATAATTGCAAAGGTCAAAATGTGAGAATCACTGGTTGATGTACATTGCTTAGTATATCCTAGAAGAATAAAACGATATACATGTTTCTTCAATATCTTGTTGAATAGTGACATATTGCTTTATCACGTCATAGCTGAATTGCTCTAAATAAGCATATTGCTCTAATCAGTTTAGGTATTGATTTATCTGCTGCTGGATATATACATGATTCTTCTGCTCAGTTTATTTTTATTAAACTGCAATAATAATGTTTTCGGCGGAGTGTTATATCTCTCACTGAGGCAATTTACAAATTGTCTCACCCCCATGGGATCCTACATTTTTAGGTGGATGCGGACGAGATAGAGGCAGAAATCCCATAGCTAGGGAAGAGCAGTAGCAACAGCAACAGGGAATGCAGTAAATCTACAGGTGGAAATACTGGTAGTCAAGTTTTGGAATAGATAGTCCTATATGTCATCTCTATACTCTCAGGTCCTAGGAGATAGTGCTTTTAATAAAATGATCTGAGATTTTGTCTTTAAGCCTCGAGGTTTTTATATTGCTTATGTACAGCTAAGATAGAGCAGTTGATGCTTGTATTCCTCGAGAAGGGATGATATATGATATGTATATATGAACCAGGATATAAATGTCATAATTTGGTTCTTATTCAAAGAGCTTTCCTGAGAATGGATCTCTTTGAAAATGGTTTTAATTTTTAGTGATTTTTAGTAATCTGCTGCTAACAATAGCTTCCACTTAGTTAATTACGTTTTATTCGAATTGTTCACGACAACTAAGCTGTGTAGTTTCTTGTATATTTACCTCAAATTCCACAAAAGCTGAACATAAGCCCTCAAATGATATTGAATCATTTAGGATCATTACAAATACATTTATTTGATGCAATTAAGCATCACAGGCTATTGATAATAAATAATGGATAAATTAATATGAAAATGAACAATAAGTGCACAAAAATCCATAATAAAAATCATGTGAAAATGACAATTATCCAGTGCATCAAACACCGCAAAGCTTAAATGTTGCTCGTCCTCAAGCAACACACCCTTAGATATTTTCGAGACAAGTCAATAAAAGGACATAAAAAATGAAATTGTTTCTCAACTATCCCCACCTGGTGGTCCCAAACTTGTTTTTATTGACCACTAAACAATCAACTACTCTCAAGGACCAAATATATCCATAAAAGATGTCCATCCTTAGATCAGTGAACCATGATCAATAGAGCAGTTAATGTCATAGTCAATCAGGCATTCACTTGAAGAGAATAATCATTTAAGTGGCCTACCAATAAGAGAAATGAATGGAATGAAATATATGGTTTATGAAGAATCACAAGTAGGATCTAAATTATTTATGCAAAAATAAAACATGATGAACCTATAAGGTGAAGATAATGATAAATGCCTAAATTCTAATACCTATTATGGGTGGAATGATTCATGTATTAAAAACCTCATCAATTGGTTGAGAATAAAGTAAAGAAAAGAATACATCATGTGAATGTTTCCATCTCTTTGTGAAGAGTTTAGGGCATCCTTTATCCTTCTTTGTTTCATAATATTGCTTGATTTTTTTCTTTTCATTGACCCACTATTTAGCATGATGGAAAGTTATTGTGACATCCCAGTATTTTATAAAACTTAATTTAATGTGTGACATTCAAATTGAAACCCTCACCTCAGTGAGAATCCCATTTCAGAACACCACACTAGGCTAATAAGAAGAAAATCAAGGGAGTCAAAGGGAAACAACAATGGCATATGCACATGAACAATAATAAAAATCATACATCACATGCTCACCATTCAACATATAATTACAACATGAATTGTTACAATATTTGATATTACATATTGAACAGAAAACTTCTACATATACATGTACCACCACTAAACAACAAGATCTTAAGACAAAAAGTCCACCCGTACATCATCTCGATCGCCACACAACTCACAACTATCAATCTCTTTAAGATCATATGTCAACATACCTAAAACAAAGATTACATGTGGTACATGTCAGGATAATATTTAAGAACATTATACTAAGTATTCCTACATGTCTTTTATATAACTCTCATTACTAAGACTTGGCAATAAGATTAAACAAATACTTGGTAGCAATAAACAAATATAAGTAAAACATATACTTGCACAAAGATATTTGTTGCCAAAAGAGAATACATATTTTTGGCACATTTTCCATTATATCATCCATGCATTTAATCCCTGAGAGTTGAATGCATTAAGGCCTTTATGATCTACTACCAAAGAGTTGGATCATTTCACAATGTGATCTACTACCAAAGAGTTAGATCACTTCCAAGTACTTTGCTACCAAAGAGTTAAAGTACTTACTTTCCATCACTTTACTACTAAAGAGTTGAAGTGCTTCGATATAATGGAACTGATATATTATGTTTCATGTGTTCATAACAAAAAGTGTGGAAAATCAAGCAACATATCATACAACAACAATCATTTCATCCAATATAATGCCAAGTATTTTACTACACATATAATGCAAGCATACTATATAATAAGCCAAATAAGAGGTAATAGCGTACCTTCCACCAAGACAATATAATCTTCATATACTTGAGTCAACTATCACTCGTGGTCAAACCCTGATAAGGACAAGATTATACATATCATCATTAACCCCAGTTATGTCCATTAGGATTTAGCTTAGTCATTAGGATATGTGGATCATTATTTCTCTCATCTTCATGTAGTTAACTCTCTGATCTTATTTTCCAATTATATTCTAGATTAGTATAGATCTTATGGATATTATGTTGCATCTAATTATATGCCCATATTAACCCTAGGTTACATGTACTAATAAAGTTAGGGTTTTCTCATCATTTTAGGACCATTTAACATGTAACATGCTTTAAAAACATAAATATTATATACCAAATTTATAAAGGATTCCAGATATTGATACGAGGTTGTCCTATAATTTCCATCATTTATTGATCATAAACGTATTTATTACATTTTATGTAGGGTTATTAACCCTAATTATCCATATGAGGCATGTTACATGAATTTAGGCATTAAACTCATTATCTCACACTTTATATGCATTATATATCATGTTTCATATTTATTTGAAGATTATCATAATTTATGAACATCATTTGCAATTTATTATATATTAGCATTATCATTCTTACACAAGATCCGTGAAATATAATCATAAAACGACTGGAGTTTGATTTTATATTGTTCTAGACATTTTTCTGAGAATATCCATACCTTGTTTGTATTTTTCTGATAAAGATACTATTTTCTATGATTTATCTAAGAACTATGAGTTTTTGGGATTTGTTTGGGATTTTCCCTTTTTTCAACAAATCGGTTGTTGCCACATATCCACAGTGGGTGTGGCTCACTCATCTGGTGCCCACGTTGAATCAGTTGGCTTTCTTTGGTTGGACCGTCTAGTGACTGGGCCTGGTCCGCCTCTTCCCCCTTTCCCAAATCGCTGGTACCTTTGTTTCCTCTTTGAAATAGACAGAGCACCACCTCAAGTGGTATCTCCTGGTAGTTGCAGTTGACGCCCACATCTCCAGGCTCGATTCTTCTACATGAAGCTATTGCTGCTTCCTCCTTCATTCTCCGTTTCCATGACATAGGCACATCCGGCTGGAAGATCTCTGGTGGAGGAATTTGTGGCGCCTACTCCTCATCTTCTTAATCTTCTTCAACGACTAGGTTTAAGGTGTAGATCACTAGGTTTCTATCTTCTTTTTCGGATGGAACTAGGGCTCACTGGAGTCCTCTACGCCCAACCTCTTCCCCTCAGCGTGACCCTTTGGGTCTGCAAGGCTACTCATCATTAGCTCCTTCTTCCACTCATAGTGGTACCCAAAGCAGAGAGGAAGCTCTGAAAGACAGTTCCATCTACCGCCTCCCCTTGTGGTCTTCATGTGCGATGGAGAGAGCAGGGGAACGACCACTCTAATATGTTGTTTCTAAGCCAAAGCCCCTGATGTAAGGGTCTACTAGTGATTTTCATCGACGCCAAGCTAATCGCTAAATGTGAAACTGCTCTTGACCCACAATTACTATCATGGAGGGGCAGGGGAGTGTGACATTTATTGAATCCTATTGTGTGACACTAGCTGCCAATCAAACTTAGTTTCGAAAATTATTTTGGAAAAAGGAATATGATTCCGACCCATGTCCGTATTTGGGCTTGAGAAGGAGTTGGTTTGTGTTGACAATCCTAGGAGTTAAATCCAATAGGAGAGAAGATGACTCTCTATTTGCAACATTAGACGTGGATTAGGAATTGAATTATGAATTGGAGTGAGATTCATAATTACTAATACATGTCATGGAGGTCTATAAATAGAGGCCATGGGGGAGGCCATTGAGATCATCCCATCAGTTATTTGTTGTTAGTGCTTCTTTTGTAGAAGATCTAGAAAATAAGAACAAATGGTACTGCTCTCTTTTGGTAAGAGAGGCTCAACGACTTTTCCATGAAGTGAAGTAGCGGCAGATAGTCAACGACACATTGGTGGTGCATCAACAACTACAGCATATCTGACCGTGGAGGACGCACATCGGTTGGTGGAATTACGTTGATATTACGGCAACGACTACGACAGAAGTCTATCCGTTCAGCAAAGGACGTGTTTTCTCTCTCAGGCGGAGAGAGCACTTGGTTGGCAGGCGAGGTACACAACCTCGTCAAGAGTAGAGGCAGCCCGGTCAGCGGTTGCAGCGACAACAGGCAAGTGCACAACTATGTGTTTGATTGCCTACAATGACAGAGGTATTGTGAGGAGAAAAAGATAAGTGAGATATTTTGTACACGTTTGAGTATAATTGTATTCTTCCTATCTTTGTTCTTGTATGAGGGGAGCAATCCGGATTTAGGGGTAATTAAATCTGGACGGCGTGAGTTGTAATCTTGATTACATAGTGCTTGTTGGTCGGCATTGCCCCATGGTTTTTCTCTTCTCATCTTGGGGAGAGTTTTCCACGTTAAATCTTACGCTTTTAGTTTTGCAGAACACGTCGCTTACAAACCACAAATTCCTAACAAGTGGTATGAGAGCAAGGTTGGAAGGTTGAAGTGGAAGTGACAATGATGTCTGAAGACGGGAAAATACGCATTGACAAGTTTGATGGCAAGGATTTCGGCTTCTGGAAGATGTTGATTGAAGATTATCTGTACCAGAAGAAATTGCATCAACCTCTGGCGGGGACTAATCTTGAACAAATGAAGTAGGAGGATTGGGATCTCCTTGATCATCAAGCACTTGGGGTGGTCAGGTATATTTGATGCGTCAAATATAGCCAATGAGAAGACAACGACGGGACTTCGGAAGATGCTATCAAATATTTACGAGAAGCCTACATATGCAAACAAGGTATATTTGATGCGTCATTTGTTCAACCTGAAGATGAATGAAGGAGACTCGATAGTAGATCACATCAATGAGTTCAATGTCATAATTACTCAACTAAACTCAGTGGAGATAGTGTTTGATGATGAAGTCATAGCCCTTATCTTACTTTCCTCTTTGCCCAAGAGTTGGTCTGCTACAGTGACAACAATCAGCGGTTCGTCAGGAAGCATGAAGCTAAAGCTTGACGATATTTGAATTTTGATTCGGAGTGAAGACATCTGCAGAAGGGAATGTGGAAAATATGATTCTTCAGGTTCAGCTCTATACATTGACGGTAGAGGACGAAATCAGAGTCGCAATCACAGTTCTAATCGCAGAAAGTCAAAGACAAAGAGTAAAGAATGTTACTGTTGCGGAAAAGTTGGACACTTCAAGAAGGATTGCAAGATCTGCAAGAAGGTGTCACAAGAACTTACCAAATAACACAAGGATGATGACCAGAGTAATATAGCTGCCATGGCAGAAGATTTAATATTTACAGTCCAAGAGCAGGGTTTGAACACATATGCTGGTGTTGAGTGGGTTGTAGACATAGGAGCGACATGTCATGCTGCAACTCACAGGAAGTTCTTCACAAAATATAAGAGAGGGAGCTTTGGGAATGTGAGGATGGGGAATGCTAGCTACTCAAAGATCATTGGGATTGGTGACATTTGCGTCAAAATAGATGTTGGGTGTACTATAATGTCAAGGATGTTCGTCATGTTCCAGACTTGAGGCTTAGTGTAATTTCTGGTTCCTTGATGGATTGGAGTGGATATTATTTCAGGTTCGGTGGTGGCATGTACAAAGTAACAAAAGGATGTTTGGTGATAGCTCGAGGCATACTATGTTGCAATCTATATAAAACCACATTGAGAGTACACAAAGAGAAGGTTTAGGAAGTCAAGAAGACAATGCTAGTTCAAAAGAGATGAGGAGGACTTGGAAGTACTCCTATAGATAGTCGCAGGTCTGAGTTGTGGGATTCTCTCAGTGATTTCAGCAAGGGTAGAAAGGTAAGTTTCTACAAGCATTAGGACAACTCCCAGTTAGAGAAGATTGTTCCAAAGACTTCTTCTAGATAGTGTGCACATGAGGAAGAAGGACAATACAATGAACATATAGTTGATGCATGTAGAATGGAGGAACAGGCTCTTAATGTGGGGTTATATCAACATGGGGAGTGTCAAAGGAAGGTTTCTGAGTCTTACTGTAGAAGGTTAGAAACACAATTTTCATCTAGGATGGCTCGATAGACCGATCAATGGGAGAAAAGAAAGTTCTAGACGTGTACATGGAGAGAGAAGCGATGTTGCCAGGATACTTCTTCTCAGTTACTTGGGAATAAAGTGAAGTCAGGGTGGTACTTCAAGAAAAGGGATGAAAAGGAAAAGATGTTGACATGCTTGAGGAGAATGACCACCTATCAGAATCCATCACAGGTGGTGATGGAATCCAGAAGTTACACTGGATGATTGCTGAAGACAAAGTCTCCGTCATGGGCCAGAGGGGGAGATTGTTGCGAAAAGGAATAGGATTCCGACCCATGTCCTAATTATATTTGGGCTTGTGTAGGAGTTGGTTTTTGTTGCCAATCCTAGTAGGAGTTAAATCCAATATAAGAGAAGATGGCTCTCTATCTGCAACTTTGGAAGTGGATTAGGAATTGGACTATGAATTGGAGTGGGATTCTTGATTGCTACTACATGTGATGGAGGCCTATAAATAGAGGCCCTGAGGGTGGCCATTGGGATCATCCCATCAGTTGTTTATTGTTGGTGCCTTCTGTGGTAGAAGAGCTAGAAAACAAGAATATCTGGTAGTGCTCTCTTTTGGTAAGAGAGGGTCAGCGACTTTGCCTTGAAGTGAAGTAGCGGCTGACAGTCAGTGACACATTGGTGGCGCATCAACAACGGCGATGTATCCGGCCAGTGGAGGACACACATCAGTTGGTGGCATTCTGTTGGTGTTGCGGAAGCAACTATGAAAACAGTTCGTCCGTTCAGCGGAGGACATGTTTTCTCTCTCAGGCGGAGAGAGCTCTCTGGTTGGCAGGCGAGGTACACAACCTCGTCAGGAGTAAAGGTGGTCCGGTCAGCGGTTGCAGCGACAACAGGCAAGAGCACAACTGTGTGTCTGATTCCCTACAACGACAAAGGTGTTGTGAGGAGAGAAAGATAAGTGGGATATTTTGTACACATTTGGGTGTAATTCTATTCTTCCTATCTTTGTTCTCGTGTGGGGGGAGCGATCTGGATTTAGGGGTGATTAAATCTGGACGATGTGATCTGTAATCTTGATTACATAGTGCTTGTTGGTCGGCATTGCCCCGTGGTTTTTTTCTTCTCATCTTGGGGAGAGTTTTCCACGTTAAATCTTGTGCTTTCAATTTTGCAGAACACGTCACGTACACACCACAGATTCCTAACAAATTATAGCCTTGATCTATCATATATCAAATGCACATTATTTCATCATTTTGAATCCCAAAAAACTTCATCTAGAAACCTTGAAACTTTATGAGATTCAAACCTTAGATTCATCCTCATCGTATCTACATTCCATTAAATTTTGGTGCCAATTTACCACTATTTGACCAATAAACTTATTAATCCAAAATGTCACATATTTAGGGTCATTAATCATAATATTAACATCAACAACTCCCAACACTTGTCAAACTAACTGATGTACCTTCATTTGATCAAAAGCTACTTCAAAGTCTATTGTTATGCCATTATATCATGCAAAACCAAGTAATATATCAATATCACCATCTATACACATGGACTCAATTTCATTATTCTTATCTGCATTGCATGATTCAATTAATGAATTGAGTAACCAAGAAACTTAAAAGTTTAGTACATCACATTCTACACACCTTAAAAGAAATTTCATCCTCGAAATTAAACCAAAATCTAGTACATCACATCAAATATATCTTATAATAAATTTCATCCTCAAAATTAAGCTATTCGCATACTCTAAGGAAAACCAAAAGGTCTTCATCTACATGTAGGCACCACTTTAGGTGCAACATCTTCACAAACAGAAGCTCGATAACTATTTTTATATCAATCCTAGGAGATTTCTAAAACATATAGGATGAAGCCCTTAACATATAATGTTGAACCAAGGTTTAGAAACTTTGGCGATGTCATTTCATCTTTTGCATCAAGATTCTCATATTACTTTAACCCAAGCATTTAGGTTTCAACATAAATTTATACAATTTATGAAGGAGTTAATCTTTGTTAACCCACTTTATCCTTCTAGATGATATCAAAGTGTCATCATCATCATTATGTTGTGTCAATTGTTAAATTGTATTCTTCTATCTTTATTAAGCACTAAGTTTAGCACATCATTGACATGTGTCATTAATATGCTCTCATTCATCTTTCACATATTAGGTTACACTATTTTTTAGTGTTTTCATAACTTGATTAACCAACTATATCACATTATCATCATCATTCATGTATATGGTTAACCATTTATATCATAGAGTTGTCAAACTATCTCTAGGTTTTTCATCATGTCATATCCATGTATTAAATATCAAGATCAAATCACATTCTTACATACATTATATCATGGTTGTTCTAAAAAAAAACTTATACAAGTGGCGTGTCAAATATATATTAAAACTTTATCTAGTCCAATTGAGGTTCTGCTAATCTATATGAGGGTATTATCATGCTTAATCTCTATGGGCGCACTCAACTTTTTGAGTATCATATGCACTAGATCTTTCTTCCCTCATGGTCTAGGCTTCTCAGGTCTACCTCATTGGCACTAGTGATCAACTTCTCAAGCTCTAGCCACATAAGCACAAACCAAAACATGCCATGACATTCTCTTCATATGTCTATATTCATGCAACACTATTCCCCAACTCTCTATTTCTTATATACAACCACTAGATTCCTATAATGAACCACCAACCCGAGCATGAGGCTTTCACAGAAACTAACATTGTTACCTCCTCTAGGGTCTTGGTACTCTCTCTCCCTCACCCAGATACTAAGTTCTCATATTCATGTTCACATACACATACATAACCAACCTCTCTCTGACTCTAGGGTTTGGTCCTCTCCAGGACATCTAGGGTTCAAGATACCTATAGGAATCATGCACTGAGAAACTCAACTCATTCACTCAGGAGTAGTCTAGTTTAGGACATCATATCACTTATTTCTCATAATTCTCATATCATGGAGTTTATGTTCTCTAACTTTCTCCCTATGGGTCTCACTCTCTCTGGAGTTAACCCTAAAACTATTCCAAACACTAGAGGTCCTCCTTTGTAAAAGAGATTGAGGCTCTTGCTGACTCACATCTTGCCTTAGCGTATCTTATCTTAACTTAGAAAAACACACGTACTTGCATCATCAAAACTTATGTCAAATCCTCAAATTAGAACTTAGGTCCTCAAAAACAAACATGTATCATCATAAACTGACGTATATCAACTGTATAATACTTAGATCATCATCTAATCTTATTTCATCTATTATAAATCGACTTATATCTACTATATAATACTTAGATCATCATCCAATCTTATTTCATCTATTCCATCCATTACATGTATTCCAACAAGGCTCCATACATCTAATCTAGAACTACTCTCTCTTCTAGACTGATTTCATTCATTTTCTCATAGGTTGCATGACCACCTCCTACTTGTACATGTGTGGGGACACAATTTTGTAATACTTACATATATAATAAAATATTATATAGTTTTTCACTGATAAAACATGCATCAGAGAAAACTATTGAGGTTCGATCTGATTGAAATCAAAAACCAAATCTACAAAATGAGTGTCCCACACAGTATAGAGTCCAGTGTCATGTCACCTAGAGAAAAGTGTGAGAACATGATGTAGACTAGAGTAGCTACCCTAGACAACGAGCGCTATATGTCTAGGATTTCACTTCCCTTGATGCACATCATTTTTGAATAATGTAATGTCCCATACCTTCACATTATAAGGAAAGAATGACATCTTAGGATTTGCTATAAAACAAGCACTAATCTAGACCAAGTTCTCAAACATCTAGGTTCTAACCTAGAGGCTAGGTTAGATCTAGTCTCTAAAATACAACTAATCTAACCCTAAAGGTTTTCACGTTCAATGTTTTCTTTAGTTTTGAGTTGCATAATGAGAAAATGTCAGGCTTTGTTACTGTTCATGCTCTGATACCACCTGTGACGTCCCCAGATTTTCTAAAACTTAATCTAATGTGTGACGTCCAAATTGAAAACCTCACGTCAATGAGAATCCCAATTCAAAACACCACACACTATTCTAAGAAGAAGAAAATCAAGGGAGTTAAAGGGAAACAACAATATCACATGCACATGAACAATAATAAAAACCATACAATACACGTTCACCATTCAACATATTATTACATCATGAATTGTTACAACATTTGATATTACATATTGAATAGCAATCTTATACATATAGATGTACTACCACTAAACAACATGATCTTAAGACAATAGGTCCATAAATACACCAGCTTGCCACACAACTCACAACTATTAAGCTCTTCAAGATCATATGTCAACATACCTAAAACAAAGATTACATGTGGTACACATCAACACAATATTCAAGAATATTGTACTGAGTATGCCTACGTATATTTTTATATACCTCTCATTACTAAGACTTGTCAATAGGATTAAACTAATACTTTGTAGCAATAAACAAATATAAGAAAAGCATATACTTGCACCAAGATATTTTTTTATCAAAAGAGAGCACATATTTTAGGCACATTTTTTCATTATATCATCCATGCATTTACTACCTGAGAGTTGAATGCATTATGGCCTTTACGATCTACTACCAAAGAGTTGGATCATTTGACAATGTGATCTATTACCAAAGAGTTGGGTCACTTCCAAGTACTTTACAACCAAAGACTTGAAGTACTTACTTTCCAACACTTTACTACCAAAGAGTTGAAGTGCTTGGATATAATGGAACATATGTATTATGTTTAATGTGTTCATAGCAATAATTATAGAAAATCAAGCAACATATCATACAAGAATAATCATTTCATTCAATATCAAAGGCCATGTATTTTACTACACATATAGTGCAAGCATATTGTATAATAAGCCAAGTAAGAGGTAATGGTGTACCTTCCACCAAGACAATCTAATCTTCATATTCCTGAGTCAATTATCACTCTTGGTCAAACCCTGATAAGGACAAGATCATACATATCACCATTAGGTTCTCATCATCATTAATTATAGTTATATTCATTAGGGTTTAGCTTAGTCATTAGGATATGTACATCATATTTGTCTCATCTTCATGTGGTTAACTCTCTGATCTTATTTTCCAATTATATTCCAGATTAACATAGATCTTCTGGATATTATGCTGCATCTAATTATATGCCCATATTAATTCTAGGTTACATGTATTCATCAAGTTAGTTTTTTTTTTCATCATTTTAGGACTAGTTAACATGTAACATGCTTTATAAGCATAATTATGATCTAGAAATTTAATGAAGGGTTCTAGATACTGATATGAGCTTGTCCTGTAATTTCCATCATTACTGATCATAAATGTATTTATTACATTTTATGTAGGGTTATTAACCCTAATTATCCATATGACTCATATTACATGGATTTATGCATTAAACTCATTATCTCAGACTTTATATGAATTATATATCATATTTCAGATATATTTGCATATTGTCATAATTTATGAACATCACTTGCTATTTATAGTATATTATGTTAGCATTATCATTCTTACACAAGATCTGTGAAATATTATCATAAGAAGACTGATATTTTGATTGTATATTGTTCTAGACATTTTTCTAAGAATAATTGTGAGGGTGGGATTTGTTTGAGATTTTACCTTTTTTCCACTAAATGGATGTTACCAAGTATCCACTATGGGCGCGGTTCACTCATCCTGTGCCCACGCTGAGCCGGTCGACTTTCTTTGGTTCAATCGGCTGGCAACTAGGCCCGACCTGCCTCTTCCCCCTTTCCCAAATCACTGGTGCCTCTGTTTCCTCTGTGAAATAGAGAACCGCCTCAAGCGGCCTCTCTCGTTCGCTGTAGTTGACACCCACATCTTCAGGCTTGATTCTTGTACATGAAGCCACTGTTGGTTCCTCCTTCATCCTCTATTTCCATGACTCAGGCGCCTCTTGCTGGAAGATCTCTGGAGGAGGAATTTGTGGCGCCTGCTCCTCATCTTCCTGATCTTCTTCTCTGACTAGGATTAAAGTGTAGATCAATAGGTTTCTAGCTTCTTTTCTCGGTGTTGGATGGAACTAGGGCTCACTGGAGTCCTCTGCACCCAACCTCTTTGCCTCAACACAACCCTTCGCGTCTGCAAGGATACTTGTCATCATCTCCTTCTTCCATTCATGGTGGTACCCAAAGCAGAGAGGAAGCTCCAGAAGCATGATCCACCCGCCGCCTCCTCTTGTGGTCTTCATGGGCAATGGAGAGAGCAGGGGGAATGACCACTCTATTCTGTTGTTTCTAAGCCAAAAAGCTGATGTAAGGGTCTAGTAGTGGCTTTCATCGACGCCAAGTTGATCGCTCAATGTGAAATTGCTCTTGACCCACGATTACTATCATGGAGAGGCGGGGGGCGTGAATCCTTTATCCATGACCTCCGGCTTGACACAGCATGGAGGATGAGGTACCGGGCATCCGATTAACCCACATCCATCTGCCTCATCTCTCTAAGTCACCCATCTGAGACATTTCTTGACTCCTGCTGACACTAGCTGCCAATCAAACTTAGGTTAGAAAATTATATCCTTGGTTTATTTTATATCAAAAGAACATTATTTCATCATTTTCAATCCCAAACAACTTCATCTAGGTACCTTCAAACTTTATGAAATTCGAACCATAGCTACATCCTTAACGTATCTACATTCCATTAAATTTGGTGCTTAGTTACCACTATTTGACCAATCAATTTCTTAATCCAAAATGTCACATATTTAGGGTCATTAATCATAATATTAACATCAACGACTCTCAACTCTTGTCAAACTAAGTGATGTACCTTCATTTGACCGAAACCTACTTCAAAGTCTAATGTTATGCCATTATAACATGTAAACCCAAGTAATATATCAATATCACCATCTATACATATGGACTCAATTTCATTATTCCAATTTGCATTGCATGATTCAATTAATGAATTGAGTAACCAAGAAACTCAAAAGTTCACTCCATCACATCCTACACACCTTAAAAGAAACTTTGTCCTAAAAAATAAGTGAAAATCCAGTCCATCATAGTTATGCTCATGCTTCACTAATATGTCACATTCAATTCATTTTTTTGTTGCTTTTTTCTAAGGTTATGGATGTGTATCCCTGCACTCTTATTTCAGAGGAAAACAATATAACCACATGATGTGAAAATAAATGATGCAAAATGCATGCTATCTACATGAAATGTACATGTTATGTAACTAGATGGTATGCACACAAATTGTTTTTGCATTTTTTTTTCATTTTGTAACTAATGCAATAAAAGAGAAACTAATTATCATGTCACCTATTTTACCATGCAATGCAATCAAAAGGAAATAATTCAGGCTACTTGATTATCTTAAGGTGGTGGATCGAAATGAATGGAAAAGGGATGGAATCACATAATTAAGAGATAATGCCATTCACGAACTATGATATGTCCCTCTCCAATGACTTGTCTACAGGATAACCTAAGGATTTCTTTCTAAATTTTCAATTTAAGATCTTTTTTATTGTTTGATCAATTTAGGCACAAACCCCCTATTCATGCACATTACATGAACAACTAAGCTTTGCATTCATATCAAATGTCCTTAAGCTGACTAACCCATACACTTCCTCTAGGTGGTGTAACTCAAGAAATTTGCAACTAACATTATATTTCTTTTTTATTTTAATTTCCATTGCAAACACCCAAAAGCACATGACAGTGACATGAATCATGAATTGAGATCCACTATTACACTAGATAGATGTGGATCCTACAACTTGGAAAAATAAAAGCTAAAAAGCAAATAAAGACTAAAAGAAAAATAAAAAACTGAAGGATAGAGTTGTTGCAACACCCCCTAAGATTCAACATGACTATATATGCATAGTTAGAATCCAACTTAAGAGGTGGAATGGTGGTACCAGATCAAAAGGGTGTTGGTGGAGGTTGTGGCATAGTAGGATTGTGCGGGTAGAAGGTTCCCTGAAATGATGGGGCCTTCTGCAACATCTGTGGAGGCAGTGGATATCCACCAAAGTAGCCCTGACTCCAATAGTTGTCAAATTACGAATGTTGATAGCGCTTCATCTTCTATAGACATGTGTACATGTATTCTTGGTTGTCCAAGAGAAGTCACTCATTTTTTAGAATCACCTGCAGGTTTTGATAGAGCCATCCTTGGACATCACGGATGCCTTCCAGTGTAGCACTCTACTGGTGCTGCCCCTACTGAATCTCCTGAAGTATGTCATACATACCTACCATTGAATAGGGACCATCCTCCTGGGAAGGTGGTGGAGCAGAAGAATCAGAGGTTCCATGTACTCTCGTATGCTTACGGGGGACCTGCCTCCTCCTCCTCCTCTTCTTCATTCTACTCCTGTTGTTGCTCTTGATCAACATCTTCTTCTTCTTCATCATCCCCAGAGTCGTCCTCTACAAGCCACCTCATGTGATATAAGCCTTGCAAGATGTAGACCGGATCAGGGAGCTTCCTCTCCAAATACTGGCCACCCACTGTACATCATGCGTATGCTATCCCTTGTCACACATTGAGGACATTAGCTCACTTAAAATGTTTTGGGTCAAACATGGCAGCAGCCTTCAGGGATTTGGAGGTGGAGAGGTCAAGGTTAAGATAATTTTCTATCAGAGTGATAAGTCCTCCAAAATGGATGGGAGGAGTCCTCTACACCAGTATCTTCACTGACATCATATGTTGGAGGAAGAATGAACCAAAGTCCACATTCTTTCCTCCTAATTCTGGAAATTTGTAGAGGAAGTAGAGATCCACCCGCTGAGTGTTACCATGCCCCGGGATTGACTTGGCGAAGATGGTGTTGGTGAGGAAGCGATGAAGGATGTGAGAAAATGGGTGCTCAATTTCGATGATGGAGTTTATATGAAAGATGATGTGGTATCCCTCTGGCACCTCCTCCAAAAGTTTCCACGCACCCTTGATGTCAAAATTGTTGGGGACAAAGATTCTTCATCCATCGTCTACCCATAGATGGCATTAAACTGTCGTCGTGCCAATTTATATTCGGTTTTGAAGAGATGAAACCTGATGCGGCCTTCCCTCCATTCATATCCATGCTCAGGGATGCAACATATCTCTAGCGAGGCCAAGAACTCACACACAAGCTCCAGGAAGGTGAGCCAATCACTGAAGAGTGGGTGATCTCCCAACAGCCCTTGGAGCACACAGACCTGGCAGAGGTTGTCGGTGAAGCCCAAAGCTATGATGAATGCACAATCTCCATAACATGTTGTAGTGATCTCCCTCTTCATCAAGTCCTCATATATCTTCTTCACATTGGCGTTGGGATGGGAAATGCGGGTTGGTTTTAGAACCAACTCAGTACGCCCTGCCGATGAAGAAGCACCTCTCCTGGACACCATCTCGATGGTACAAGAAATGGATGGAGAAAAACGAAGCTTGTAGAAGACTTTGATTTCCCTACATTGCTTTCACAATACTGCTTGAGAGAGGTGTCCTGAAGGTGTGAAGAAAACAATACACACACCCTCCTTATATAGCCATCGGCTAACCTATTGCCGATGTGTCGGTAGTACCGACATGGAGTTAGTAGTACCAACTTTTTCTCCATAATCTGGGTTATTTGTAACAACCGTTGATACCAACTCTCCTTATTTGTCAATGTTGGCAGTCACGGATTGTCATGTGTTGGTTGTGCTTCTTAGTGTGATCTAAGTGTTTCTAACCTGGAGCTTGCATTTCCATCAATGCGACCGACTTCATGTTAGTAGTAATGAGTCCTTATCAGTTAACTCGACCCCTTTTCTACAAAACGTTGGTGCTACCGAGCCTTTGGTTGGTAGTATCGAGTTCCTTTGAATTTTTATTCGCTCACCCGTGTTGCATGGGTACTACCAAATTTGCGGTCCGTAGTACTATTTAATTAAAACTTTATTCCTTTTCCCCTATGATGTCATCATTACTACCATCTCAACAGTCGGTAGTATTAACCTATCGTCAACATGCACACCATACAAATATGATCAAGGTACCTTTTTTGTATGAAACTAATAAAATGCAAATTATAACTATGAACACTACAAACTCGAATGTAAAGAACAAAAAGATGGTTGGGTTGCCTCCCAACAAGCGCCCTTGTTTTACATAATACGCTCAATGAACAAAGCACAACATATCATTGAAGCTCAATGAGCTTCAACTCCTCTTCTTTCTTAAACCTCATTTCTCCCAAAGTAATGTTTACGCCATTGGACATTTACAAGGAATGGCTCATCCCCATTTCTTATCTCCAGCACCCCATGGGGAAAACCTGAATTACCTCGAAAGGACCGCTGCATCTAGATCTCAATTTACCAGGGTATAATTTTGACCTAGAATTGAACAAAAGTACCTTATGTCATTGTGGCATCCAACTTATAAAACACAAGATTAACTAGTGGAAGCGAATCATTTACAGTGGATTACTGAAAAATCACTAAAAATTAAAACTTTTTGCAAAGAGATCCATTCATAGGAAATCTTTTACAACAAGAACCATAGTATAGCATTTACATTCTGTTTCAAAGTACATGTCTTGCGCTATCTCTATTCAAGATTCACAACATCAGTTGTCTCAAGACATAATATATAGACAACATATAACTTCGAGGCATCAAGCCAAAATCTCAGATTGATTCATTAAAACACTAACTATAAATTCTGAGGACCTGAGAGTACAAAGACGACACATAGGAATACTATCTAGATAAAACTTGGCAGCCAGTGCCTCCACCTGAGTCATCACGATTGTCCCTGATATTGTTGTTGCTTTTCTCTTGCTATTGGGTTCCTGCTTCCTCTTCTGCGATTACCTAAAAACATTGGATCCCGTGGGGGTGAGACAATTGTAAATAATCCCAAGGGGAGATATAACCATCCACCAAAACATTGTTATAGTAGTTTATTATAATTAAAACTGAGCAGGAGTTCTTATATAAAACACCAATAATAATCATTAAATGAAGAAAGTAAAGTAATTTCCTTTCCTAAGGAGAGCATTGTATCTACTCATGGCAGATTCATATTTCACATATCTACTTGCATTGAATGTAAAGAGATATGAATAAAATTTATCAAATAGTGTTGCATAAAAGAAGTATAACATCAGCCAATGAATTTCCGTATTCAATCCTTCAGCAAACATGCTAGATGGCTGATTACATTTCACAATCACACTTATGCCCTAAGGAGATGAGGTATACCGCTCATACTCCAACCGACCATTGCGAAGTCGAAATCGATACCATACAATGTCAAAGATAGAGCCGGCTACCAAGACCTCCCATATCTCGGTCAGCGTGAGATTACATGCAGGAAATCTTGTGTCTCTGCTATATATAGCTTTCCAGGGTATACTGGCAACTTCGCTATTAGAGTTACAATGGCATGCTATACTCTCTTCTCGATCGTGAGATTTCATGTTTATCTCCATCGATCCGACATTAACATTATTGGGATATGTGTACTACATCTGTCCCAATCATCGGGGGATTCATGATACATCCATCCCGGTACAAGTAATGAAGGATTGGGAGGTTTGTTGTTTACCTTTCATCAATTCCCTCATTAGGACGTCAGGATACAATCTCCCATTGCCCCCACATATTCAAAATTTGCATTTCGGGTTTTGCCGCAGAGCACCCGTTTCACCATCACCTATTGCTGACGATGATGGATCTATGGTTAGGGCTCTACATGATATGATTTCACTTAATTAATTAGGTACATTAGCATATCCTTTTAGCATCAATCAAGTTCTCAAACATAACTTATTTATACAAATGCTATAAGGAAACATGTACTATTTTCATCAATCATTTTCTCAGTCCTTATAGGACATTGGGATCTCAGTCCCTCATTTTATTTTTTTGGAAGTTCACATCCCTCAACAACATCATTATCATACTTATCAACTTTGGGTATTCATAACCTCAATTCATCACTATCACTGTTACCACTTGTTAGGTAACCATTACCTCCAGGTCCTCAGACCGAGGTATGCGTAATACTTGTTACACAAGTATCTCACATGGCTCTCAAAGACTAATAAATGTTTTGCCACCTTTCACTAGGCAACAACTTACTCATGGAACTCATAAGCTTCATGCACATTTTGTTACTTTTACTAAGAAACAACAGCATTACGCACATAAGGCCATACAACATGTTTATTATATGAAAGTCATAGCTCATATCTAGCTATGTTCATCATCTCATGATGTCTACATGATTAATAGACATGATAACAGTCATGTAAGTCATTTGTCACATCATATTAAACATTAGTAACACCACCATCCTTTATCAGGATTAGGGTTATCTATCCATTAGGGTTTTTCATTCCCTTTACCCAAAATTAGGGTTAGTGTTTCCCATCTTACATTAATTAGGGCTTCACGCTCAAGTTATTAGTTCAACTCTAATATGTTGCTCCCTTCCTCTAGAAGCATTCAAGACATCATAAGTATTCTCTTATGATTACCATTCTTATCATATATCATTAATGATCATCAATTCAAAGCATGAGTTCATTTCTCATTCTTGTCATGATATAATTACATTATACTCATTGATTATCTTACCCCATTCTCAAAGTATATTGGTCAACATTTATCAAAGTTCATTGAGTTCATTACATCTTTATTGTAACAATTGCATAACACACATTTCATGTGTTTCTTAACTAAGAGTATCGGATTAGAGGTTCATCAAGGTAAGTCTACAATGAAATGCAGAATGTGATATCTATCATATCTGAATGTATCACTTTCTATTCGTTTCCATCTTCTTAAATTAATCAACTAACTTTGTATTAATGTATTTCCCTCTTAATTCTTTATCCACTAACTTGTTACTTTCATCATATGGTGCATGGGTCACACATTGGAATTGTCCAATTGTCTTTAATGATATGGACTTATCCAACTGATAGACATTGTTGATATAGGATAAACCATTATCAACTATTTTAGGTATTTCAACTCTTAGGATGTTATCCACATCATTATTTATTATAGCATACATCATTCCTAAAAGTTTCATTTCCTCATCATTGTAAGGTGTATAGGCTATTACTCATGTATAGAGATGGTTGTACAAGGATCTAGACATCATCTTGTCTCTTAGATCCTTATTCATTAAAATCACCACATTATCATTCACATGGTTCATCAACCCTATCCTTCATGTTTATAACATATTCATCTTATTTAATTATTTTAGCCACACCCCTCTTTGGTGTACTGGCTATTAAACCATCTGTAGGGTTTGATATATCATCACATGACATCACCCTGAATTGAGTCTTACACCATATCATAATATTAGGGTTCCACATAACATAACTTAAAACTAGGGTTTCATATTCAATAAACCATAATTAGACTTACTGTTCATCCCAATTGAGGTTTCTCATGACATCACCCCCAATTAGGGTTTCTCATGTCATCACCCTCCATTAGGGTTTCTATTCATATCACATCACCCTAGATTAGGGTTTACTATTCACCCCAAGTAGGAGTGATCATCAAAGTACCCTGAATTAGGGTTTATCATACCATCACTATGAATTAAGATCATACCATCATCATGTAGTAATATTACTTCCATTAACATCCTTAGTTAGGGTTATGATTCATTAACCCTCATAATTAGGGTTTCATGATCTTACTATGAAGGATCATACCCTAATTAGACATTCATTCATATAGGAAGTCTACTACTTGATTATCAATCATGTAGGAAATCTTCTCTTTCATCTTCTACAAGATGATGTTTGCTTCACCCTTGATTAAGCTAAGTCAACTTAATCTTGAAGAAGAATTGACATCATGGGTTATGTAATTGTCACCATGATCATTAAGGCTTAGCTACTTGAAGGGCACTAATCACCCTATCTCATTTAAGGTACCATTACTATAAACACCAATGATTTACATCATGTAATTGACCACTTAAACCATTGACATTTATTCACTTTAAGTGTTTATACAATTTGATTAATTACCTTCCAAATGATCTTGGTCACTTAGACCTCAAATGGTCTTGACCAATCTTACCTCAAACGGTCTTGGTTGAATACTCAAACCTGTTTAGAAAAGTAGGTGGTGAAGACCGTTTGCCAAAGTTGACTTTTTGAAACCGCATGAACTCAACCGGTTTTGAAACCGCATGCACCCAAACGGTCTTGGGATCGTTTGGATGACCTCCAAATGCTCTTGAGACCGTTCGGTCCCAAACGGTCATCAGACCATTTGGACTCAAACGGTCTTGAGACCGTTTCGTCCAAACCCCCTCAAAACCGCAAGGACCAAAAAGGGTTTCAACCACTCCAATTAAATTAGGGTTTCCAATGTTGAATCCTTCGACCATTGAATTCATGTAACCAATCATCAATTGAACCTATTACCATACTTCAATTGAGTTAATTAGGTCAACCTTCAACTGATTTGACCCTCAATTGATCATTAATTAGGGTTTGATTCAATTGGATTAGGGTTTGGAGTCAATGATCCTTCAACATTAACCAATGTGAAACTAGTTACTTTAAAATTATTGGACCATCATCCAAATTGGACATGACCTGACCCCAAAGGGTCTTGAGGTCGTTTGGATGACCTCCAAACAGTCTTGAGACCGTTTTCCCATGTCAACATCAAAATCCAAGTCAATCAATCAAAGTTTGGAACATTAGATTGATCACCAAATCAGCATTTGATTGCACTTCAACTTAGTACCTTTAGATCTTCAAACACCTAACCATAGTCAACCCTAAACCTCCAAACGGTGTTGGGTGACCCCCAAACGGTCTTGGGTGACCCCCAAACTGTCTTGGGATCGTTTGTATGACCTCCAAACGGTCTTGAAAACATTTTCCCATCATATCATCATTAACCATGTCATACAATTAGGGTTTGGGTCCTAGGATTGGTCACCAAATCAGCATTTAATTGAATTTCAATTTGGTATCTTTGGACCATCAAACACCTGACCATACTTAACCCTAGACCTCCAAACGGTCTTGGGTGACCCCCAAACGGTCTTGAGACTGTTTGGGTGATCCCCAAATGGTTTTGAAATCGTTTGGGTCAATCAACCCAAAGCATCAACTCATTCAATTGCAAAATCAGCACTTAGTCGATTAGGGTTTATACCATACGTTTGAATCTTCAAATACCTGGCCATACTCAACCCTAGCCCTCCAAATGGTCTTGGTTGACCTCCACAAGGTCTTGAGACCGTTTGTGTGATTCCCACACGGTTTTGAAATCGTTTGGGTCAATCAACCCAAGTTTCAAACTCAATCACTTCTGAAATCAGCACTCAACCCGATTAGGGTTTAGGTGATTGATGGACATTCAACTCATGAACCAATTGGAGTTAATCAATAATAATTGATGGGTCATTAACCTATATCATTATGAACAAATAACCAAATGGTCAACCCTGATCAACATCATCAAACGGTCTTAAACAGTTTTCTTCGATGCGGTTTAGTGAATCTGTTTCATTCTAAACGGTTTGAAACCGTTTGCTCCCAAACTGTTTGTGAAACTGTTTGGACATTTGATTGGAACGGTTTGGTCTAGATATTTGGGGAGGTGTGTGTTTATGATTATTTCATCATCATCAAGCTCTAGACCCAGGAAACCTGCTGTTATTTCCATGGAGATTGCATCAATCAACCAAATCAATAATTGTAAATAGAGAAATGATCATTATTTGATGGGGAATTGAATACAATAACAAAATTAGGGTTTCAAGTAATATAACCCGCCTCCAATTGAGATCCAAAGCTCCACGCTCACGGAAACAATGGTGGATGAAGCTTTTGTAAATCCCCTTAGGCTCGTCCTCAAGCTTTTGGTTGAAAAGATTAGCTAGGGTTGAAGAGGAGATCGAAATAAGAAGAAATCCATAATTTATTTTCGATTTCCACCATGGAATCAAGGTGAAATGGATCAAGAACCTTACCAACAGGTTGGGGTCGTCCTCCTGGTCCTCCCTAGCTCCCTTGGTCGGTTTGCAAGCAAAAAGAAGGAGTGGAAACAAAAAAGCCTTTCATTTGGCTTGGAAAGGGTCTTTTTATAAGAAATTGAATGAGAGAGAAAATACTTTATAAAACTCTTATAATTCCAAATTTTTTCCACGTTCTCCCCATTGGTTTCTTGTATGCAAAGTCATCTCTATCCCCACCTAGCTCCCTTCCATTATCCAGGAATAAAGGGAAAAGAAATTAAGCACCTTAACCCTTATAATATCAATATCCATTTTTGAGTGGGATTTCTTTTTCTTATAATAATAGTGAGTGGAATTTCACCTCCTTAGTATATGATCGTGCCTTTTCAAGGCTTACGAATGTCCACACACATCTGAATCCAACCATTTTAATTTTTGTAGAAGGTCCCTTCAATTATTTTATTTATTTTTGTATTAAATTGAATTAGGGTTCCAATTAGGCCTAAATCTTGATTATTTTAATATCAAGATTCTCGCTCCTCCAACTTAATTCAAATGAGGTGCCCCTCTCATTTTCTTTGCTCTTAATGATGTCAAGAAACGTTAGGGACCTTATTGAAGTGGTAATTTTCATATTGAACCTTAGGTTTTGGGTAAATTGCACTTTACACCAAAACTAGGTTTTAATGCACAAACATTGTCCAACAAGCTCTATCTTAGTGTCCAGGCTTGTGGAAACCATACCACTACATCATATTCATTCCTATGATGTCTCAACATCAGAGTAACATATTATTATGTAACATTTGTAAGTTAACCCCTTAACTTGGGTAATTTGCACTTTAGTCCAAAATAAGCAAACATTGCTTCAACATTGTTCAAACAAGACCAAATTTGAAACATAAGTTACTCATGAGCCCTAATTACTTTTAACAAGATAAGATTAAGCATATAATCATCTTTCTTTATTAAAATGCCTAGGGTTAAAGCATAACCCAGGTCATGGATGTTACAAATTATCCACCCCTCAAAAGGATTTCGTCCCCGAAATCCCAGATAAAGGAAAACACTTATTATTCATGCATCATATCATCATGTACTCACATAACACCTCATTATTATGGAGACACCATAGAGTTTTGATCAATACAAAGTTATTACATACAAGTTTATCAGGGTGTGATTCACATGGAACATATACTCCCATGTTCCTTAATTAATTCAGCCTTTCTCATACAAGATTCAACATTATATTCTGTCATTCACTTGGGACTATAAGTCTTTTTATGCTTTAATTGTGTCACCTTACCTGATGACACATCACAAGCTTTCCTTATTACATGCACTAACTATCTCATTAGTTGTGCATTTTCTTACCAAATAAAGAGGTTACATATCAACTAAGAACTTTTCTCAAGGATATCTTAAATTTTTATGTTTATGAAAAACATAAACCCCTAACATGTGATGTTCATATTATTTTACATATTTAATTTGATTTCATGGTTGACCATTCCAAGTAGTCAACATGAATCATATGATATATCTTTAGATACCGGAATTTCTTACCTTGGTACCCATCACATGTGTTGAAGACACATGACATCTTTATCTTCCTTTCATATTGGAACATTACTTATTACATATACCTTCATCTAGGAGCTAAATCCCAAGATAAACTGATACCTTTCTAAGTATCCATCACATAAACATATTTGTATTATGCACATCAAGTGTCCTACGACCCACTTGATTTCCATGTCCCTGAAAGGAAAGATAACAAGTATTCATATTCCTCTTATTATTTCATGTATTTTCAACTATTCATGAACCATTTACTCTTTATCTCATCCTAAGTTCCTTGGCTTCAGCATAGGAATCCATGTGGATGATTACATAACATTATTCCCTTGTTTATTGTTATCTAGCATGTTTATGATCATCTCATGATCTTGTCATATTGTTTTTTTCATTTCTTCATTGTGGAAAAGATCTTTATGATACTTACATCTTTATTGGATAGGGATCATCTCCCTTGGTCCCATTCTTGTCTTATGAGGAATATACTTTTATTTCCTCATACAAACATGCTCATATGAGATTATCTCAGATTTCTCTTTCTTATGCGTAGGACAGGACACATTTATTCATTCCATACTTCTTATTTCATGATACTCATTAGAATGTATCAGAATGACTGCTTGATCAGGGCAATCAAAAAGATTACAATCTAAGAGTTTCCATACTCACTTTATCATTAATAGTTGTATACCTAGCCAGGGTATATAAATACTGAGATTAAGTAGTATGCACTTTTATACTATCATATTCCTTCCTTTTCATATTATCATAAGTATAAGATTTAACATTATTGGATTTTATCCAGGTATCTCTTCAATACTTCATCTTCTTCTCATAGAGGTAAGAGCAACATGAAACATCTATAATGTTTATTATGCAAAATATAAGTCCTCATAGGACTAATCAAAGAAAGCTCAATCAATTACCTTCTCAAATTAACTCAGGAAACCATAAAAAGACATAAGAATGACATTATTTTGTCTAACCCGTCATGATTCGTGGATTATTCACTACCTCAGGCTGACTCTGTCTTAGAGGTTGATTCATCATAACATTTCTGACTGAGCAATCTCTTACCAGATGTCCTACCTGTCTACATAAGTAACAAGATCTAAGATCCTGATGTGGTCTAAAAGGTTCTTTACCTTTTCTAGATAGCCATTGCCTTGGTGCACTAGGCCCTGGTTGTACTGGTGGTACCAAAAACTTCTTTTTGGAGCTACCAAGCCTTTGTTCCTGGATTTGGATAGACCTTTTCTCAATTCTTTCTTTATATTCCTTTTTTGGACAATTAGGTCTAATATGTCCAGGCTTCCTACACATATGGCAGATCCTAGTTTCAGATTGTATCTTATTTCTTTCATCATTATTCATTTCTCCAATAGGTTGAGTCTGAGCAGGTAACCTATTGGAGTTCAACACTTCATCATTGGGGATTGGTAGTCTAGGTTGCATTGCTAATGCACGATCTATTATGTGTATCATAGTTGTAATAAATTGCTTAAACATAGCAAGGAAAGCAGGACTCTCTATCATGGCTAGGTCAAACTGGGGATGTGCAAGTGTATGTTCTTCTCTGCTCTGATCCCCTACATCCCTCCTTGATGCAACATTGCTGCTTTCTGCAGCATACTCCTCATGTGACCCAGTCATCTTCAAGTTCTTCTCCTCCTATATGAGCAGAAGACACTATCAGATACACTGGAAGACACTAGAATAGACTCTACTATCTTAGTCCTATGTCTATGTAGACTTAGTGAACCTAGAGCTCTGATACCACTAAATTGTGGCATCCAACTTATAAAACACAAGATTAACTCACAGAAGTGAATCATTTGCAGCGGATTACTGAAAAATCACTAAAAATTAAAACTTTTTGCAAAGAGATCCATTCATAGGAAATCTTTTACAACAAGAACCATAGTATAGCATTTAGATTCTGTTTCAAAGTACATGTCTTGCACTATCTCTTCTCGAGATTCACAACATCAGCTGTCTCAAGACATAATATATAGACAACATATAACTTTGAGGCATCAAGCCAAAATCTCAGATCGATTCATTAAAACACTAACTATAAATTCTGAGGACCTGAGAGTACATAGACGACACATAGGAATACTATCTAGACAAAACTTGGCAACCAGTGCCTCCACCTGAGTCATCACTGTTGTCCCATATATTGCTACTGCTTTTCTCTTGCTATTGGGTTCCTGCTTCTTCTTCTGTGATTACCTAAAAACATTGGATCCCACGAGGGTGAGAAAATTATAAATTGTCCCAGAAAGAGATATAACCCTCTACCAAAACATTGTTATAGAAGTTTATTATAATTAAAACTGAGCAGGAGTTCTTATATAATAACAGCAGTATTAATCATTGAATGAACAGAGTAAAGTAATTTCCTTTCCTAAGTAGAGCATTGTGTCTACTCATGGTGGATTCATATTTCACATATCTACTTGCATTGAATGTAAAGAGATATGAATAACATTTATCAAATAGTGTTGCATAAAAGAAGTATAACATCAACCAATGAATTTCCGTATTCAATCCTTAAGCAAATATGCTAGATGGATGATTACAGTTTACAATCACACATGCCCTGAGGAGATGAGGTATACCGCTCATACTCCAACCGACCATTGCAAAGTTGAAAGCGGTACCATACAAGGTCAAAGGTAGAGCCGGCTACCAAGACCTCCCATATCTCGGTCAGTGCGAGATTACATGCAGAACATCTTGTTTCTCTACTATATGTAGCTTTCCAGGGTATACCGGAAACTTCTCTATTTGAGTTACAATGGTGTGCTGTACTCTCTTCACGATCGTGAGATTTCATGTTTATCTCCATCGATCTGAAGTTAACATTATTGGGAGATGTGTACTGCATCTGTCCCAATCATCGGGGGATTGGTGATACATCCATCCCGGTAAAAGTAATGAAGGATTGGGAGCCCTCCCGAGTCTGAAGTAGAGGAATAAAATTTGATAACTATATGAAGTCATCTATGTGTTGGGATTGGCTTGAATTGTACCGGTGTTACACCCCGATCTCACAATTACCATTAATTATGAGATTAGGGCATAAATTGAGGATTTCACTTAATATAAAGATCACCCTTAACTTTTTCTTCTTTTTCAAACTCTTTGTTTTCTCACATCCAATCACATAATCAATCTTTACAAGAGAATTACACTTTTATTTCTCTAATTTAATATCATAATTAATGATACACATCCATACATTCATTATGTTTCTCACACTTCCATGTACATACGACATGACAATCATTTGCATTCTCTCCAATTAAGGAAACAAACATACATTATTTACAAGTGTCTCTCAGATCTATACAAGGATCTAGAGTGACAGGGACCGAGTGAACTTAACTATACTCAGACTTAACTCTTGTGGTAGGTCTACTCTAATGCAATGATATCTTCTTCAAGTCCATGTGATTTCCCTAAAAATTTTGAGTAGAGGGGTGAGCCTACTTGCTCAGTGAATGAGTACTTCAAAGAAGCAGTCTAAAGCACTGATATAATTATAGATATAGTTTTGAGCAATTGATATCAATTATAACAGCATAAAGCTTTAGAGAGTCTAATAATTGACAATCATAAATATGGCAGGATACTCTAAATATCTATAAGAGTGAATCAATATATGAACTGCTTGATTGATCATACAGAGAACTAATAATTCAAAAACCTACAAAGAATAATTGAATAACTGTACATACTTGTTTGACCTCTCATTTATTTTATTATGCCCTTATCATGCAGTGTACTCTATATATGAAGACTCATAGTGTACTACGATCACACCGTACAAGACTTAGTGGACACACACAGGAAATGCTAACTCTAACTATTGTCCTGGTCTACAACAGGAAAATGGCTCTATGACCTAAATTGAACTCATCCTCTAACTTGAGGCGGAGAGTCAAGCCACCTCTTGGCTATTCTGTACTCTAGTGCTACTAGGACTTCTGGTTGATGTTCGACACTACAAACTATAATTTAATGAGACTTCCACTAGGGCTTCGTCCCCCGTGCCACTTGATAGCACGTTCCGACCCCCGTATATTGGACGCTGCCAGGGTTAGGTCGTTTCACCCCTCAGGCACAAACCTCACATAGGGGTTCTACGATGTCTAATATTTTATTATTCCTAGAAATCTCTTTCTACATTATATCCTTCTTTTACTTATATGTGACTCTGGTATCTCTATGATGTCACATCTACTTATTTGAAGTTATAATACAAGATGTATATCATTATGAACTTGGCAGAGCAGCAAAACACTATAATATACTGAGTAATCAACAAACTATACATGTGGGCAGACTAAAATTCTTAAATAAATAGAGTTCATGTCCACTTGGCACATACACATTAGAATTGTGCATATCAACCCAAATCTTGAGTTGTGTATCTCATAACTCAATTAAGAGCTAATTACTTATCATGACAAGAATTTTTAATAATAACTGAGAACATTGATATCCCAATACTTGATTCATTGAGCACCCTACCCTTAGGGTTTCATTTAATCACCACAAATGCTACAAAGAAAGGTGTAATACATCTATCACATACTTTTCAAATCTATAAAACACATAACACCTGGGATCTCAATCCCTTATCACATTACTGGGAATTCTCATCCCTTCACATCATTATCATGATTAATGGATTTGGGTATTCAAACCCTTAGATCATCACATAGCATTATTACCGGTATAACACGAAACCATTACCTCTAGGTCCTTAGACCAAGGTATTCATTTCACTTGTTGTACAAGTAATCTCATGGCTCACAAGGCCATCACACATCTTTTCACCTCTCACAAGGCAACAACTTATTCACCTGGCTCCCATAAAGATTTCATGCGACATAAACATTCATTGAATAAAGACTACTATCAACAAATCATATAAAATCAATGTATGTATGAAACCTTGGAACTGAGTTGAATTTGGTTTTCCATGCCATTCACTAGCATATAATGCATCAATAATAACATTGAATAAATAAAGTCTATGATGTCAAGAAAATCCCTTCAAATGGATTTCACGATATCTATTCGCAAATATCCAACTTTACTCGCATCTAGGGTTTCACCCTCTTTACTGAGATATCAAACAAACACTATTCACTTTGAATGAAATCCAAGATAGTATCTGACATATATGTACTATGAATTTAGATAAACAATCATTCATAACCAAGGGGATCTAGATAAGAAATTTTCTCTATTTACTTATACAACAAATTTCAGTCATTGACAAATTCCCTATATTTCAATTTACTTTTATAACCTCTGTGAATACTTAGGTAATTATCATTAGGATGTATTGTATACATTTTCTAATATTATTTTATCATCAGAACTTCATACAAATAGAGTAAGAATCCATTTCATATCATTTTGCAACAACTTAAAAGAAATAGACAATTCAGGGTTTGTAGTCGCATACTGGAAATTAAAGATTTTGGATGAATTAACCAATTTTCATGCAATATACTATTTAAAGGAAGTTCCCACTCACCCTAAGGTGTGAAAACACCTTAAAAATGCAGCTCATCCCTGAAAATCTCAATCTCATATCAAATCCCTATCAATTCACCTAATTCTTCTTCCTTTCAACTCGGAAACCCTAAAAATGAGGGATTATCAAGAAAGAGTAAGAAAAGGGAAAGTTTTGACACCATTTCAGATCAAATCAGATGAGGGACAAAATCTTGACATGTGATAGAAGATTCACCATGAAAGGCTATCCAAAGAAGTGAAACTTACATGATTTCATCATTCCTCGGACCACAAAACCCTAGGTCAGCATCTCCATCACTTTCTCCTCTCAAACCCTAACTCTCCCTCTCTCTCTAGGATTTCGTTTATCTGGATTGAATTACAACTTATGAGAGCTCCTTGTGTGTTAGGTTGACCATATAGAACAATTGAGCTACTTGGGTCAATTGCACATTGACCCCTCACTATACTTTCTCTTATTTCAGCTAAATTTGCTGTCATAAAAATATTACTATAATTCGACTACTTATAAGGTCTAAACGCATCCAAAAATTATGAAAATTTTACATGTTGTTTATGATTGAGTTTCAGTTCTCCAGTTAAAATTTCCCATCATTTGATGTGACCAATAAATAAACAAAAAATAAAACACTACACTGCTAAAAAGCACTCTGTCAGCATTTTGGTCGAAGTATAGTTTGACCGAGAACCACATTAAAAGAACACTCAAATATTCTAAAATTTTTATCCAATATGCATGATTGAGTTATACATATCATATGCAAAATTCAATTAAATACAAAATTTGTAGAAAATATGAAAAATCATTTACCGCACTGCTATCCTGATTAAATTCCATATTTATGTACTATCAAAACCTTAATTTTTGCTGATTAGGGTTTACATTTCTCAAACCCTAATTCTTCAAACTAAAATCATAGTTAGAGTTTGTTCTTAGGATTGAAACATCACAATTGATCTACTATCATTTATTAAGTCTGAACGATGTTCAATCTAATCAAGCATGCAATCATTCAGGTAAACCCTAGTTTACCAAATAAGCACAAATGTGGTCATTACAATTCTCACCCCCTTAAAAAGTTTCATCACCGAAACATAAATACGCAAACAAAGTATATTCAAAGTTTATTTTAAGCTTATGAAATCTTACATATCATTATATTCTTATATTTCATACTTGAATGCAGTTTTCAACATCAAGTCCTTTATTTCTTTTCTAATCACTACATGTTAAAACAGTTCTCAATGATAACAAAAAAATTATCTATGCTACAATTAATCGTAGGATAGTGAGAGAAACAACCATTTCAATATTTTCATACTCTTGAGGTGTTAACATTGATAATCTGATCCAAATATCTCAATTCATACGACTCAATATGTATTATTGTTCTGTGTTACCTCTAAGTCACAAAAGAGAGTTCACCATGTTCTTTTGAATTTTACTATTTTGCTACTCAAATAGCAAAACATTCTTGAGTTCAAAGACTAGATTCAACAACAATTGTACAATACTACCCACAACATCCCCATTACATCATGGATGCATAAGGTGAAGCATTACCATCACATTCCATATTATTCTCAAGTATGAACCCACACATAATTCAAGGTGTAACCATCGAGTTATAGCATACTAGGGTTTCAACAACGGTAACGGAGTACTCCATGATTGTATTAGTCATTCAAGAACTATTCATACCCAATTACCATCACTTAGTTATATTAAAGCTAGGTATAACAAGCTATACCTCATTAGGGTTACATATCAATAAAATATGGTTATCACCCCTTCTATTCATATAAGTGAATAGGTAAGACTACCTTATTCAGGGTAACCCTTCATTTGTTCCATCATTATTCAACCCATATCACCATACTACAATTGTACAATACTAAGATGGATTACTAGTATGAATTCCTACAACTATCAGACACCTTTAATTACCATATTGCTTCACATGTACACTGAAATCATACGTAGAACCAATTTACATCCCTTAATATACCTTCAAAAAATTATACTTCTAAAAACAAATTCACATATTACTAAAATACATTGTTTTCTCTTATCTCTCTCCTCATTCAATACCACTTACTTTTTTCTACGAATCCTTCTCATTTTAATCATGTAGATTAAACATTCCTAAAATTGAAACATACAAGGTACAAATAGATTATTCATCATTCTTGCTATCACTGTAAGAATTTATCTCATATCGAACTTCATTCATGTTGTATTTCTCCTTTTCTTCAAAACACACTTGTTACATTTCAAATTTATATCTTACTCTTTATTCCAAATCATTTCCATATTGTTTATCTACCTTTTAGATTAGCTATCTTTAAACCCTGGATTACTAACAATGCTAGTTTACTTCTCATAGTGCAAATCTCATGATCTTGTTTTATAAAGAAGCTAGTATTCAAGGTCAAATCACTAGTGACATCCTTTGAACTACTATAACTCTAAACATTCTACTGTTTGGTCCTTATCAGTAGCATGACGTTATTGTGATGTGACTTTGCTCCCTTAATTTGAAATTCAAACTTTGGATCTCACAAGTTTTACCAAAGTTTGCTTTATCTTATCAATTGAATTTCCTTTCTCTTACTTGGCCATTCAGATAGATTACATTCTTAATTACCCTACTAGGGTTTCATCATCATATTGTAAGTCATTATTACATTCACTAGATGTCTCTACCACGATGGTTATGCATCATATATGATTCATTTTCTTATCACTTCATTCCCACATTGCTCTCATTAAGGAAGATATGAAAGATAAGATGATTTTGAGAATTCAAATTCTTATCTTCAAACATTCAATAATACATTTCACATATGTAGGTTTAATTAATTATCAACAAGGATACTTGACTAATTAGCACTTTCTTGAATATTGCAACCTCTTTCTTTTATAATCTATATTACTCCATTATGTTTCAAACCCTTCTTTACTTTCCATAATCCCCTTATCATGTACTACCATTCCACATGTCATCTTTAACTTCTGGTTTTCTCTTATGATCATGTTTCTTCTTTTATGTGTATGATCATGTATACCATGTAGCATATATTTCCTTTTATCCTTCTACTAATGTGAAGTTGAAATTCTAAATCAAAAATCTCTCTACTAGTATCACCTCATGTTTAATACATTACATATCCTTCATCTTAAATTAAATTGCTCATGCATGGGTGAAACATAGTTTTTCTTTCAATCAAGTTTTTCCTTCCTGAATATAGTCTACCTTTGTATGACTTATTCATTGGTTAAGCTACACTTTTGTTATTCTTTTAGAAACTAGTTTGTTGTTCTATAGAGACTTGGAATCCAAAGGTAGTAAGGATGAATGTATTAACTTCACAATAAAGGTATACATTCCATGCTCCCAATTATATCATAACCCTCATTCCTTTATCAAACTCATTATTTCCAACATTTATCTTTGTTTCAATTAAGTTTTTTATCCTAGTTTTATGATTTACATGCTCATCTAGTTCTCTTCACTTTAACTCTTCTGAAGACTCTTCACTTCTATGTACTTATCGTATACTTAACTCTTTTCTTCTATTTTCCTTTTGCTTTGGAGTACATAAAAGTATTGTACTCGGTTATATAATCCATTCCTCATGATTGATTCTTACTATCTTGGCCCCTTACATACTTTTATCATATCTTTTCCATATTTCATATTTAGAGTTCATATAATACTAATCATTAAACTTAATCTGAACCTTATATCATATTCCTTTATTCCCAATTAAGGGTTTCTCATATGAGGCCCCAAAGTTGGATCTCAAATATCAGTTCCAACTGATTCTTAGCTATTATAATCTTTCCCATATGTATCAACATCTTAGTGTATGTACATTCTCATTATGATGTTGGTCTAATATATCCATAATCTACTCTTATTATATTGTTAATATGAGCCATTAGATCCCAATAACACATCTTGCCAGTCGGACCAGGACGAACCTGCAGCCCTAATGCCAAGAGCTACTCAAGATTAATCAACTCCTATTAATCTTAAACATGTGGAAAGAATATCCACTTAGGGTAAACTCATTTAAACATAACTTCTTGACTACCTCATACAAGAATATAAACAATAATTGAATCCCTTCATGATACACAACAATATAAAAGAACCATATAGATTCTACAAACTGATAATCTGAATTCATACATATAAGAGCATTTCTATTGATCGCCAATCAAATAAGCAATATTAAACAAGAGTTCTATCACATTATATGTTTAATCTCTTACTCCTTCATTACTTTCTGATCTCCTAACCCTAAGATTTCTAGGGTTTCTCTCTAGCCCATCCTTCCTCTACATACTTGGCCAGGGCATCCAGAGAAGAATAGACAAAGTAGCTTGATACTAGTCAATCTAAGTATTCAGATACCGGGCCAGGGTATCTAAATACTCAGACCTCCCAGAGCTAAAGTCACATCACTACCTATCTGCCACACTTATAACTTTGTCTTTCTATCCTAATGGTCCTTGACGACTCAACCTAAGCTCTGATACCAAAGCTGTTACACCCCGATCTCACAATTACCATTAATCATGAGATTAGGGCATAAATTGAGGATTTAACGTAATACAAAGATCACCCTTAACTTTTTCTTCTTTTTCAAACTCTTTATTTTCCTGCATCCAATCACATAAACAAACTTTACCAGAGAATTAAACTTTTATTTCTCTAATATAATCTCAGCATTAATGATACACATCCATACATTCATTATGTTTCTCACACTTCCATGTGCATACGACATGACAATCATTTGTATTCTCTCCTATTAAGGAAACAAACATACAAAGCATCATTTATAACTCTCTCTCAGATCTATACAAGGACCTAGAGTGATAGGGACCGGCTGAACTTCACTATACTCAGACTTAACTCTTGTGGCAGGTCTACTCTGATGCAATGATATCTTCTTCAATTCCATGTGATTTCCCTAAAAATTTTGAGTAGAGGGGTTAGCCTACTCTCTCAGTGACTGAGTACTTCAAATAAACAGTCTAAAGCACTGATATATTTATAGATATACTTTTGAGCAATTGATATCAATTATAACAACAGAAAGCTTTAAAGAGTCTAATAATTGACAATCATAAATATGGCAAGATACTCTAAATATCTATAAGAGTGATTCAATATATGAAATGCTTGATTGATCATAAAGAGAACTAATAATTCAGAAACATACAAAGAATAATTGAATAATTGTACACACTTGTTTGACCTCTCATTCATTTTATTATGCCCTGATCATATGCAGTTTACTCTACATATGAAGACGTGTAGTGCACTACGATCACACCGTACAAGACTTAGGAGACACACACGGGAAATGCTAAGTCTGACTACTATCCTAGTCTGCAACAGGAAAATGGCTCTCTGGCCTAAACTGGACTCCTCCTCTAACCTGAGGCAGAGAGTCAAGCCACCTCTTGGCTTTATTGTACTCTAGTGCCACCAGGACTTCTGGTTGATGTTGGACACTGCAAATTATAATTTAAGGAAACCTACACTAGGGCTTCATCACATGTGCCACCTGATAGAACGTTCCATACTAGACGCTGATAGGGTTAGGTCATTTCACCCATAAGGTGCATACCTCACATAGGGGTTCTATGGTGTTCAGGGCTCCTAAGTCTATTATTTTATTATTCCTAGAAATCTCTTTCTACATTGTACCCTTCTCTTACTTATACTTGACTCTGGTATCTTTATGGTGTCACATCTACTTATTTGTAGTTATAATACAACATGTATATCATTCTGAACTTGGCAGAGTAGTATATTCAAAACATTGTAATATATTGAGTAATCAACATACTATACATGCAGGCAGACTAAATTTTTTAAAGAAATAGATTTCATTTCCACTTGTCACATACACACTAGAATCGTGCATATCAACCCAAATCCTGAGTTGTGCATCTCATAACTCAATTAAGAGTTAATTACTTATCATGACAAGAATTATTAATAATAATTGAGAATATTGATATCACAATACATGATTCATTAAACACCCTACCCTTAGGGTTTCATTTAATCCCCACAAATGCTACAAAGAAAGGTGTAATACATCTATCACATAATTTTTAAATTTTTAAAACACATAATACCTAGGATCTCAATCCCTTATCACATTATTGGGAATTCTTATCCCTTCACATCATTATCATGATTACTAGATCTGGGTATTCAAACCCTTAGATCATCACATAGCATTGTTACCTCTGTAATAGGTAACCATTACCTCTAGGTCCTTAGACTAAGGTATTCATTTCACTGGTTATACAAGTATTCTCATTGCTCCCAAGGCCATCTCACATCTAGTCACCTCTCACTAGGAAACAACTTATTCACATGGCTCCCATAAATATTTTATGCAACATATACATTCATTGAACAAAGACTACTATCAACAAATCATATAAAATCAATATATGTATGAAACCTTGGAACAGAGTTGAATTTGGGTTTCCATGCCATTCATTAGGATATTATGCATCGATAATAACATTGAATAAATAAATTCTATCATGTCAAGAAAATCCCTTCAAATGGATTTCACAATATCTATTCACAAATATCCAGCTTTCCTCACATCTAGGGTTTCACCCTCTTTACTGAGATATCAAACAAACACTATTCACTTTGAATGAAATCCAAGACAGTATCTGACATATATGTACTATAAATTTAGATAAACAATCATTCATAACCATGGGGATCTAGATAAGAAATTTTCTCTATTTACTTATACAACTAATTTCAATCATAGACAAATTTCCTATATTTCAGTTTACTCTTATAACCTCTGTGAATACTTAGGGAATTTTCATTAGGATGTATTCTATACATTTTATAATATGATTTTATCATCTGAACTTCATCCAAACAGAGGAAGAATCCATTTCCTATCATTTTGCAACAACTTAGAACAAATAGACAATTAAGGGCTTGTAGTCGCATACTAGCAATTAAAGATTATGGATGAATTAACCAATTTTCGTGCCATATACTATTTAAAGGAAGCTCCCACTCACCCTAAGGTGTGAAAACACCTAAAAAAATGCAGCTCATCCTTGAAAATCTTGATCTAATATCAAATCCCTAGCAATTCACCTAATTCTTCTTCCTTTCAACTCGGAAACCCTAAAAATGAGGGATTATGAAGAAAGAGTGAGAAAAGGGAAAGTGTTTACACCATTTTGGATCAAATCAGAGGAGGGATGGAATCTTGACATGTGAGCAAATATTCGCCATGAAAGGCTATGCAAAGAAGCTAAACTTACATGATTTCATCATTCCTCGGACCGCAAAACCCTAGATCAGCATCTCCATCACTTTCTCCTCTCAAACCCTAACTCTCCCTCTCTCTCTAGGATTTCGTTTCTCTAGATTGAATTATGAATTATGAGAGCTTATTGTGTGTTAGGTTGACCATATAGAGAAATTTAGTTGCTTGGGTCAGTTGCACATTGACCCCTCACTATACTTTCTCTTATTTCAGCTAAATTTTCTTTCATAAAAATATTACTGTAATTCATCTACTGATAAGGTCTAAAATTATCCAAAAATTATGAAAATTCAAAATGTTGTTTATGATTGAGTTTTAGATCTCAAATTAAAATTTTAGATCATTTGGAGTTACCAATAAATAAATAAAAATAAAACACTACACTACTGAAAAGCACTCTATCAACATTTTGGTTGAAGTATAGTTTGACCGAGAACCACATTCAAAGAACACTCAAATATTCTGAAATTTTTATCCAATATGCATGATTGAGTTGTCCATATCATATCCAAAATTCAATTAAATAAAAAGGTTGTAGAAAATACGAAAAATCATTTACAACACTTCTATCCTGATCAAATTCCATACTCATGTACTATCAAAACCCTAATTTTTGCCGATTAGGGTTTACATTTCTCAAACCCTAATTCTTCAAACTAAAATCATAGTGATGAGCCTTAAATGTGGTTCCAAGAATGGAGTCATGTCTAGGTTATCAGACATTTGAAATTATAATACCCGAACGTTTAAGACGCCTGCAACTAGCACATGGTCGAAGTAGTTCGGGGTCGAACACTGGGATAGGAAGAACGACACTTCGGAACTCAAGTTGTACTTGTTTAAGCACATCAAAAGGGTAAAAAGGTAGCATTGCTGTAAAACAAAAGAATCTTAAACAATTAAACTAAAAGCCTATCTCCAAACCAGAAAGATTAATGTTTTTGGGTTAGCAATTTTTATAGAGGTTTTGTATATCCAAAATCGAGGAGATAAAGCTATTGTTAAGGTAAAGTATGAAGGAAGAAAACTTAAACATAACAAGCGGTAGTGGAATACATCCTACACCCTCTTCTCTCAAAGGGGATGCCTCTGGCTATGCACCAATTCTCTCTCTCAAGAGCAATGAACATATACCAGAGTGGAAAGATAAGTCGGGGCAGCCCTAATCTTGGGTACTCTTGTACACCCAGATCAGACCAAACTCTAGAGTTGAGACTTCCCTCTCTCAAGGGAGTCCTACCGAGAAACACGATTTGATAGCTAGTCAAAAGTGCAATCCCATAGAAGAGACTAGAGTTCAGATTCTATAAAGAAATCATCCAACAAAAAGGAACCATACACAGAACAATATGAGATAAACTCCACAGATTCCAATAAGCTTAGATACATGAAGAGGTTTTAGTTACAATGCATAAGTAAATGAAAGTAAAATGCTGAGAAAGGGAAGATAGGTGTCGACCTCCTTGATGTAGGAGGTCGACATACAGCAGCGGACCCCTAAGGCTTCTGCTAACCTGGTACCGGGCAAGAGCCCCATCCTATACGTCCATGTCGGGATATCCACTATGTTGGCTCTTGAGCCACAACAGCTAGGAGCGTATCGAGGGACTCCCTACCCAATACGGTCATGTCAGGCTGTCAGCCTTGTCGGGTGACATGCCGTGATGGTTGGTCCATATTGGGTTCAGTATTGTGTTGGGTAAGGAATCACTTAGGCTCTCTGGTTCCTTCCATCGGGTATAGAAGGGTGAGTCGTCTCAGGTTGAGGCGTTCTGGCTATCGGGACGAGTTCTAGGGACCCAGCACATTGGGGTGGCCTTCTCGGTTGTATCATGTTGTTGTGGCTACCAGGACGAGTTCTAAGTGAACTCCCCACCACCCCTCTCGGGTTGGGGATGTGCTCACCTAGTATCGCCCGACACGCCTAGGAACTTGGGGCACTAGCTCCTTTGTGCTCGAAGTTAGATCTCCTCCGGGTTCCGACCCGTCCCATCGAAGTCAAGTAGCTGCTATTTATAGGGAACAATTGGTAAGGGTGACGGTCCTCGTTGCGCCACATGTCCTCTACCACTTTGTCCACCTGGCTTTGGGGAAGGCTGACGCATCTATTACCCGATATGTCTTGACAAAGCTCATGGTGTGCCGGGTTGTCAGTAGATCGTGCTTGATTGTGTCAGGTAAAGGCTCTGGCGAGCTGTTGTTCCAAAGGGTGTCATTGCCGCATGATAGACGTCATTGAGTTGACGAGTCATGGCGGCAAGGCTCCATGTCGAGTGACATGCGTAAACCGTGCGTGCAAACACAAGTATACATATCAATGTAATATAGGCCTTCTGTGGCCCGAGTCGAACTCAGGGAAACATGAATTTTAGTAGACTACTACTAACTGGTTGCGATCAGCTAAACTGATTAAAAGAGTTTGAGAGTTGATTGAAAAAGAAAATAAAATAAAAGAAAACAAAGCAATCGATTAAATGTTTAGTTTAATCAATTTAAATGGGAATCTTTAGGATTTCGGTTTCACCGCGAGTTCTCGTTTTATGAATTTATACACAATTATCCTAATTCGTCTCCTATTCCAGATAGTGGCCTATAGTCAGAATTGCTCGCTTTCGCGATACAATTCACTACCTAAATTTAGGTCGGTTCTTCGGTAGGAGTAACCTATACCCTAAATTAGGTGCATGAGAAACAAACTCTGGGTTTCCACCATTAACCGTACATCGCCTTGTTCAAGGAATTTATTAGTTAATGTGATATTCGTCTCTTTTCAACCGTTAATTCTTCTTTCAAAGTAATTAAAGGCATTATATTATCATTAAGATGATCAATCATAATGATAGAATGGATAAAATGAAATCATACCACAAAATTGAGAGACAAATTATGATAAACTATGTAAAAAGTATCATACAGCGATTACCCGGGCTACTCCCGGTCCTAAAGACAAAGGGGATTAGCCCAACTTGGTTGACAATGGAAAATACATAGGAGTAGAGAAGAAAAACATGGGAAACATAGAGCAAACTCGTGTAACCCCTGATACAAAGGTGTTCCTGGAGATCCTCCTCGAGAAACGTGCATTTTACAGTCTTCCTGTAGCAAAATCGCCTGTCGTAGGTGCCCGGATCGCTCGATTGACGGCCTTCATCTATCATCTCCTCTCTCTCTCCCTCCTTCTTGGATGTTGTGCAACACAATATGAGATCTCCCCAGGGCCGGCCGTGCTCTTCTTAGGTCATAGGACCACTTTATGGCTCCGAAAAAGCTCAACTGTCGGATTAAAACGCTCTGTTTTAGTGCAGAAAATCGCCAGATCCCGACGCTGTCAATAGTATCGACCCCTAGGTCGATGGTATCGACCATGATACAGGTTTTTCCTTCCAAGATCACGTTTTGGGGTTGCTTTCTGATGAAATGTTAATACTATCGACACTAGGGTCGATAGTATCGACTCTAGACAATGCAAAAGTGCCTGAAAAAGTGTTGAAATATGTGTATAAGTCCGGGGATTATATAGAATCATATAAATATGATAAAAGAAGTATAATTTGATACCAAAAGAGTTTAAAGGCCAACTATAGTGAATTATGCAAATATAATAAAAAAAATGACAAATACATGCATAAAACAAATATAAAATAAGCCTGTAAAAGTGACTCAAAACCCATGCATCAAACTCCCCTAAGCTTAAACCTTGCTCATCCTCGAGAAACAAAACTTTGGATCTGGTTGAGATAAGTCAGCAACAGGACATAAATACATGAAATGCATCTGCATCATCCCCACTTTCTTTCCACAAACCGGCCCTCATTGACCACTGAACACTAACTGCCATCCATGCGAGAAAAGACCTATGTAAAAGATGTTTGTCCCCCTATCAATGAAACACTATCAATTAAAGTAGTTAATATGATAAACTCATGTGTTCCATACTTGATGCATCTTGTGATCTCGTATCTACGTTGCTCATTTCCTAACTACCATCTAAATGGAAGCAGATCTCTTGATATTAATGAATGAGGAGAATATCATGGGTGGCCTACCGATTAGAGCAACGGGTGGATGGGATAGGTGGTTGTAGAAGAGATGGAAGCACATAACAGTCAATCATGCAATACAAAAATTAATGACCTATCATGATGCAAAATGCAAGTGAAAATGTCCTAATGCTATATTTTTGGTGGAATGATGCATGCACTGTCATTCCGTCTCAAGGTGAGATAGAATATCTAAGAAAACTACACCATGTGCTTATTCTTCTTAGTATGTAAGTGAGAATAGGTTCCTTTCTCCCTCTCATTCATACTTACTTCTCAATTCTTTTTTTTCATTTTTTTCTTCTCTTTTTTCAGTTTTTTTCAATTTTTTTTCAAGCCCTTATTTTCATAGATGACAATGAATTATTTGTCGGGCTCACTTCTTGTTACATAACTTATACATTTGAAGCATTCTTTTTGGAGAGTATGGATCACGCTCACCACCTTTAATCTTTCAGAAGACATAAGATGCATGATGTAGTATATGCTCAAAAAATTGTGAATGCAGCTACAAAATGATAGTTATGCAACTAAATGACACACACCTAAGGACAATGTGCATGTATAACTACTCTATCCTTTTTTTTTCATTTTCATGCAAAAACAAAATGTGAAAATAGTTGTAATGCAAGACCTATCTACATGGGATGCAATCAAAGAGTGAAAGATAGTAATGTGCTCCCATTTCTTATGGTGGAGTGTGAATGAAATTGCGGTGGATCATATCACAAGACTAATTGACAGAACCTTCTGAAAATATCATATGTCCCTCTCTAAAGACATGTGTACAGGGTAGCTGAAGGATTTCTCTCTTAAACTTTAGTCTAAGGTCACGTTAGCATTTGGTCGGTTTGGGCTCAAACATTGTTGTCAATCACTTTTCCTTGGACAATAAAGATGGTCAATCATGTCCCCATGTCCTGAAGCTGACTCATCCAAGCACTTCCTCAGTTATGCAACTCAATTACTAACAAGAATAAGCTCAAAAAGTTCTCAATATGCTCATTTTTTATGTGCACACAACCCAAGAGTAAAACTTGCAATTGAAACCATGCATTTATTGCTCCGCAAATTACACTAGATAGATGTGGATCCTACAAAAGTGGTAAATCTAGAAATAAAAACAACTAATATTTCAAAAATAAAAGCAAAATGAATAAGTAAGTAAAAACTAATATAGAGGGTTGTTCCAACACCCCCCAAGCTTGATTATGACTATGGCCTCATAGTCAACATTCTCAATTAAGAGGTGGAACAGTGGTACCGTTCGCTTTGAAGTGTGGTAAAGAAGGATGGTTAGATGCTCAAGTGGACCAAGTGATGTTTGCTATCTCCCTCCTTTTTGTGGCCCATTTTTGTGTCTTAGTGGTTCTAAGATGTGACTTGCTTCATCCATCCTTCCTCTGCAAAAAACGGTTCGAAAAAATCTCGTTTCGATACCTTTTATGGCATGTTTTATGTAGCTGTCCTGCAGGTGTCGATACTATCGACACAAGGTCGATGGTATCGACCCAGGATCAGCGATTTTGCTGAATCGACGCATCTAAAATCTTGGGAACTCAAAAGTGTCGATACCATCGACCCTAGGGTCGATGGTATCGACTTTAATGTCACCAATTTTTCTCATCATCTTCAGGAATCTCGATACTATCGACCCTAGGGTCGATGGTATCGACTTTTCTTCAGCGTTTACTGATCCAAACTCGATACTATTGACATGGGTGTCGATAGTATCGACCTTAATATTATGCACACTTCAAAACACGAGTTAGGGTACCATTTTTACAAAAATTATCAAAACCTAAGCAAATACTAAGTACATAAACATAAAAGAACATAACCAAACATAAAAATGAACTGAAAGTTGGGTTGCCTCCCAAAAAGTGCCCTTGTTTAATGTCCTAGGCTTGACATAAAGATACCTTTAACCTGGGTTGTCAAGAGATGTCTCCAATGATTCATGTGGTAATTTTAATTTAACTCTATCATCACAAATCCCAAGTGTCAAGTAACCTCACCCAATGGTAGTGATTACATCAGTCGTAGCTTGGAATGGCCTTCCCAATAGCATCTCACCTCCTTCCAACTCATCCATGTCCATGACCACAAAGTCAACAGGGAAGATGAATTTGTCGACCTTGACTAGCACATCCTCGCATATACATTGTGGCTTCACAATGGATCCATCCGCCAACTCAATACTCATGGCAGATTTCTTTAGTGACTTCAATCCAAGCTTTTGAAACGTGGACAGTGGCATAAGATTAATGTTGGGCCCTGAGTCACACTGTGCTTGTGGAAAATGTTGGCCGCCTATGGAACATGGGATGTAGAAACTGTTGGTATGTATGCCCTGAGAGCCAATCATGGGATGATTGGTGGTATACATTAAGATTGATTTGATAAACATCAAAGGAAAGCTTCCGATTCTTTCAGGTTCAGTCATATGAGATAGTGATAGAATATATTGAATGTCAAGAGAATGACAGTACTCAATGACGTATGCTTTCAGGTTAAGGACCTGAATGATGAGATCATACTGATGCTAAGAGTTTGTACATTCTTGTTATGTCCCTAGTCGGATGTCATTGTGGAAGGTAGATAGACAACAATGACACGCAAGACTAGATTGTGGTGTTGGTTGATGACAAAATCTCATTAGTCATGATATAGAGATATCAAACCAAACACATAGGTACTTGTTAGAGAACAAGTGTACCGGACAGACCCACCGTGAGTTTGACACATGGAACCATGACATGGTAGTCACAGTCAGTACTCACAGTGATGGTGGTGAATATGATTCTTTGACCTGAAATCACTACACTCAACACATGTCGTTGGGCACACTTTGACATCATCAAACGCAGTCCTGAAACATGGGTTGTTATAAAGGTGATGATTGGGTGGCTTTGACACATGGGGCTTTTAAGGGGTGAGTGATAGATATGGGATTTGTCCCTCCTTAGGGAGTTTGATATCCAAGGCCACTTGATGAGTAGGATTGAGATAGGCGTGCGCACGCATGTGAATCAGTATGTGATATTGATGTCATACATATCTCGTTCAATCTGCTCTGAGATCAAGAAAGAGAATGAACATTGACATGATGGCTGTTTCATGCCTCGAGTTCATTCGGGATATCAATGACAAAGGAATTATACATTCGTTGTAACACCATTCACAGATTGTAGGATTGAAAGTTGTTCTCCAACTTTCTACTTTCACTTGGGTAGCAATGATGTGTGACTAGGCACCGCTCATTGCTTGTGAAGTCATAAGTGTTATGAACTTTCACTGCCAACGTGAAATGGACCTGCAGGGTCACACACATAGGATTTAACCTGGAAGAGGAGTTTTATCCACAATTAATGTTTAGATTGATTACTAAATGAGTTTAGTAGTTCAATTAATTGATAGCTCAAAATCATAGTGTTCAAGGTGTTGGACAACTTGATTAGAGTATCAGATTGATTGAAATCGCAATTGACTGATTCTGCACAACCTACACTCCCAACCGATCAGTTCATGTGATGAACCGATCGTCTGAGGTTACTGAACCGTTCGGCTCAAGCGTTGAGCCAATCGGCTCAAGTCCAGAGTGAAACGACCGGTTCAATGGTTGAACCGATCGGCTCAACTGGTGCAACCGAGCAAGTTGGGAAAATAGGTTGGTGAGAATGTTCCTTTCGTTTCACCTGCCCAATATGATTGGGAATTAGATTGGTATTCGATACCAATTAGAAACAAAAGAAGGAAAGTCAATTTGAGTTGAACCAGGATCAAGAATCGATCGACTGGAGTGTCCAGCCGATCGGATCATGGATCCAAACGATCGGCTGGAGTGTCCAACCGATTGGCTGGAGTGTCCAACCGATCGGCTGGAGGGCCCAGACGATCGTTTCAGGTTGCGAGTTGGTTGCTTTTGTGGAAAATCTCAAACCCTTCTACTCCTACTTTTAGTCCCTTATTGCCGGGGATAGAAAACCATGTCCCATGACCCTCCTATATATAGGGGTATTGGGTGCTTCTCAGACAACATCTCAGTGCAACCAGTTGCTCTGGAAACTTGTCGTTCTCTCTGGTTTTGGTAACCAAGAGAGAGCCCGAGCAAGTACTACCCGCAAAGGGAGGCACAGCAAGGGAAAGACAACTGCAGTTGCAACTGGAGGCAGGAGAGTGTGTTGGCCACTAGTACGTCAACAGGAGGGTGCGACTCCTTCCAACTCCTTGTGGGACAAGGAGTGTGGAGTTCCAGGTGGTCCGTGTGGACTACTTCAGAGGCAGGAGGTTTCTTCCGCTCAAGAGGACAACTGTCAATCCCGACAGTCCGGTGAGAGGAGGAGTCGTCAGTCCTGGTGTGACCAGGAGCTGCACAGACACCGTCCAAGACCGGAGGTGAAGACCGCGGAAGCCGCGAGGTATTGTCGCCGAGCAAGCCTCGGGACAAGGTATGATTCCACAAACCATCCCTTTCCTATTATATAGACGTTGACGCATTTCCTTGTTTCCGCTACCTTCTCTGTCACCCCTAAAACCAAACAGTGGTATCAGAGCCATGTCAACTGCTCTATATTTTAGGAATATCAATATGATCGATTTTGGTTTGTTGCCTTTATTTATTGCAGACGATGCGAATAATATTGGCTTTATGCATGTCCAATCCTAAATCCCCAAATCCCAATTACATATATGATATGTATTATTAATGCACTCGATACGCATCGCCCGTAAATGAGTTTTGTGGTGAATTTATAGATTGGTTATGGCCAATAAAGCCTATATGTGTATGGTTTTGTGTGGTTGCATGCATCTCGGTCTACGCACCGATCTTCCCTCTCCTATTCTTGATGTAACTCGAAATAATTCTAGATTCTTTCATACCTTTTCTCCCCCCAAATGTAACTCGGGGTTTCTCCTTTTATAATGTAAATAGGATAGATTTTTTATTTCCTGTTATGTCGAAGACCGACGGACATCCTGACGACAGCTGAGACGATCAGTTCAAGGAGTGAACCGATCGGTTGACGTACCAGATGGTCGGTTCAAGGAGTGAACCGATCGATTGATGACCGGTTCGAGGAGCGAGACGAGCTTGTGGCGGCCAGAAGGAGATGCACGACAACTAGGCGAACCGATCGGTTGGAGGATCCAACCGATCGGCTGGTGGCACCCAGCTGACCAGTCTGATGGCGAGTCGATCGTCTCATGTGATGAGTTGATCAAACCCAGAAAGGCAAAGCACAGAGTTCATCTTGTACAGGTTGCATGTGATGTAGACCTAGATGACCGTGATTCCTCTTGGCTCGAGGAATCACATTAGGATGGCCATAATCATCACTTTTATCATTTTGCATGTATTCTGTGGGATATAGTATATGTACTATGTATTGTGGTGATTGGATATGTATATGTATATAAAAACCAAATCCCTCATTAAATATTAAGTTTTAGATGCCTTCCAAATGCTACACACGTGAAAAGCTTGATCGACCAAGTGTGGGCACGCCCAAGCGTGGTGCACCGTCTATCTCGTGGAAGCGTGAAGGATGAATGTGTGGGTATGCCCAAGCAGGGTGCATATTCATCGTGTTTGCTTTGGGTCGGACTTAACAAGGTGACCTAGATAGGATCTAGCGCCATGATGCATGGAGATAATCATGGCAAGGAGTTGCATATGCCATCTTATCAAGAGTTGCATATGATGCAATTGGCAAGAGTTTCCTACCTGAGAGATCTAAGTTGTGGGTGACAGCCCAAGCTGGTCCATGACTTAGAGGATTTCAAGATCTTGCCCACTAGAAGATTGTACGTTGCAATCTTCTGAATTGATGGTGAGGGCTATCAATTTGAAGTAAAATAGTGGGAGCGATAATTAATTAAAGGCCTAATTTTATCGTCAACTTTTCAAATTAATCAAATAAGTCAAAAGAGTTTTGGACTAAAATTGCATATATTTCCTTTTGTTAAAAGAAATGGTTAATCAACAATAATCACTTTATTTGTGATCGGTCTTTGAGATCAACAAATTAAATGGGACAACTTCCACGATTGGTGAGGACATTGAGAAGCGTTCTCAATCAAAGAGCGAAAGCTCTAAGTCCTAGTTATACCAAAACCAGATGAACTCGATCCCACCACATCAATGACTGAAAGTATGCTTATGGAAGCATACTGAGGATGACATTGATGAGGAGTGCTTGATGTTGTGTTCTCTGAACTATGAGTTGCAGAGACAACATGAGACATATGATGTCTCTAAGACACTGTCCTAGCATGTCATGACAGAAGGAGATCCAGTAAGGTATTCACACACTCAATGTGATTGGGTATGTGGAAAACCTAACTAAGAAGGATTCCCTCTGATCCAAGAGTTGGGTATTGGTATAATACTACAAATGTTGCAAGGATCATACAATTCATGATAAGCTACAACATGAACAACTTTGACAAGCGTTGACAGAGTTGTTGGACATGTTGACAGAGGTAAAGATGAAGAAAGACAAACCATAATCTTTGATGTGATCAAAGAGAAAGGTAATTCTTAAGGGCAACGATAAGGGAAAAACAAAGAAGTGTTCAGATGCTAACCAGCAATCCAAGCCGTCTTCAACCTCAAGGCACATGGGGAAAGGGTGTATGAGGGAATTGCCCTCTATATCTGGAAGAACAAAAGAAGATGAAGGAGGGGATGGAGATCTCCACCTAAGGTATCATGAAATGAACCGCTTCTGAGGTATAGATATGGATATGTCATATATGATATGCAATATCCACAAAGAAGTGATGGCCTTTGTGAAAGGACCAAGAAAGAAGTACCCATCATTGGAGCAAGTGTTGTTGCCATAGATAGGAGTATCTTTCAGTTTATTTCAGCCTAAAGGGCACGAAATAGAGTTGAGAACTGCTATTTCATATATTGCCAATAGATAGAAACACTTTATTTTTGCATATTGTATGACAATGATGGCAATTAATAAAGTCGATTTTGAATCTTAAAGATATGATCTTTGTGGAAATGCCTTGTTTATCTTGTGGTATTTGATATGCATAAGATAAAATGATTCCTAAAAGTTATAAGATAACTCAAACAATCAAATTAGCATCAACCATGAGAAATTCATTTCTAGTTTCCATGTGATGGATAAATCTAGACTCTTTTGGTTAGAGAACCAGTAAGAGACATGAATCTCTAGTACATGATTAATCAATCTTCACTAATGGTAGTGGGAGAATGGTTATCCAATTAGCTATTATACATGTGATGTATTTGCATACCTATTGGAGTAAATGCTAATACTTCAAATGGTGTTTAGAGAAATACCAATATGAATATCTTGAAATGTTCAAGATTATAATAGATGAAGTGCAAATTTGGTAAAGTGTTAATTCTTGATGAGATCAATGAATGAAATACTTGGACCAAATGTTTGAGATCATTTTGAGTGATTATGATAGTGTATCATAGTGAGCTCATGATTAAGGCATGGTGATGTCTAAATCAAGAAGGAATCATACTCTATGGAGTTAGAGAATGACTATCAAATAACTGAATTCTTCTTAATTAAAGAATACCCTACACTAATAAAGGACATTAAGAATTACAAGGGTTGTGAGTTCTTACACCTTGACAGATACACCTCAATTATCTATGTGATGAGTTGTTCATGTGATGAATCAACTATCCAGATGAATGTGAGGAACCGAATTTTTGAGTTATGGTTTATGACCATTACATCCTAAATGACATCCATGTGAACCATAAGGTATGACCTTGATGGTAGCACTCATTGGATGGAAATCCATAAGTGCAAATAAGTCTTAAGTGTTAAGACACATGGATGAAATTTTGAGAAGGATGATGCTTGTTGATTTCAACTTAATGACTTAGACATTTGGCATATGGATACAAAAACCGCATTCCTATGAGGAATAAAACAAGGATGTGTACGTGACACAACCTATAAGGTTTATGAATCCACTAATGCAAATGAAGTCTATAAGTTACAATGGACTAATCAATGTGATTGATTGAGTATAAGGAACTCAGAATTGGATCTTTACTTTGATGATATAGTCAAAGGGTTTGATTGATATGTCAAAGATAAAGAAGGGATCTGTGATTTAGTGGGAGTGTATTCACATTCCACATGTTGATGTGAAATGGAAATGTTCTAGAATGGAAATCCAAAAGTGGAAATTATCTTTAAGGAAGATAGAGATGTTTCCTATGTGATAGGAATAGAGATCTATAGAGATAGTTCTCGAAAACCTCTTGACCTGAAAAGAGAAAGCATACATTGGAAATATTTATTGAAGGGTTCAGTATACACAGATTCAGTGGGAGAAAACTTGCCCATGTTACATGGAGTTAGTATCCCAAGGCCAAGTGTCCAATTCTTGTGAAGAATGTGAACACTAAGAATAGATATGGATCTATCATATATGTAATCATCCCATTATCTTGCATGTATAGACATGGCAAGAATAAAATGCATTCATCATCTTGTATGTAAGACATAGCAATATGATATGCTCATCCTGATAACTCGTATGTGAGACATGATGAGTGGATGTTTGTCTACTTCTAGCAAGGGTTACTTGAATACCATGAGAACTTAATAAGTACTTGAGAAGTACTAGTTCTATGGAGATAAGGAAGAGTTCGATGTAAAGAGTTACATTGATGCGAACTTCCGAAAGGACAGAAAATTAATCGCAAAATATATATAAGATATATAAAAGTGAAAGTTCGTTGATAATTGGAAATGTTCCAACAAAACAATTTAAAAGGAAATGCCAAGTATCTATGTGTTAGAGAACAACAATGGATACTATATGGATTTGGAAGTTCATGAGATGAACTTATAGATATTCCTCTCATTGATGACAAGTTTGGAATCCTTGATCATGCAATGTGGGTAAAGGTTAGCAAAGGAATACTAGATCTCATATTACGACAACTCTATCTCATACGTGTGACGTACAGCGAAGAGATAAGAGACATGCAATTTATACTGACTTTGGCAAGGTGTTGCCATAACTCACTATGTTCGCACTAGAGCACAATAACATGTGAGACATGTTTGAAGATCACTATGAATTTGATTCAAGGGTGATTGGCTCGCAGTGCAAGTGGGAGTCTGTTGGTATGTATGCCCTGAGAGCCAATCATGGTATGATTGGTGGGATACATTAAGATTGATTTGATAAACATCAAAGGCAAGCTTCCGATTCTTTCTGGTTCAGTCATATGAGATAGTGATAGAACAGATTGAATGTCTAGAGAATGACAGTACTCAATGACGTATGCTTTTAGGTTAAGGACGTGAACGATGAAATCATACGGATGCTAAGAGTTTGCACATTCTTGTTATGTCCCTAGTCGGATGTCATTGTGGAAGGTAGATAGACAACAATGACACGCAAGACTAGATTGTGGTGTTGGTTGATGATAGAATCTCATTAGTCATGATATAGAGATATCAAACCAAACACATAGGTACTTGTTAGAGAACAAGTGTACCGGACAGACCCACCGTGAGTTTGACACATGGTAGTCACAGTCAGTACTCACAGTGATAGTGGTGAATGTTGTTGGCTAAATTGACATTATGATAAATCCCTTTGTTTCGATGATGACAAACATTTCATTCTTGTTGATCTAACGTGCTACTTGAGTGTTGCTGGAATGAGGTGGACGACAAAGCACTAGGGAATCTATATGCTTGAATGCTTGTAAATTTCATGAAATGTAATCAATTGTAAACTTGTACAAATATATAATGTACAAGTACTTAGACTTCATGTAAATCAAGCGTTAGATCTTCCCCAGCCAGTCACTACACTTGGATAGATCATCCCCTTCATTAGTGTCACATATGCACACTCATACATTCACTTAGCACTTTACTTGAAACATTGAAACGGGGTCAATCTCGGTCGAAAAACTCCTCAACTGAGACACTCTCGGTCGACAAACTTCTCGACCGAGAAAGACCCAAGTAATCGCTAGACACAGCTGACAAGTTAGTTGCCAGTTGGAGATGAACGTTGCAAACACTTGATCCAGAGAGCTTGTCGGTCGACAAAACCTCGACTGAATAGGTGTCTCGGTCGACAATTCCTCGACCGAGATGGACTCTGACAGCAACTGCAGAATTAATTAACTAGCCATTGCTAAAGCAACTAAAGTATACCTAACAGCTAGTTAAGCCCTTAGAACCCCCTAGAAAGTGTCTAGAATGTCCTTAAGCACTTGTAGGTCATTCCTATAAATAGGACATGCCTTAGGACACCTAAATTTTACAAATCTTCACTTGTGATACACTTGAGCTTACACTTGCAATAGTGAATCTGTTTTGAGAAATTGAGCAACACTTGCATTGGCTATTCTTCTCCTTGCTCTAATTTCGTGTCCTATAGGCTAGTATCTCCTATCCACAGCAATCACACTTCCATATACATTGGTTAGGAGATCTACACGCTTGATATAGGCAAATCAAGCCTTGTGCTTCAAAGGTTAAGTGTAATTTCCATTTTCCTTCTTGTTCCTTTTATCCTTTGTATTCTCCTTGCTACTCCTAGGGTTGGAGGCTGCGGATTGGAGAAGGTTCTTCTCAGTGGAGAAGGTGGACTTCGAACTACTTCAAGAAGGCTATTGCAACGGGAAGCTACTTCAAGAGGAAGGCTACTTCAAGGGGGAGCTTGAAGTTACTTCAAGAAGGCTGCTTCAAGGTTGGTGCAATTACTTCTAGGTGAAGGCTGTTTGAAGGGTTTGGTGGAAGAATTGTAATTTTATGTAAAGTCCTTGCGAGGTAATAAAATTTAATACTTTCAAAATCCCGGTTGGGTAAGCAACCGGGTAGTGGACTGACTTCCTTAGTATTTGCTAAGGTTGGAACCACTCTAAATCCTTGTCCCCTTATCCAATATTTTTGTGGTTGGTTGTTTGAGTTAAATAATTGTTAAATTAATTTTAAAACCCTATTCACCCCCCTGTAGTGGTTTTTCAATTGGTATCAGAGCAGGCTTCAAGGAGCTCCAATCGAGTCTTGAAGTATGAAGGGTGGTGGTGTCTACAACCGCAAACAAAGGAAAAGTATGGACCAATCTTCAACAAGTTGCAGTTGGTGCTTAGGAACAAGCCACACAACACTTGGTTACCCATGGAGGTCAAAGAAGGAAGATATGCATAAAGAATGCCTTATTGCTACAATAAGTGAAGAAGAAGAAGAAGAGGTAAGTCTTTTTTATTTATCTAAAGAAGAGCTAGTTGCTAGTCTTGAAGAGACACATAATAAATATATTGAATGCAAGAAGAAATTGAAGAAATCTAATAAAGCAAATGATGAGTTACATGCTAAGATTCTTGCTCTTACATCTGAAAATGAAGATCTCAAAAAGGTTATTGAAGGTCATGAAATTAAGCTAAAATCTGTAGAAGCAAATTGCAATCTTCTTTCTCTAGAAAAGTTAAATTTGCAAACTCAAGTAAATGAGCTTCAAAAACAACCTGTTTTGTGTACACATCTAGATTATGATACTATAGTGAAAGAAAGAGATTCCTTGTTATCTAATCTAGATCAAGCAAAGTTAGACATAAATAAAAAAATGGATGAGATTGTTAAGCTACAACAAAAAGTTAATAGTTTGAGTAACAATGATATTATTGATAAAATCTTAAATGATTCTTACCATCAAGTTGGAAGGAGAGGACTAGGTTACAAGCCTAAAGGAAAATCTTATCAAAAACCTAGTTGGAGAAAAACACAAGTGCCAAAGAGTCAATCTATGTATGTATTTAAAGGCACAAATACATATGTACCCACGAACAACCTAGAACAAAATCATAGAAAGAGATATGAGGTTGATTCTATATGTTGTCATTACTGTTTGCGCCTTGGACACTATTCCTTTTCATGTCCTTACAAGAAAAAGGATGTCGAGTTAGTTTGGGTTCCAAAACCCCCAAACTAAATGAGAAAAAATAAGTTGAGATATGACCAAGGACTTTAGTTGCATATTTCTATGTCTATCTCAACTTAACATGATGAGTTATCAAATTAATTCAAGTATCTAAAACTTTTAACTTGAAAGTATACAATTCATTTAAATCTGCAAAGACAAAGTTTTGCCTTAATCAAAGGTCTCAAAGCATAAAGAATTAATATATAATTAGTTGAGATTTGATCTAAATATTACTTTGATATTCATATGTTATATCTCAACTAAATTGAGTTTTCAAATTGCATGATTGAATTGAAAATGATCCATGATTTACTTGTAAACAATTGCTGAAAAATAGTTCTAAAACAGTACAGAAACATTCTCGGTCGAGAAACTGGTCGACCGAGAACACAGTCGGTCGAGAAATGGTCGACTGAGCAAGTTACTGTTTTCAAATCTGCAATAAATCTGCTGAACTTGTTTTAAATTAATCTAGTCTACTATTAATGATTGATCAAGAATAAACCTTGGAAGACAGTTTTTTTCTTTTGCATCATATAACATTATGAATATGAAAACATATTGCAAAAGTGTTATAAGAAGACTGATCTTACCTTATTCATTGATTGAAAAAGTTTATTAGTTTGTCTTCAAATTGAAACCATGAATGAGATTATTTTGGTATTATCCTCTCCATGATTTGACTTAAAACTAAGATTATGAATTGGTTTAAGCAAGAAAATTATTTTACCACAATCCACATGGTCTTCCCTAAGTACTCCTTGGTATATCTATATAGGAACCATGTGTGTTGAAATGATTAAAATCATTGCATTTATATACTTTTATCTTGATCATTGTATTGTAGATATGCTTCCACTATTCTATCATAATTTATGTGCCATGATCATTGTGTTTCATTGGTTTGTCTAAAATAATCTTTGATTCAGACCATGAATGGATATTATTCTTGATCATCATCGAAAATGCCTTGACATAATAGATAATGATTATTGTGGGCATAGCTTGTAATAAAATAATGATGGTGCTATGACAAGCCAAATAGTGTATCTCAGAACAAAAATATAATGCTTTATCTAGAAATCTAAAGCACAATCATGACTTTAAGATATCAATCTCACTTTCAAGGATATCACTTAATGTGCTTCAAATTGATATTTATTTAAGCTATCTGCAGAAATTATACTTCACAAATGAATCTGCAGAATTTGCCTCTTGGTTGAAATTAAATTTGACCAAGGGGCGCTATGGTCGTAGTCAAGGTCGACCTAAAATAAGTTTGACAAAATGCTTATTTGTACATCATTTTACTGTACTTAATCTTAGTATCTTGACTCAAAATATACTTTTGATAAAGGTCAAAATCAAATTTTAAAAATCATTTGTGACCTTAGAAGTTTTAAAGTGTTTTAATTATAAGATTAAGGGGAAGCTCACAAAAACAAATTTGATCATTTGATTAAGAAGCTTACAAAACATTGTAAACATCATTTGAAGCTTGCTATGATCTTAGTATTTTTACTCTTGGTTATGAAGAAATTTCATATATCTTGTTCTTAAAGGAATTCTCTAAACAAATCTAGGCTTAACATCTCGTGCATTTGGTTAGAGACATTTTTCATGTACTCTAAGATTAAAGGATTCTCATTTCATTTTTAGGGCTTAACATCCCTTGCAAAATGGATGAGAAATCAATATGTATCCATCATAAGCTTAAGGGATTCTCATATCATTTTCAGGGCTTAACATCCCTTGTAAAATGGGTGAGAAATCAAATACATAAATGGCATGAACTTAAAAGAAACTCATATCATTTCAAGGCTTAACATCCTTTGCAAATGATTGAGAAATACTTTATGGCTAATTTCGACAATAAATGGCTTACATTTATATAAATCCCTTAATTTTAATTGAATATCTCTTTAAGGGGGAGCAAAGCACAAAATTAAGGGGGAGAAATAAAAAGTCATACTAAATGATTACCTTGGATATCTTTTTGAAATGACAAAGGGGGAGAAATAATATAAAATCAAACGCATAAAATAAAATGAGTTTCATAATATTTTGGCCAGTATTCATTTACAAAACAAGAATGACTACAAAAGGTAATCTTCAGGTGTGAAACTCACATGCTTTATATTTCATTATTTTATATTTAGGAAATGTTTGTCATCTTCAAAAAGGGGGAGATTGTTGGCTAAATTGACATTATGATAAATCCCTTTGTTTCGATGATGACAAACATTTCATTCTTGTTGATCTAACGTGCTACTTGAGTGTTGCAGGAATGAGGTGGATGACAAAGCACTAGGGAATATATATGCTTGAATGCTTGTAAATTTCATGAAATGTAATCAATTGTAAACTTGTACAAATATATAATGTACAAGTACTTAGACTTCATGTAAATCAAGCGTTAGATCTTCCCTAGCCAATCACTACACTTAGATAGATCATCCCCTTCATTAGTGTCACATATGCACACTCATACATTCACTTAGCACTTTACTTGAAACATTGAAACAGGGTCAATCTCGGTCGACAAACTCCTCGACCGAGACACTCTCGGTCGACAAACTTCTCGACCGAGCAAGACCCAAGTAGCCGTTAGACACAACTGACAAGGTAGTTGGTAGTTGGAGATGAACGTTGCAAACACTTGATCCAGAGAGCCTGTCGGTCGACAAAACCTCGACCGAGTAGGTGTCTCGGTCGACAATTCCTCGAACGAGATGGACTCTGACAGCAACTGCAGAATTAATTAACTAGTCGTTGCTAAAGCAACTAAAGTATACCTAACGGCTAGTTAAGCCCTTAGAACCGCCTAGAAAGTGTCTAGAACGTCCTTAAGCACTTGTAGGTCATTCCTATAAATAGGACATGCCTTAGGACACCTAAATTTTACAAATCTTCACTTGTGATACACTTGAGCTTACACTTGCAATAGTGAATCTATTTTGAGAAATTGAGCAACACTTTCATTGGCTATTCTTCTCCTTTCTCTAATTTCGTGTCTTATAGGCTAGTATCTCCTATCCACAGCAATCACACTTCCATATACATTGGTTAGGAGATCTACACGCTTAATATAGGCAAATCAAGCCTTGTGCTTCAAAGGTTAAGTGTCATTTTCCTTCTTGTTCCTTTTATCCTTTGTATTCTCCTTGCTACACCTAGGGTTGGAGGCTGCGGATTGGAGAAGGTTCTTCTCGGTGGAGAAGGTGGACTTCGAACTACTTCAAGAAGGCTATTGCAACGGGAAGCTACTTCAAGAGGAAGGCTACTTCAAGGGGGAGCTTGAAGTTACTTCAAGAAGGCTGCTTCAAGGTTGGTGCAATTACTTCTAGGTGAAGGCTGTTCGAAGGGTTTGGTGGAAGAATTGTAATTTTATGTAAAGTCCTTGCGAGGTAATAAAATTTAATTCTTTCAAAATCCCGGTTGGGTAAGCAACCGGGTAGTGGAATGACTTCCTTAGTATTTGGTAAGGTTGGAACCACTCTAAATCCTTGTCCCCTTGTCCAATATTTTTGTGGTTGGTTGTTTGAGTTAAAGAATTGTTAAATTAATTTTAAAACCCTTTTCACCCCCCCTCTAGTGGTTTTTCAAATGTGATTCTTTGACCTGAAATCACTACACTCAACACATGTCATTGGGCACACTTTGACATCATCAAACGCAGTCCTGAAACATGGGTTGTTATAAAGGTGATGATTGGGTGGCTTTGACACATGGGTCTTTTGAGGGGTGAGTGATAGATATGGGATTTGTCCCTCCTTAGGGAGTTTGATATCCAAGGCCACTTGATGAGTAGGATTGAGATAGGCATGTGCACGCATGTGTGAATCAATATGTGATATTGATGTCATACATATCTCGTTCAATCTGCTCTGAGATCAAGAAAGTGAATTATACATTCGCTGTAACACCATTCGGGATATCAGTGACAAATGAATTATACATTCACTGTAACACCATTCACGGATTGTAGGATTGAAAGTTGTTCTCCAACTTTCTACTTTCACTTGGGTAGCAGTGATGTGTGACTAGGCACCGCTCATTGATTGTGAAGTCATAAGTGTTATGGACTTTCACTGCCAATGTGAAATGGACCTGCAGGGTCACACACATAGGATTTAACTTGGAAGAGGAGTTTTGTCCACATGCAATGTTTAGATTGATTACTAACGGAGTTTAGTAGTTCAATTAAACACTCATTTAATTGATAGCTCAAAATCATAGTGTTCAAGGTGTTGGACAGCTTGATTAGAGTATCAGATTGATTGAAATCGCAATTGACTGATTCTGCACAACCTGTACTCCCAACTGATCAGTTCATATGATGAACCGGTCGGCTGAGGTTGCTGAACCGGTTGGCTCAAGTGTTGAGCCGATCGGTTCAAGTCCAGAGTGAAACGACCGGTTCAAGGGTTGAACCAATCGGCTCAACTGGTGCAACCGAGCAAGTTGGGAAAATAGGTCAGTGAGAATTTTCCTTTCGTTTCACTTGCCCAATATGATTGTGAATAGGATTGGGATTCAATACCAATTAGAAACAAAAGAAGGAAAGTCAATTTGAGTTGGACCAGGATCACGAACCGATCGACTGGAGTGTCCAGCCGATCAGCTCATGGATCCAAACGATCGGTTGGAGTGTCCAACCAATCGGCTGGAGGGTCCAGACGACCATTTCACTTGTGAAACGACCGGTTCAGGTTGCGAGTTGGTTGCTTTTGGGGAAAATCTCGAACCCTTCTACTCCTGCTTTAAGTCCCATATTGTCGGGGACAGAGAACCATGTTCCATGACCCTCCTATATATATGGGTATTGGGGGCTTCTTAGACAACAGCTCAGTGCAACCAGTTGCTCTGGAAAGTTGTCGTTCTCTCTGGTTTTGGTAACCGAGAGAGAGCCCGAGTAAGTGCTACCTGCAAAGGGAGGCGCATCAAGGGAAAGACAACTGCAGTTGCAACTAGAGGCAGGAGAGTGTGTTGGTGACTAGTACGTCAACAGGAGGGTGCGACTCCTTCCAACTCCTTGTGGGACAAGGATGTAGAGTTCCAGGTGGTTCGTGTGGATTACTTCAGAGGCGGGAGGTTTCTGCCGCTCAAGAGGACAACTGTCAATCCTGACAGTCCGGTGAGAGGAGGAGGAGTCAGTCCGGGTGCGACCAGGAGCTGCACAGACACCGTCCAAGACCGGAGGTGAAGACCGCGCAAGCCGCGAGGTATTGTCGCCGAGCAAGCCTCGGGACAAGGTATGATTCCACAAACCATCCCTTTCCTGTTATATAGACGTTGACGCGTTTCCTTGTTCCGGGTTTTGGGGAGAAATTTTTTTTGTTTCCGCTACCTTCTCTGTCACCCCTAAAACCCAACAGAAACATCATGGATCTTTCCTCTTCCTTGGTAGCCGTCCTTGGATTATAGAATTCACTTTTTCATTAACAAGACAAATGTCACTGTCTTTTATCCGCCTTTTCTTGGTGATTACGTCCTTGATAAACCTTCCGTATGCTGGAATCTATTCTATCATTTCCACTAACGGAATATTAATATATAGCTCCCTAAACATCTCCAAAAATTTCTTGTAGTTCCTATGCTCTTTCTTCGGCCTCAGACTATTCGGGAAAAGACACAACCGCCTCATCTAGACGCTTATGTGGTGGCACATATGGGCTTTTCAGGGTCTCCTCCCCTAAGCTTGCTTCAATGTCACCCTCTGGCGTAGGCTTTGGCACATCATTTATAACTGGTGTGACTTGTGGCTGCTCATCTTTCTCAGTGGTTGTAGCTTCACCATGAAGTATGGCCTTCACCTACTCTTCTTGCCTAGGTGTGGGCACGGCCGTGTTGGGCTCGTGGCGGGTTTCTCTGACTGGAAAATATCCACCAGGTAGTCCATAATGACTGCGAGGATACAGTATTTTCGGTGTAGCCTCTGTATCAAAAATCATCTTGTCTTTTTCCTGGACCTCCACCACCGGGGGCTCTTCCTTTGTAATCACAGATATATATTTCACTTGATGATGTGCTTGAACAGCATCTACATTTCCTGCCTGTCTTTGTAGATTTGTAAGCTTCATGGCCACCACCTCATTGGAAATTTGGGTCACAGTCGTCTCTAGAGCCCTCATTTGTGCTTCATGACTTTGCAGTGTTTGTCCAAACTTAGTCAAAATATCACCCTGGGACTGTATTTGATTGTTAAACATACTCATCATCTCTTGATTTTGTTGCACCACCTGGATAAGCAATTCATTATTCTTTTCTTCTAGGCTAGGTTGCAGCTTTTGAAAATTTTGTTCCTTCCTCCAATCATAATTGTGATTTCTATATCCCTGTTGATGCATATACTTTGCATGTGCTTCATCATCAGACCCATTGTCCTCTTTCTCTAGGAGCTTCTTGGCTATAAGATCCAACTTGTCATTAAGCGCTTTGATGGCCCTTGCTTCATGTGTAATGCCAACCTTCTCGGGTGCATCTCTTCACCCCAAGACTGCTTTTTGGACATGTTCCTTGGAATCTCCCAACACCTTGTACATGTGTTGTTCAAAAAGAAACCAGAACCTGCTGAGTCCAAATTGCTCCTATCATGTTCATTTAGGGCGAAGTAGAAAATTTTAGCTTGCTTCTCCTTGTCTAAGCTGTGATGTGGACACTTCCTCAGCATGATCTGGAAGCACTCCCAAGTTTCAGAGTATGTTTCACTAGCTCGCTGGTTGAAGTTGTGTATCTTCCTAACTAGATCGTTTGTCTTTTCAGGCGAGAAGAACCTCTCAAAGAACACCTCAACCATGTGATCCCAAGATTCAATGTACTCATCATCCAGATTGTGTAGCCATTCCCAAGCATTGCCCGCTAAAGAACTGGGAAAAAGTTTCAGGTAGAGTGTCTCTTGCGGGAACCTGTCAATCTTTATCATATCACAATTTTCTATGAACTGGCTTATGTGAGTCACCAGATCTTCACTTTTGAGCCTGGATCGATCTTATAATTGGGAATGTTGATAGCCTGCCTCTTGATTGGCCCTTTCGATGCATATGTAGAAGATGCCTTGATCTTCTCCCAGATTGTCTGCTCCTCAGCCATAGCTTCTGGTTCAGGTTCAAAATTCACGATCTCGGGTTGATCTTGGTTGTTGTCTTCCTCTTCGTCTAATCCCATGAATGGGATCTCTGGTGATGACTACGCCTAGTCTGTGCTACGCGTCCTCACCATGCACTGGTACCTGCAAGGTAATAAATTTGAATCAGTACCGTGCTAGACGATTTCTAAATATGAAAGATACACGATAAATTTCAAAAAAAATGTGGCCTAGAGTGGCCGTTTGCAGCACTCGTAGTCTCCACAGTTGCCGTGTCCCCGACAACGGCGCCAAAAACTTGACACGATTTTACCATGCATATAACGCAAGTATATGTATCAATGTAATATAGGCCTTGTGAGGTCCGAGTCGAACTCAGGGAAACATAAAATTTAGTAGACTACTACTAATTGGTTGCGATCAGCTAAACCGATTAAAAGAGTTTGAGAGTTGATTGAAAAAGAAAATAAAATAAAATAAAACAAAGCAATTGATTAAATGTTTAGTTTAATCAATTTAAATGGGAATCTTTAGGATTGCAGTTTCACCGTGGGTTCTCATTGTATGAATTTCTACACAATTATCCTAATTCGTCTCCTATTCCGGATAGTGGCCTGTAGTCAGAATTGCTCACTTTCGGGATACAATTCACTACCTAAATCTAGGTCGGTTCTACGGTAGTAGTAACCTATACCCTAAATTAGGTGCATGAGAAACAAACTCTGGGTTTCCACCATTAACCGTACATCGCCTTATTCAAGGAATTTATTAGTTAATGTGATATTCATCTCTTTTCAACCGTTAATTCTTCTTTAAAAGTAATTAAAGGCATTATATTATCGCTAAGATGATCAATCATAATGATAGAATGGAGAATATGAAATCATACCACAAAATTGAGAGACAAATTAGGATAAACTATATAAAAAGTATCATACAACGATTACTCGGGCTACTCCCAGTCCTAAAGACAAATGGGATTAGCCCCGCATGGTGGAAAATGGAAAATACATATGAGTAGAGAAGAAAAACATGGGAAACATAGAGAAAACTCATGTAACCCCTGATACAAAGGTGTTCCTGGAGATCCTCCTCGAGAAACGTGCGTTTTGCAGTCTTCCGGCAGTAAAATCGCCCGTCGGAGGTGCCCGGATCGCTCGGTTGACGACCTTCGTCTCTCGTCTCCTCTCTCTCTCCCTCCTTCTTGTATGTTGTGCAACATAATATGAGATCTCCCCAGGGCTGTCCGTACTCTTCTTAGGTCATAGGACCACTTTACCGCTCCGAAAAAGTTCAACCGTCGGATTAAAACGCTCCGTTTTAGTGCAGAAAATCGCCAGATCCTGACGCTGTCGATAGTATCGACCCCCAGGTCGATGGTATAGACCATGATACAGGTTTTTCCTTCCAAGATCACATTTTGGGGTTGCTTTCTAATGAAATGTCAATACTATCGACACCAGGGTCGATAGTATCAACTCTGGACAATGCAAAAGTGCCTGAAAAAGTGTCGAAACATGTGTATAAGTCCCAGGATTATATAAAATCATATAAATATGATAAAAGAAGTATAATTTGATGCAAAAAGAGTTTAAAGGCCAACTATAGTGAATTATGCAAATATAATCAAGAAAATGACAAATACATGCATAAAACAGATATAGAATAAGCCTGTAAAAGTGACTCAAAACCCATGCATCATCGAGTAAATAGTGTGTCACTCGTCAGTCTCCCCACGCGAAGCACCCGTGTCGGGTTCCTACCATATCGGGCAACAACCTCAACGGGTAAAGGGGCGCAATGCTCACTAGGAGAAGGGTTGGGGCAGCTTGCTTGTTGTGGATGGGCTGGGACGGGCCCATTAGCGTTCTTTTGGGTGGAACAATGAGGGAAACTCTGCAAAAGGTAGGAAATATTGTTAGGAGCATAGTGTGGGTTATTTCTAAGCACATAATAGGATAAAACAGTGAGGAAGATAGTTTAGGAGGCAGATTTGATAATAAAACATAGGCTTTAATAGCCATAAAATGGGTGTTATCACATAGTTAGAGTTTCTTCTTAGGTTTGAAACATCACAATTGATCTACTATCATTAATCAAGTCTAAACGATATTCAATCTAATCAAGCATGTAATCATTCGGGTAAACCCTAGTTTACCAATTAAGCACAAATGTGGTCATTACAACTAGAATGAATTCTTTGCTAGAGTATCCTCAAGGTACCCATCAATGTATGAATTTGAATAGGCAAAACCTGGGATATTGACATAGGAGGAGATGGAGGGGAGAGACTAAAAGTTTTCTAGTAGACTCCTCTCATCTCCCTCCACCTCTAGACATGAGGTTGGATGCTCAGGTAAATTCTTATATATAGTTTGAGTCATCCAATCATCTTTTGAACAAGAAGTATCCCTAGTTGAATCCATTTGTAGTTCTACCACCCCAAGCTTGTCACCTTTTATGGGGTCTGGGGTATCTTCATTCTCTGCAGCCATGTTGTGATGGATTGTCCATCCTACTCCATCAACGTCATCCACCCCTTGAAACTAAATGGTAGTATCTCTGCTCGTGCAACTCCATTTTGTTGTCATCAGTATGCTCACTCCCCAAACTAAGTAGTCATCAGCATCCTCCTCAAACAAGTTATTCTAGACAATAGTAGGTGTGTTGGTCAATGTGAAGTCATAAGTATCATACTAAGCCCTGGTGTGGATCAATGTTTGATTCAGGGTCCTCAAATTGACCCTCTTGTTATGAGGTTGTTTGACTACCCAGGTGAGGATAAAAGTTATCATCATCATTGTAAAACAATTCACACTAGTGGCTTATATCTTCTATTGGTTGATCAATCGAATCATCTAGATAAAATGAAGGTTCCCCTAGGTTGGTGGTCCTTCACAAAAAAATCTTGGTGAATCCAGTTGATGGTTTGAATAGGATGGTATGGAAAACTCCACTTCATGCCCAACATAATAGCCTTGATGAATGTAATCTTCATGATCATGTGATGCATTTGCAAATGTGTAGTAACCAAATTGTTGAGCTCTTGAAGCCTCCAGCCTTATTCAACATCCTTATCATGAAGTTGTTGGACTTGAGCAGCACTACTTTCAAGATCCATCAATTCCTCCATTCAATTATGTTTGGAACCCACTATATCAAACTGATGCTTTTGGATGAACCCTTATTCAGTAGTTTAAAGTATACTTCTATTGTAGTCTGTGATATAAGTGGCTAATTGGAAATGTCCTATTTTTCTCATAGCTGTTGAAGTGGATCAGTTCTTCTTGAAGATGAGAAGATAAGGAGGAGGCGAGTGCATGGGCACTTTCTCTAGCTAGTTCCAAGGCTCATATCAATTCCTTATCCCTCGGTGAACTGGAGTTTGAGCGATGATCGACAATCTCCTTTGTTGAAACATCAGGTAATGACAACGGTGGGGGCGAATACAACTCTACTGGTTGGAGAGCATGACCTTCAATTATTTTTCAATAGTCGGTACTACGTAAATATTTTGGGAGGACAAGTAGAAAAGATAACTTGTCTTGCAGATGCAAGATCAATTGGTTGAAAAATGTATAAGAAAAAGGAAAGTTGTTCAGTATATATGAACAATTATGGGCAAAACAAATGAAGAAATATGCATATATACATTATTATGGATGACAAAATAAACTCTTTAGGTGTGTGAACGTGTAAAACCATGTCCCTAGAAACTACTCCAAAAGTTGATATCGCCCGAATCGTGCGTTCGAAAGTGACATATCTGGAAGGATCAAACTTTAAATTTATAAATTGAAACCTTTAAATAACTACACAACTTTGATATAGGGTCGAAGTCGATATACGGGGTCAAACACTTGGACGTGGGTACGTTTAGGACATTTAATATCTTGTTCTTTAGTCAATCATACCAATCTGATAGTTGATAAAAGTTTGGAACTAGAACTAGTCTAGCGAGGTGTCACATAATTAAACAAAACAAAGTAATGGAAATAAAATAGAGTGTGTCGGATTCTACTAATCAGATATAAGGAGTTCTTGGCTATGTTACCACAAGTTGGGATGTCTATGCACCCGTTCTAGAACATAAACAAACCTCAAACATCTCAGTAAGAAACCTACATCCAAACATAGTACATACGGTGGTGTATGTTCCTGTGGTGGTCATCCCACTCGCTTTCGCATGGCATGACTATAAACCATCAATGATACAAAAATTCCCTCAAGGATAACATATAAACATCGCTAGAATATTCCAGATACCCTCTTGGGTCAAGAACATTCAAGGATGATAGGAACAAATGTGATCTGGATAGAATCTGGACAGGGCCCGGGCGGGTCAGACTAGGCCCGATTGGGTCTGGATGGGCCCGACCGTGCCCAGGCCTCATGTTCTATACAGATCACCATCAACCTTCTTTCAAATTTTGTTCCAAACTACCTTCTCTTATCTATTTCTACAACTAATCTTTTGATCTAGGAAAAAATAGAAGTTCAAATAGGAAAGTGATCAACCAAACCAATAATCATAACCAAAAAGAGAAGATAGATCAGAAAAAATACTAGATCTGAAATAAAACTACTTGACTAGGATAAAAGTACATTAACATGCCTAAAATGGGCTAAATAGACAAAAAGGATCTCAACTAGACATGGACAAGCATAGTTGGCACCGAACAAAGATAGAAGAACATCATTTGTATAGAAACAAAGAAGAACAGTTGTTGAAAGGAGAAGAAGAAGAGATTTATCCCATAGAGGAGAGGTGGCTCTCTCTTCTTAGCCTCTTTATGGGCTGGATCTCATCTTTGGGTCATCCTCGTTGGTATTCTAGACTCCTTGGTCCCCTTTCTCCTCAATTCTGCCCCAAACAACAACTTGGTGGGTGTACGGAGGTGGAAGATGGCTGGGAATGGTGGGATGTGGGTGAGTGGTGGTGGAAAATGATGATAGATGGAAGCAAACTGAATTGATGGATGTAAGATGAGATCTTCAGACCTTTCAGACCTTGGAACTCTCCCACAGACTTTGGGAAACCCTCCTGAACTGGATCAAAAAAATGTGGAACATGGAACCTTATGCTTGGTAGTGAAGGGTGGGTATTTATAGGCAAAGGTGGAGTGTATGTGATAAGTGGTCACTACACCTTTAGCAGCCACTACCGATTTGAAGTTGTTCCTAACACAATTGTGCTAAGCTGGGCCCGATCATACCAAGCATAGCAGTCTCTAAAGTTGTGGTGGTCGCTAGTGTTTAATCCTGTAGCATTCTCTATAGATTTTTCATTGTAGTGATCTCTAGGGATTTGGATTTGTAGCAGTCGCTAGAAGATGGGAGTTGTATCAGTCATTGTTCTTTTTCTCTCGGTCTGACCGTGCCGGGGCGGACCTGATTGAGCTAGGCCTAGCAGTCATTAGAGGAACATTCTTTTGGTAGTCACTGACCTTCTATAGGTCATTTTCTCCTTAGTGATCCCTAACCTTCTAGCGGTCGTTTTCTCCTTAGCGATCATTGACCCTCTAGTGGTTGCTAGAGTCTTCAAGTCGTAGCGGTCTCTAGGGATTTAAAGTTTGTTGTGATCATTGATCTTTGTTCTCGCCTAATCATGTCGAGTTGGGCCCGGTTGTCCCAGTCTAGACCTGACCATACATAGCCTAGCGATCGCTAGAGGAGACTTCTTCTTGTAGCGGTTGATTGCTTCTTAGCGATCTATGACTTCGTAGTCGTCGTTAAAGATGGAAGGTCAATGGTCATTGACATTTTTAGCTACTGCAAAAATTGTGATGAACCCGGCCCGACTGGGCCAAGTGGGTCGATCGGGTCTATAGGGAGAAATCTTAAAGGAATGATATCTTCTTATGTTTGGTGCCTGCAAGCCCCAACATTTGTTAGTTGAGAAAAAAGGTATAATTTATCAAAAGATAAGAATCTATAGTTATTTTGAGCAAATGAAGGTATAATGATACATAATCATAAATAAATGCCTTGCATAAATGCCAAAGTTTGGGTGTTAATAGTTACCATTATTGTTGTCACAAAATGTAACTGACCCTCCTTTCCTCAACGCGGTTTGGTTGAAATGGCAAATTTCACTTGTCATATGCTTTGAGCAACCACTATAAATAATCCATTTTTCTTTTACCTACAAGAAAGGAAGATGTTGATGCCCAATTCAAACCTTGGGATTTGGTGTTAATTTGGGGACCCATTTCATCTTTGGGTTGGTCCCCTTCACTCTATAAGGAAGATAAGTAGAGTAATTGCCATCACTCTTCCGATGCACACAAACCATAAGGTTCTTAGAGCCGGATGACTCTACATGGAAAATAGGAGGTTCCTTGCTCTTTTTCTTACCCTTGCCCTTTCTCTTTATCTTTGGAGCTCCCCCTACATATCCCAAATCACTAATACCAAATTGATTGGTAGAGCTATCTAGAACTTCATTGAGGGACTTTTTCCCTTTGAGGGATTTCTGCAAGGAAGCTCTTAGTTTGATATTATCATCACTAAGAGTAATGACAGTAGAAGATAAGATAGTAAGATCCTCTTGTGCATGAAGTGCTTTCGCCTCCAAACAGAGGGATTTTGTAAGATCAGAATCTTTTTCTAAAGTAAGACTAGCAACTTCACTACTAGGCAATAAAGGTCTAGAAGAAAGATCATTTATTTGAGAAAGTAATTTAGCATTTTCGGTTATTTAAATAACAAGATCATCGAGATAAATTCTATTCTCATCCTTAATAGCATCACACGCAAGCTTAAGATCATCATTTTCAGTTCTAAGTAAAGCAAGCTCATCTACACAAGCATGTTTATATTTCGTAAGACTATTGATGTTCTTAAGGTAGATGTCATTCTCTACCTTAAGTAAGCAAGCTCAAGATAAAGAAACTTCCCTTGTAAGGAATCAATGTGATCAAGATGAAACTTCTCATTTTCATCATGAATATCAATTTTAGCATACATATCATCTATGATCTTCCCAAACCTCTCTTTTTTTACTTGCATTCGGAATAAGAGAAACGGGAAGCATTTAACATATCAATAAAAGTTTCTTTGGATAACTCATGCAAGCATACCTCACTTGCCTCACCAATGTCTTCACTTGTAGAGGTCATGAGAGAAAAATAGAATTATCCTTCATCATAGTTTGAACCACTTGAGGAGGATTCCTCCCAAGCCGCATGTGCTTCATCCTTTCTCCTTTTGTCCTTCCTATCCTTCCTCTTGTACTTTCCCTTCTTGTAGTCATCCTTCTTTTTGTGGATGCTCTTGTGGTAGGCATTCTTTTCCTTGGGGCAATCATTTTGCAGTGCTCTTTTTGACCACATTCATAGCATTGAGTAGTACAGGATGAGGAAGACTTTCCTTTGAAGTGCTTGCCCTTATAGTAGTTTGCTTCATGATCACTAGGGTCGTCATCTTCACTTGAGGAGGAAGGAGAGGACCGGTAATCAAGTTATTGTTAAAGAATCATTTCCTTCACTTGATCTTTGAAGGAATTGTCTTTAATCTTGTTTCAATCATTCTCCTCTTGCTTGTCATCTTCTTCTTGCTTATCTAATCTCGGCTGATGAGCTTGAAGTTTTCCAATGAGCTCCTCGGTGGCTAAGTTACCAAGACTCCTAACTTCTTGAATGGAAGTCACCTTGGGTTCCCATCTCTTGGAAAGAGACCTTAGGTTCTTGGAGTTGATAGTCCCTCAATCCAAGGTGTGGTCCAAGGCAGGAAGCCCATTGATAATGTTGTTTAGCCTTATGTATATCTCATCCACTCTTTCCTTCTTTCCCATCTTTAGGTTTTCAAGTAGTCCATTGAGCATGTAGATCTTTGACTCCTTGACTTGTTGTGTGCCTTCATAGGTAATACACAACTTGTTCCAAATCTGATGAGTTGTGTTCTAAAATGAGATCTGATTGAACTCAGAGGGAGTGAGGGCAGCATAGATGATTCTATTTCCTTGGCATTCAGTTGTGCCTTCTTGAGTGTAGCTTCATCCCAACTATCTACATCACCCACCGACTCCTTGTATGGAAGAGTAATCACCTTCCACTTGTTGTAGTTCATCCTTGAAGGTAGAACTACATCCACCATTTCCAATTGAGGGAATTTGTGTCATCAAAGATTGGGGGTCTCATTGAGAAGCCTCCGTCTAGGTTTAGGGACCCAAGTAAGTCACCCATCTTCTCATCACGTGGGAGATGTTTCAGAGAATACCATGGCTATGATACCACTTGTTGCATCAAAGAGCTCTAGAGGTGGGGTCAATATAGCTAAAAACCCTTGCACAAAATTTGTTACACATTCTAGTTAGTTCAACTAGGCACAATTGCAAATAATGAATTTGATGGAAATCTAAACATACATACCAAGGATGAGAGAGATTGAAGAAAGAACTAGAACAAGCTTTTTAGAGTGGTTCCATTATCCAACTAAGATAGAGTCAGTTCACAACCTAGAGAGGTCAAGCCCTAGGCTTTTACAACCTATGTATACTTATACTCCATTATAAGACATATAATTGACCTTCCTTTTTAGGGACAAGGATACCCTGAAAAATACTAGAGGGGGGGTGAATAGAGTTTTATAGATAATTTTAACAATTATTGAACTCAAGCAATCAACCACAAGAATATTGGACAAGGGGACAAGGATTTAGAGTGGTTCCAACTTTAGCAAATACTAAAGTTGTCAGTCCACTACCCGGTTGCTTACCCAACCGGAATTTGGAAAGAATTTAATTTTATTACCTCGCAAGGACTTTACATAAAATTACAATTCTCTCCCTAAACCCTTCAAGCAGCCTTCACCTAGAAGTAATCGCCCAACCTTGAAGCAGCCTTCACCTAGAAGTAATTGCACCACCTTGAAGCAGCCTTCCTCCTGAAGTAGCTTCCCGTTGCAATATCCTTCTTGAAGTAGCATCCCGTGCGATAGCCTTCTTGAAGTAGCTTGAAGTCCACCTTCTCCTCCGAGAAGAACCTTCTCCAATCCGCAGCCTCCAACCCTAGGAGTAGCAAGGAGAATACAAAGAATAAAAGGAACAAGAAGGAAAATAGAAATTACAACTTATCCTTTTAAGAACAAGGCTTGATTTTCCTATATCAAGCGTATTGATCTCCTAACCAATGAGTGTAGAAGTGTAAGTGTTGTGGTAAGGAGATGCTAGCCTATAGGACACGAAATGGGAGCAATGGGAATGAATAGCAAATGTAGGAATTGCTCTATTGCTCAAAACAGTATTGCCAATGTGTATTCAAGCTCAAGTATAGCACAAGTGTAGCTTCGGTGTGTTTTGATGTCCTAAGGCATGTCCTATTTATAGGAATGGCCTATGGATGCTTAAGGATGTTCTAGACAACTTCTAGGGGTTTCTAAGTGCTTAACTAGCCGTTAGGTATAAGTTAGGTGCATTAGTAACGGCTAGTTACTTTATTCTGCAGTTGCTGTCAGAGACCATCTCGGTCGACAAATTGTCGACCGAGATACCTACTCGGTCGAAGTTTTGTCGACCGACAGGCTCTCTGGATCAACGTTCATTTGCAACTGCCAACTACTTTGTCAGCTGTGTCTAACGGCTACTTGGGTCATTCTCGGTCGAGAAGTTTGTCGACCGAGAGTGTCTCAGTCGAGGAGTTTGGTCGACCGAAATTGACCCTGTTTCAATCTTTCAATTTAGGCACTAAGTAACTGTATGAGTGTGCATATGTGAACCTATTTGAAAGGGATGACATATCTAAGTGTGGTGATTGGCTTAGGGAAGATCTAACGCTTTATTTACATGAAATCTAAGTACTCGTACATTATATATTTGTACAAGTTTACAATTGATTACATTTCATGACATTTACAATCATTCAAGCATATAGATTCCCTAGAGCTTTGTCATCCACTTTATTCCTGCAACACTCAAGTAGCACGTTAGATCAACAAGAATGAAATGTTTGTCATCATCGAAACAAAGGGATTTATTATAATGTCCAATTTATCCAACAATCTCCCCCTTTTTGAAGATGACAAACATTTCCTAAATATGAAATAAGAAAATATAAAGCATGTAAGTTTCATACCTGAAGATTACCTTTTGTAGCCATGAGTGCTGACCAAGATGTTATGAAACTCATTTATATATTTGATTATATTTTTGATTTTATATTCTTTCTCCCCCTATGTCATTTCAAAAAGATATCCAGGTTTAATAATTCTTCTCCCCCTTAATTTTATACTATGCTCCCCCTTAAATAGGTATTTTATTAGGAGCATGGATTTATTATCATTTTTGTCTAATTTAGCCACAATTTGTTTCTCAATCATTTACAAAGGATGTTAAGCCTTGAAATGATATGAGATCCTGTTAGGTTTATGGCATATATATTGATTTCTCACTCATTTTACAAGGGATGTTTAAGCCCTAAAAATGAAATGAGAATCCTTTAATCTTAGAGTACATAAAAATGTCTCTAACCAAATGCAAGGGATGTTAAGCCCTGATTTGTTTAGAGAGTTCCTTTAAGTACAAGATATATCATTTTTATGATATTCATAGATTTCTTCATAATCAAGAGTAAAAGTACTAAGGACGTAACAAGCTTCAATTGATGTTTACAATGTTTTTGTAATCTTCTTAATCAATTAATCCAATTTGTTGTTATGAGCTCCCCCTTAATCTTACAATTAAAGCAATTTAAAGCTTCTAAGATCACAAATGATTTTAAATTTTGATTTTGACTTTTATCAAAAGTATACTAAGATTAAGTACAATAAAATGATGTCTAAATAAGCATTTTGTCAAAGCTTATTTTAGGTCGCCCTTGACTACGACCAAAGCGCCCCTTGGTTAAGTTACATTTCAACCAAGAGGCATAAATTGCAGATTTCCAATTAAGCATTCATATCAATTTTTGATGCATGTTTAAGTGATACTCAAATATAAAAACATGAAAGCATGATGAATATTTCAAATCTTTTAAAGATACCAATTGAAAATTTTTTATTAACATTGTGCTCTTTGCAAGCATTTCTAAGAAATATATCACTAATGATTCATTTTGCTTGCCTACGTAATGATAGAACAATAAAAGCATATAACAAAAATTTCCTTTAAACTAAGCATAATTTTAGTTTTTGACTTAAATTATTTAGAGAATAAACCAAATTAATCTCATATAAACTTTCAAGGATGATTTCCATGATTTATACTTTATTGTATAGTTATTAATCACAAATAGATAGCAATTTTGATCAATTTCAGCAATTTTACAGCAGTCTGAAAATCAGTGACATGCTCGGTCGACAATTTCTCGACCGAATGTTCACTCGGTTGACAAATTCTCGACCAACTAAGTTTCTGGAATATGTTCAGAACTGTTAATCAATTTCAAACAAAAAGAGATAATGCAAATTAGAGCTCGATTTTGTTAAGATAAGACATTATGATATCAAGAATCAGTTTAGGTCCAATCTCAACTGGTTAATTTTAAGCTACTAAGTCTTAGGAAACCAAGCTAACTCATCATTCCTTTTCTTATATGGGCATGAAAATGAATAATGTCCAAGACGCATGCAGTAATAACAACTAATAGAGTCAACGTCATTTCTCTTTCTAGGAATTGTGTTCCTAGGTACAAACATAATCTTAGTCTTTGATGCTTTAACTCTTTTGGGTTTATTTCTCCTTGGATCATATCCTAATCCTCTTCTTCCATTATAACTAGAGGAAATTTTCAGAATATTTTCAAGCATGTCATTTCCTCTTAACTCATTTACATTTCTTTGTAACTTAGCAATATCTTTCTTTGCTTGATCTAAATCGGATACTAGAGAGTCTCTTTCTTTGACAACCTCATCATAATCTAAATGTGAACATAAAATAGGTTGTTTCTGAAGATCATTCACTTGAGTTTGCAACTTTAACTTTTCTAAGGAAAGAAGATTGCAATTAGCTTCTACTGATTTTAACTTAAGATCATAATCTTCATTTTCCTTTTTGAGATTTTCATTTTCGGATACAAGAGCAAGAAGTTTAGCATTTAAATCTTTATTTGATTTCTTAAGTTTCTTCTTGCACTCAATATATTTCTCATGAGTAACTTGAAGACTAGCAATTAGATCTTCTTTTGGTAGATCATAAAGACTTACCTCTTCTTCGTCTTCATTTGTTGTAGCAATGAGGCATTCTACTTTTCCTTTTCCATCATCATTATCATCACTTGAATCATCCCATGCAGCTCGATATGCTCTTTCTTTCTTTTTGTGAGATGATTTCTTCCCTTTCTTGAGTGTTGGACAATCACCTTTCATATGTCCTTTCTTACCACATTCAAAGCACCTGGAAGAAGAGACACTAGAAGTTTTATTAGTTTTAAAACTTTTATATTGCTTACCATTTACAACGAGAGTTTCTTCTTCACTATCATCTTCACTTGTGTCATGATTGTCTTTAGTTGAAGCTTTGAATGCAATGTCCTTCTTTTTCCCATGTTGACGTTCACGTTCTCTTCTTTCTTCCTCTTCTAGAGTTGCCTCATGAGCTTCTAAATTGCCAATGAGTTGCTCCATTTTCAGTTTAGTGAGATCATTGGCTTCTTCAATGGCTGTCACCTTGGGCTTGTATTTGGGAGGAAGTGATCAAAGTACCTTTGACACCTGATCTTCTTCAAGAACAGTTTTTCCTAAGGCATTCAAACCATTAACAATAGAAGAGAATTTTGCAAACATTTCACTAATGGATTCATTCGGATCCATACGAAAGTGTTCAAATTTCTATTTAAGCATACTAATCTTAGAGTTCTTAACTTGAACCGTACCTTCATAAGTTATGGACAATCTATGCCATATTTCATAGGCTGTTTCACAGTTTGATATTCTATTGAATTCTCCTACTGAAATTGAACAATAAAGAATACTTACAGCCTTTGCATTCATTTGAGCCGATTTTACCGTGTTTGCATCCCATTCTGCATATTGCATTTGAGGAAGCTTGTATGGTGTTGACACCATCCTCCATAAGTCCCAATTTATGCCTTGGAAGTAAAACTGCATCCTTCTCTTCCAATATTGGTAGTTTGTTCCATCAAATACTGGAGGCCTAGCAACGAATGTCCCTTCAATGTTGAGGTTGTTGAGCACCCCGTCACCCATTCTTCAAGACCTTGTTAGGGTTCCTTGAAGCCTGCTCTGATACCAATTGAAAAATACTAGAGGGGGGGTGAATAGAGTTTTATAGATAATTTTAACAATTATTGAACTCAAGCAATCAAACACAAGAATATTGGACAAGGGGACAAGGATTTAGAGTGGTTCCAACTTTAGCAAATACTAAAGTTGTCAGTCCACTACCCGGTTGCTTACCCAACCGGGATTTGGAAAGAATTTAATTTTATTACCTCGCAAGGACTTTACATAAAATTACAATTCTCTCCCTAAACCCTTCAAGCAGCCTTCACCTAGAAGTAATCGCCCAACCTTGAAGCAGCCTTCACCTAGAAGTAATTGCACCACCTTGAAGCAGCCTTCCTCCTGAAGTAGCTTCCCGTTGCAATAGCCTTCTTGAAGTAGCTTCCCGTGCGATAGCCTTCTTGAAGTAGCTTGAAGTCCACCTTCTCCTCCGAGAAGAACCTTCTCCAATCCGCAGCCTCCAACCCTAGGAGTAGCAAGGAGAATACAAAGAATAAAAGGAACAAGAAGGAAAATAGAAATTACAACTTATCCTTTTAAGCACAAGGCTTGATTTGCCTATATCAAGCGTATTGATCTCCTAACCAATGAGTGTAGAAGTGTAAGTGCTGTGGTAAGGAGATGCTAGCCTATAGGACACGAAATGGGAGCAATGGGAATGAATAGAAAATGTAGGAATTGCTCTATTGCTCAAAACAGTATTGCCAATGTGTATTCTAGCTCAAGTATAGCACAAGTGTAGCTTCGGTGTGTTTTGGTGTCCTAAGGCATGTCCTATTTATAGGAATGGCCTATGGATGCTTAAGGACGTTCTAGACAACTTCTAGGGGTTTCTAAGTGCTTAACTAGCCGTTAGGTATAAGTTAGGTGCATTAGTAACGACTAGTTACTTTATTCTGCAGTTGCTGTCAGAGACCATCTCGGTCGACAAATTGTCGACCAAGATACCTACTCGGTCGAAGTTTTTTCGACCGACAGGCTCTCTGGATCAACGTTCATTTGCAACTGCCAACTACTTTGTCAGCTGTGTCTAACGGCTACTTGGGTCATTCTCGGTCGAGAAGTTTGTCGACCGAGAGTGTCTCGGTCGAGGAGTTTGGTCGACCGAGATTGACCCTGTTTCAATCTTTCAATTTAGGCACTAAGTAACTGTATGAGTGTGCATATGTGAACCTATTTGAAAGGGATGACATATCTAAGTGTGGTGATTGGCTTAGGGAAGATCTAACGCTTTATTTACATGAAATCTAAGTACTTGTACATTATATATTTGTACAAGTTTACAATTGATTACATTTCATGACATTTACAATCATTCAAGCATTTAGATTCCCTAGAGCTTTGTCATCCACTTTATTCCTGCAACACTCAAGTAGCACGTTAGATCAACAAGAATGAAATGTTTGTCATCATCGAAACAAAGGGATTTATTATAATGTCCAATTTATCCAACATACCCATCTTTCCTTTAAGGTCAAGGGAGCCAACAACCTTACAACTAAGGTATTACCTATCTGGAGCTAGAGTCTACTACCTCACCAAGGACTTTCCCACTCTTGCAAGCAACTGGACACCTTCACCACGGAGATCCCCTCTTTGCAACAAGTCTTCCCCCTTGTAGGATTTACCCACTATACTGTTGGATCTTCAGTATTTTCCTCCTCCTTCACTCGGAGAAGGTTATCACACCTTCTTCTACAGCTTGAATAATCTTGCACTTTCTCCTTCACTTGGAGAAGCTTTCACCGACTTGATCTTGAAAAAAGGGGTTGGGAGAAGAGAAGGTTTGAGAGCTTTACAAGTATAAAGTAAAGTATATATCTCACACAGATCCTATCTCACTCATATGGATGAATTGAAGTGTAGTCAAGAGAGAGAAAGGGGCTCAAGTGAACTATATGTACTTAACTATAGAAGGAGCTTGAATAGCATGAAGGAGCAACCTTAGAATGAACTCCAAGAGGTCAAGTTTCTAGTTGAGGATGTCCACTAGAGGGTAGGAACACTTATCAATGTTTTCTAGATGTTTGGTGTGTTTTGGTAGATATAAGTTTGAGTTTTCGACACTCCAATAGTTGGAATCAACTTTTCTGTGTTTTCCATACAATGTATTTGGTCGAGTTTTCATAAAGGTAACACGACCAATTGCACTATTCGCCAAAGCCAATTTGAAGCATCGGTCGAGTTTGTCCTATGTGCAACTAGACCGATCACTGGAAATCAGTTTTGTTGAGTGAGGGATTAGTCGAGTTTTGTGGAGGTGAAACTCGACCAAACCCAAAAATTATCAAAATCCATCAAGGAATCCCTCAAGTTTGTATCTCAACCGACAAACAACCTATAATGAATTTTAGAAAATTAGTTTTGAGTGATCAAACACTCCAATTAAGGGTTCCTAATTTTTTTGCATCTTATTAACAAGTCGTATCCTCAATACAAATGATTACAACAATAATATAAGGTGATTTGGAGTGTTTCCCACAAAAGTGCATTTGCATTGCTTTTGGATTGAACTAGAACAAGCTACGGCTTGATAGATTTGATCCTTTTCATGTACCTAATAACAGAAATTAATCTCTAACAAACATATTAGATACATGTGAATTGAATGGTTAAGTCATTATCAAAATGTAGACAATATGTAACACTTAGATCAATACAATTTCCTCTGTAAGAATGTGAAGGTGGGTGATACAAAACTTACATGATGTTATGTTTGTTCCTTTTTTCAACTGCATAAGGGAAAACAACATGACCACGCCTATGTTCCATTTACTTCTACCTATGCATATGACCCTTTATAAGGAGGGGTTATTGTTTTCTCTTATTTACTCCCCATCCATGATGACATCTTGATGGGGATGCATAAATATCTTTTTAAGTCAGGACAAATTATTCCTAAAACCCCTTGGCCATAATTATTATCAAATACCCCTTTCTGTGCAAGGAAAATAAGTCTATTCTCCCCTCATCAATATTTGTAACCATTATCCACATTGTTACATAAAGGGAAAGGATTTTACAGGTACTCTCCATGTAATTTTTATTATTTCCCTCATTATAAATGAAAACCCAAACACTTGGGCATAATGTGTTGAAATTCTCTCTTCTTATAGTTTTCTTGTAGAACCATGTCCTATCATCATTTTTATATCTTTATAATTAAAGATACACTTGATATCTATATTCTCATATATGAAAATGAAAAGACATATGCTTCTCAACTAGATCCTTTTATGAGGAAAATGGTACATGTCGATCAACTAACAAGACTGAAAATACAAAGCTTGAACTGTCAGCCTATGCCAAAAGTATCATGATTGTTATCTTGAGATCCAATAGTTTGCAACCTAAACTCAATTGGTTTAGTTTTTCAAAACCTTAGAAATCGTAGTGTAAATATCCATTTCTAAAACAAAATCACATCTAAAATACCTTATAGTAGTCATGTGTCCCCTTATTTGCCTAATGTCTTCTTTTATCAATAATCATATGTGAACATCATTATTATTTCCTCTAAAAATGCACCCAACTATATAAGATTCAACCCTCCATCTTGAAAATAGACAAATCTCTAGGCTACACATTACAATCATTAGTTTAATTGAGTTTAGGTAACTTTTACTATATCTATATATTCTATGTCTCTCACTGAATTTTGGATGTATTAATTTCCATTCATATAGTGTTACTCTTACTAATACAATTCCTTGTGTATCCCTCACTCTCTTACTTTTTTTCATCTCTCCTTTACTCTCAGAGTCCAACACACTCCCATGTTCTATCCCTTACTTCTCTTTCTCCCCTCTTTCTCTCGTTTTGCATTTTCCATTCCCATATTTATCTCCATCCCCCTCTCCTGAAATCAAACTTTAATGTTGTAACGTAACACAATGCATACTTTCATTTGTCCTCCATCACAAAAACTCCATCATGAGATGAAGGGATAGAGAAAAACGATATAGTGTATTTCACATAGCACTTCTCTTTACATTATATTATATTACTTCTTTTTGTATGCGGTGTTTGACCCATAATCAGAACTAAATGCCTTTGTTAATAATTTATATTGTCAAAACACTAGATATAATATACATCACAAGGTTGTAAATTGTGTCCATAATTCAGGGTGATGGGTGATATGTTATGACCGATTATAACTGATTATGTGTTTAATAGTATGATCCTTCTACATTCATAAGGTTGGAGTAAAAAGATTGGAAGAAAAGGCAACACTTCTTCATAGACAAAGACAAAAAGAAAGGATTGGACAAAAGGTGTTCTGAGTAGAGCTGGCAAAAGCTGACCCCACTCGAGAAACCCGACCCGCCCTACCCGCAACCAGACCCGATTAAACCTGAAGAAATTATAACCCCAAACCAAACCCGACCCGACCCGATGTTTACTCGAAAGTCAATATAACTAAAAATTTTCAGAAGCAAACCTGACCCGACACCCGACCCGGTGATATTGCATGACCTGAATCAACCTAAAAGAATCACAACCTACTTGACCTAACTTGATATCAACCTGACCTGACATTGACCCGACCCAACGTCAACCCACCCAACACCAACCCAACTAAATGTCAACATGATCCTACCCCAACCGACCCCATATCAACCTGACTTACGTCAACCCTACACCAACCGACCCAATGTCGACTCGACCCTATTTTAATCCAATCCAACACCGACCCGACTCAATGTCAACCCAACTGAGTACTAGCAAATAGCAACTAGCGAGACGTAGAGAAGTCAAGTTTTAGTTTTATGATAGATTTTGGTATATATTATTTAACAAGAAATAGTTTTCTTCATAATTTGATAGTAGGAAAAGGAAGAAGAAATATACGGGATAATGGATAGTAAATATAAAAATAACAAGTAAAAATATATTTTTAATTTTTTTAATTAATGCAACATATTAGTTATTACTCATTTTCATAAGTTACAACGTGACCTGAATGAGGTCCAACTCAAAACAACTTGAATATACAAATATACAACACAAGAAATCTCAACTTGATAACTAACCAATTCAAAATGACTTTATTTAATCTCAAGTTAGCCCTAGGAAATAGTGTAAATTGAAACGACCTAAAGTGATTTGACGTGAATCCAAACCAACTCAATAAATGAATCTAAACAAACTTGTACCAAAATTGAGCCAAATAGAACACGAGTTGACCCATAAATGCAAAATAAATTAAAGGGACCAAACTGATACTAACTGATTCAAACCCGACTCAACATGAAAGGATAAATAACCTCAATTATCTTCAATCTATAATGATTATGGCCAAATCTGAACTTACCAGCCTAATTGCCAACTCTCCAACTTGAAGAAACTGAGACCCAACCCAAAACAACTAGACCCGAACCAAATATACAACCTAAGAAGACCGACCTGATTACTACCCAACCCAAAAATGACTCAACCTAAAACTCAATTAGCCTGAGGAAATATTACAAATTGACTCGACCTATATTAAGATGACTCCAAATCATTTGACTTGAACCCGACCTGACCCGATAAAGTAACCTAAAAATCTGTATCAAAATTGACCTGACCCGAACCCGAGTTGATCTGAAAATATAAAATGACCCGAAGGGACCCAACCTGATACTAACTCGACCCAAACCCGACCCGACCCAAAAGAATAAAATAACACAAATTATCACCAACACATAATGATCCAACCTGAAATGACCTGACTCAAACCTGACCCGACCTGCCTGATTATCAGCTATAGTTCTGAGTGTACTAGTAAGACACACTCTTATTCAACAACATATACCATGAGAGGTCATTTAAAGACTGGTGGATGAGCAATAATGACACACAAAACTTGGAGAGTAGTGCTATTGGCATAAAATTTTTGGGAATCACTCTCATATCTCACATGAAATAAGATATAAATAATGCACGAATGACTATACATCATAGATATTTTGTAGAATAATATTTGGACTTGTTACAATGATAAATATTCCTTCCTAAATATCATGTTATCTTTTCCATCCAAATGCTCCATAGGAAAGAACATTTTAATACAGTCCATTTAGGTTGCTATTGAGTAGACCTATTTGAAGGACCATTGGGACAAATAGTTTGGTTTGGGGATGAATTTAATCACAATATATTTTGTGAAGTCTTGGGTGCAGTATGATATAGGTATGTGGATGGTTAGCTATTAGCTAGAAGAATGAAAGTTCTATTTTTACGCCATAGAATTTTTACCGCAAGCCCATGCTTGCAAGAAGATCGAGCTCTTGTGCCAGTACCACTACATTTATAGCGACACACGTGCAACAGCGAATAAGTCATAGATTAAATTAGAGAAATTCTTGCAGGAGTTCCCAAGTGGAATACGGAGTCGTATCAAATGCGATTGCAGCTTCCAAGAAATTGGAAGCGGTACGTATCACTATCTAATTTCGTACCGCAATCAAATCTGCCCGTACTGGATTCCGTCTATATTGCATCTGTCTCAAACATGGTTCATTATTCTCCTTTCCTATATCTCTAATTGTTACCGGAAGGATAAGAGAATTATACTATCCTTCCAGTATTTTATGTGTCCAAAAGAAGAAAAGACGAACCACTTGCGGAGACAATTCGTTTACGTTTCTCAGTTTGCAAGTTGTGGACAACAGGGAGATTCGCACTGCGCGTGTCATTAACGGAAATGGTTAACTTATAATACTGCAAAAGGAATACGTGACAAAGACCATTTCCAGTACATAATTTACGTACAACAATGATAGCAACATGAAAAAAGACAGAAGCATGAAAATACAGTATTGTCACTGTTTGCAATTTTGTACCCAATGCTCCAGTCCAAAAGCATAAACTTACAAACTCACTGGTGTTGTGCGTCGCGGGGATATAAGACCCTACGGTCTAACGTGGGAAAACGAGGCCGAACAAAAATGAAGCGCCTCCGCTGCTGATTTCTGCGTGGCTATTATTCTGGGTTTTACCGGAGGCGGGAAGAAAAAGAAAGATGTGGAAAGGAAATGTGGAAGAAGAGATACAAATGGCCACATCTCTCAGTCGATGTTAAGTTTCTTTTCTTCATTGTCTATATCAATTGGCAAGACAGATGGTCCAGGGAAATGTTATTAGGATTTGTGTACTGGCGGCAGTATTGTAGTGTGAATTCTTCCTTTCTCGATGTTTTCGTTGTACTTTTTTTATTTTAGGGAAAAAACTGGAATCCACTGTATTGATTATTTTTATTTAGAGTTGACTTCCCGTCAGATAACCACATAGTTTTTACTTAATATATCCTGAGAGTGTTTCACTTATATATTTTGGTATTATTCTATATGTGTTTATTCTATTTTTTATTTGTTCATACGTTGATAATGTCCCCTGAATTAAGTTAGATACATATAGCTCCATACTTTTCAATTAATATACTAATTATCAAATTATCTCCATGGCTAAATGCATCTTTTTGTAGTATTGTACATTGTTTACTACGGAGTCAATATTTCATATAGTTTCATTTAATCCCCAAACTTCAATATCCTCACTATATTATTATTATTCAATATTATAAATAGTTTTTGGATATTACAAAAAGTATGGTCGTTATATTTCTTGTATTTTTGGGGTTAGTCTGACACTGTGTGATTACTTTATTGACAGTCGCCCTTATATGTATATAAATGATCATCATGTTCCTAATACAACCCAGTCAACATACTCCATTATTTTCTCGATTCATAGTATCATAGAATCATATGTAATTCAGAAGGAAATGCAACAGTATTGGTGTGACGCAACCATGGTCAAACCATCAAAGGATCTTTTCTCCTCATGGGGAAGTTGTTCCCTTAATCATGTTGCTACTTCGCTTCATCACGTCATGAAGGAAGTCATCTCCTATAAATATAAGTGTCTTCACATTGCACATCCCAGTGTTTCCTTATCTTTTCTAGAGATCTAACCTCATAACCATCATCATCACACAATCTTCAATGTCATTCTCCTTCTCCATCACTCTATCTACCATCATCTTTAACCGTGGGGTGGCTCTAGACCAGAAGAGGTACAAGATGTCTAGCAATAGACAGACTATTCGTGCTAGACAAAACCAGGTCTTGGTGAGCTGGATACAACGTGTGCTCCATTGAAACAATATGTCATTCACTAGAGTTGGAGTTCCCTGTATCTGATGGCATCCACAAACACATCCGTGCACATCCTTTGACGAGGCATGTTTCTCCATATATGGTTTCTCAAATACCCGATGGTGGCTACAATGCCAGTCGTGGCTATGCTGGATGGGTTCAAGGTTAGACACATCTCTATCTTCAACATATCATGTCATATGATATCCAATTTACCCCCCCCCACTCCAAGTCTAAAACTCAGCACAGCATGTGTTCAGTCCAATGTGTTGTGTTTGTCATTCCCACTTGGTGTGGCATCATCTCAATACATTGTGTCTCAGAGAAGAAGTTTCATATGTTTTCATTAAAGGACATCATTGTGTGTATAACGTTCAATGTGTCGTGTATTTTTCTATCAATGATCAATTTCAACTTCCATTCTTTGTTTGTCCCACATCTTTAACAAATTAGGGAATGAGAAGAACCCTTGGACATCTCCTCTTCTAGTTCACAACTATGTCATTACTTCCAACTCGCACAATGGATAGATATTTATTCAATGGACATGTGATGTTACAACCTGGTTCAAATGTTAAGGCAAGGCAAGCCTACACTGAATGACTCTATTTCCAATGGCAACATAATGATGCCAATGTGATGTCCCTAAGACTTTATTGCCTTGAAAACATGTGTAACATCCAAATAGAAACCCTCACCTCAACATGGATTTCTATTTTGAACACCACATACTAGGCCAAGAAAAAGAAAATTAGAGGAATCCATAAGAAAACAGCAGTAGTATACACACATGAACAATAAACCAAATCACAAACCACATTTTCATTATTTAACACATTATTAAAAAAAGAATTCTATCAACATTTGAGATTACATATTGAGTGATAGACTTTCACATATTCATATAATGCATCTACAATACCATGATATAGACAATAGGTCAACTTATAAATCTACTCACCACACAACTTCAATATTATCCAGAAGCATCATGGTCATATTGCATGCCAACCTAAAATTCCTTAAATGCATAGATATACATGTGTATGCTTCAGATACAAATCTAGGATCACTATTTATATAATCAACATAAAACTCTTTGATTTTCACAAATAGCTTCATAAGAACATTTGAATTATAATTTATCTCTCTAAAGTAAAACTCATGAATTCACTAATCCATGAGCCCAAAATTACAATCCATCACATCCTACATATCTTAAAAGGAAAAAACCAAAAGATTTGCAAGCACATGTAGGGAACTAGTCTAGGTGGAACATCTTTATAAGCAAGAGCTTTAGAGCTATATTTGAACCAATACTATGAAATTTTCAAGCATATAGGATGAACCAAATTCATAACATGTGTAGAGTTTTAGGTAATTTCATGGTATCTTTCGCATATTCAGATTTACATCGTCATCATATGAAGGTATTTTGGTTTTGTATTACTTTTTTTTCAAGGAGTTAATTATATGTAACACATTGTATCATTGTAGTCATCTTCATTTATTGTGATAAATGTTGGACTACATTTATCATCTTATTAATAATTAAGAGTAATACCTCATCTAACACATATATTAATATAGTTTCACTCCACTATTTCATTTAGGTTTCAACCTCTATTAGTGATTTCATAAAAAGATTACCCAATAATATTATATCATCATTATTCATGTAAATGGTTGATCATATATTCAAAGAGCTATCAGAATCAATAGTAGGATTCACATGTCATATCATAGAAAAAGCTTATATTAGAGATAAATGTTCATATTTAAGTGTTAGCTATAGAAACATATTCAAATGACCCATAAGACAAACATATAAACATTATCCAGCTCAAGTGAAGGTTTCATAAACCTTATCATGTGGTACTGCATACCCAATCTCTCTTAGAAATCTCAATTATATGAGACTCTCTTTTATAAAGGGTTCTTACATATACTTCATTGGAAATGAACAAAATTTCATCAAGCTCCATACACTCTAGAACAAACTAACCAGGATCATGATATGGGAACATCTCAATAGTGTCTACCCATGATATATGCTTACCCAACTCTCTTTCTAATAAAAATCTAATCTATTTTTGAAGGAGACCACGAACTGAGCATGATGCTTCACAACATAATAACATTTCAAACTAATATCTATTTCGACTGCACTACCTTTTATATTTTGTGAAATGTAAAATGCCTTAACATAAGTGGACTATGTTTTATCCTAACATCATGGTTGCAATGAAATAAGTTCAATAGATAATTAAAATAGGATGTTACTATAATGTATAGTAAAACTCATTAACACACTAATAATACATATAAAGGATGGATATGAGTAAATATCCATAAATATTTTAGAGCGAAAATAATATATATATATATATATCTATATATATATATTTATATATATATTATATTATATATATATATATCTATATATATATATTTATATATATATTATATTATATATATATATATATAGTCAGGCTACAATTCAGTCAAGTGTACATATCACACTGTACATCCAATGGTGTTTTCCTATCGAGACCATTTTTTATTGTTATAATAATAATAGGTCGCATACCAAATTTGAGCCCATTTTGATGAGTTTAAGTCACCTATCCAAGGACAATAATATCAATGCACATAATTAATTTGAAATGCATGATTTCTGCCATTGTTAGATTCATGACCTATTAGTGTCCACATCAACTCCAATTTGATATATAGTATGTTATTCAGATATTTAAGATGATGAGATGTTTTGACATTTAGAATAATTATTGCAAGATGGAAAATGACAAAGGTGTATAGTCTCCAGTACGTTAGAGAGTATACCAGCTTGAGTCTCTCTCTTTCTCTTTATATATATATATATATATATATATATATATATGTATATATATACATATATATATATGTATATATATACATATATATATATATATATATTCGGGAACATTATTGGGAAGGATGCGGCAAATTATATAAAAGGGTGGGTGAAAGGGGAGCACTCTATGAAAGAATTAATGAGACCAAGGTAAAAAAAAGCTTACAAGAGTGACTGAGTATTGACCTATTAGTCTCTGTAATGTCATCTACAAGATTGCTACTAGTAGCAAAGAGATTGAAACCACATATGAATGACACCATTTCTAAAAATCAAAGTGCCTTCATTCCGGGTAGACTCATCATAGATAATGCACTCATAGTGTATGAGTTCTTTCATGCTATGAAAGGCGGTAAAGGAGGCAAAAAAGGTCAATTAGCACTGAAACTGGATATGATGAAGGAATTTGATAGAGAGGAGTGGGAGTTCCTCGATATGGTGATGGGAAAATTTGGATTTGGGGTTGCTTGGAGAGGTCATATCATGGGTCATGTTTCCTATGTTTTCCACATTTTTACCCTCAACGCGTAAAGACTTGTTGCTTTTCAAACTACGTGTTGACTGCGACAAGGTGACCATTTCTCTCCCTACCTTTTTATTCTATATGCTGACACTTTCTCTAGTAAACTAAATCATGTGATAAATAATAATGCAATTCATGGCATTAAAATTTGCCACAGGGCTCCTCAGATCTTACATCTTTTCTTTGCATATAATAGTATTCTTTTTTCCACAGGCACCTGTATTGAATGTCTGAAAATAGATGAAATCATCAGCCAATATGAATAGGCATTGGGTCACAAAGTCATCCTATGCAAAATAGAAATTGCATTTAGTAAAAAGATTATTGAGAGTGAAGAAGGACGAGTTGAGATACTTCTTGGGAGTGAAGTAAGTGGATAGAGAGTCAATTTATCTTGGACTGCCTATGGCTATTGGGCGTTCTAAGATATAGGTATTTGAATACCTCAAGTCGAGAATTAGAAATAAATTATAAGGGTGGAAGTATCGATTCCTGTCAAAACCGAGTAAGGAAGTGTTGATCAAGGAAGTGATTCAAGCTATCTCTACATATGTGATGAGTATTTTCTAGCTCCTTGTAGGTGTTGTCGACGATATAAATGCAACGGTGACCCGGTTTGTCATAAGTTGGAGATAGGAAGATTTCTTGGTAGTGCTAGTCCAATCTATATATGGAAAAAAATGAGGGTGCATGGGCTTTAGGGACATGATCACTTTCAATTAGGCTATGCTACTAAACAACTATGGAGGCTATCTACAAAAATAGAATCTTTGGTGTACATGGTGCTTAAGGCAAGATGCTTCCCAAATGATTGCATACAGAATGCTCGAATGGGTCTTCTACTGAGTTATATGTGGATGTGGTTATGAAATGCAAAACCCCTCCTCATGGAAGGGTTGTCGTGGAGAGTGGGAAGTGGGAGGATGGTTGAAATCTGGAAAGATAGATGGGTGAGGGTAGAAAGGAGGACTTCAATGAGTTTATAATGATGCACTTTCTCATATTACTAATGTGAGTGAGTTGTTCATAGGGAACACATGGAATTGGTGTGCAGAACAGGTCCTAGAGATATTTCCTAGGGAAGTAGCCAATCAAATCATGAAGACTCCTCTCAGTGTTAGCATACCACCGATAAGTAAATGTGGTGGCCTACCAATAATAGCATCTTCTCTATTTGAGCAGCCTACTGGTTGGACTTCCTGGGACTAGAGATGATGTAGATGAGACTCCAAAAGGTAACTAACAAGCTATGGAGCTAGATTTGGAACAAGTTGCATTCACCAAATAGTTCTCACTTCTTGTTGTGTATTGTGAGTGTGAGTCTAGCGACTAGAGCAAGGTTGAGATACAGACATGTATTAGATGAAGGAACTTTCCTGGTGTGTGTAGGTCAGCAAGAAACCATCCAACATATGCTCTGTGATTACTCAAGGGCACAAGTGATAATAGATGAAAGCTAGTTGGGAGCAAAGAACAATCTAAGTACATGTAAGCAACTACAAGAAGCACTCGTGGACCTGCTGGAGGAGTGCATGCCAGAGGAGAAGGATGAAGTAGTAGTGGTTTGTTGGACGACATGGACGTCCCAAAGCAAGAAGGCTTTTGATGATGAGTTCTTGCTGCCAAGATCTATATAGAATTTGTATCAGGCACTAATAGCAGATTACCAAAAGGTGTAACACACAATATACCCAAATAAGTTAGAATTTGCAGAGAGATGTTGAAAACTGAGGACATCTTTTTTATCCACTCTGATGTTGCACTGGCTGGGGAGGAGATGCAGGGTTTGGGAGATGTGATCAGGGATAGCTGAGGCAACTTTAAGAAAACAATCCTAAGCTCTAGTAACTCTGGTTGGTCGACAAATATAGTTGACAAAGACAAATCATGCATGGGTGTTCTTGAAACCAGAAAGTTGAGGATTGATAGTCCGATTCTATGTATTGGCTCTTTCCAATTAGTCCAAGCGATGACCCACCTGGAGATCAGGAACGATTACCTAGCCTTGTTGGCACACAATATAGTCAACATTGCATGTTTTTTCTCTTCCTTTTCTTTTTACCATATTAAGAGAGAGGAAAACTCTTTGGATTATTTTGTGGCTCAGGATGTCTTATGTATGGGGGGGTCAAACTACGAGGCATACTAATCTACCTCTAAGTTGGAAAAAATGATGTATTCTTTTCTCCTTAATTAATTAAGAGGAACAACACTATAATATATACATAAACACACAAACAAGCAGACATGCACACACACACATATATACGTATATATATATATATATATATATATATATATATATATATATATATATATATATGTGTGTGTGTGTGTGTGTGTTTTCCTTTAGTAAGACCAAGTTGGATGTTTAACCATCACAGTACATAAGTAAATGCTAAAAATCACTTTTCAAATAGAGAACGTGTAATACAAATAACCCTAAATATACAAGATAACATAATAATTGTCAACATATGCAAATCAATAATTAATCTCTCTCTCTATTCTATGTTTTAAGAATACCAAATAAATACAATACAGACGTTGCCTTACCCCCTAATGAAGGTAATACATCTCCTAGTTATCATACCAACATGTGAATTCAATAAGCATCGACAAATTTCATATGAGCCAAAAAGGTAATAAAATCAATTTATTATAAGTATTGTCCTTAGTGTTTTATCACCCATATATCATGCAACTCTTGAAAAGGAATATCGGTAGGAGCAACATCCTTTTCGCTTTAATTAAAATAAATGGAACAATGATATTGCATTGTGAAACCATAAAAATATTAAGTTTTAATTTCACAAAAATGAAAAATAATGTATAATCAAGACGCACACACACACAGATATATATATATATATATATATATATATATATATATAATATAGGGGTTAGGAAGTGTGTGTCGGTCGGTACATGCATCTTATGTGTACCATCCATTAAAATGGCATATAGAAAATTCACTAATCAAATCTAACCATATGGATGCATTCAAAATTATTTAGATTAGATGTGTTTAAAATATCACAACCATATCACATGTATGTCATGAGATATAACAATATATCATTTGACGGTTCCTGCAATTTCAGCAAGTTAACATTGATCAGAAAAAATACATTTTCTTTAACTGGATGATCTATGAATGCAAGATTGACGTAATATTGTATACACATGTTATCTAAGGGGTATGAAACACATCCATGAGATTGTTCTGTAGAGTTGTGCAATCGTCATAAATGAAGATGGGTACATAAGATACATGTACTCATGTACACAATTCTTTTAGTCATATATATATATATATATATATATATATATATATATATATATAATCAATAAAATTTTGTAAATTTGATTGACAAAAAAAGGATCTAGATTTATATAAATTAAATAGATGCATTCATTTATATGAATTATATCACATATACATATGTACATATATAGTGACATGGGGTAATTCAGGATAGATATAATCGGATATACTTCCCTCATGAGTGCATAAATCCCAAAATAATAAAAAATATAAAATATGATAACTACATGACGATTATAATAGTAAAAATTAAAATAATAGCAACAAACACTTAGACATTAAATGACCTACTAAACAATCTCAAATATGAACATGATGCAAAATGTGGATTCCTCATGCTTTATTTTGTTTAGGTTTAAAATTTCATCTTTGTGAGTATGATAGGTAACTTAGATTAATTGGGAAGAAAATACATCAAAAATACTCTAAGATAGTTAATATTCAAGTACTTATATTTGATTTAATAAAACTCTATATCTCTATCACATTCTCTTTAAATGTGCTTTATACTTTTTGACTATTAAGGAAACAACTCATGCATGTCCCTCTTTTGTCACCAGACAAGGAGTGGATCTTATGACAAGCACATTATCTCGTACCACAAGTAGAAGATTGTGACACATTCACACAATAACTAAATCCACCCCAGAAAAATATCTCTCTCTTCCTCCGTAGAATTCTCAACGTTTTCATCTCATCAACTTTGATATTGGCTCCACAACCTTTGATCACCCAATCACATCCAATTATGACTAAAAATGAAAATCCCTTGAAAATGCACGTCCTTGTTCTCTTCCTCCATCTTCCTATTGCCTCAAAAGAAAACAACATGTATAACTATTCCTCCTATAGCAACATATTCCCTATAGGACTAGTTCACTATGCTAATTCATTCTTGTCACTATTGAGTTCCCCCACCAATCTTATTTTTAGTTTTGAGTTCAAAATGTTCATGCCCCATCTTTGTCTATTCTTGGAGGAATTCCTCTAGACTACACCATCATCCAAAAATTCGTAGACTATAGAGGTGCATTGTTTGATTTGTAACTACTCAGTAGAGCCATGTTATTGCGGCTCTTAATGCATCTTTGAAGCATATAGGGTACACAATTGTGATCTAGAGGATCTTGCAAAGCCATCCTACACCCAAATTGTCCATCCTAGCCTTTCTTATATTTTCTCCCTCTTTGTTCTATGTTTTGAACCTCTATTAGGTCTGTGATGGATGAAAGAATCTCATGTTGGTGTTTTCCTACATCTAGTATGTCCCTTTCAAGGTCATTTGTGATCATGTTTTTCCTCTGGCCTTCACTTTAGCTTTGACTCCAGATTTTCTCCTTCTGTCCAACATTGGAAGGAGACACTTCACAAGCTTTAGGCCACCCTTCAAACCCCATAGTGGCTTGTTGGTATCGATTTAGCAACAAGAACTCTATTGATAGATTTCACAATGGCAATGATCATCGTGATACAGAATAGTAAGTCTCATATCAAGCTATCCAATATCTAGTTGAATAGGATGAAACTGGGAACAATGAAAGCATTAAAGTCATGAGATCATCCTCACATTCATGTATTTTTTGTCAAACAATTTGAGGGTATTTTAGTTATTTACCACTTATTTTTGCTTGAAACATGTGGTTCCATGACTAGTTAAGTTACACTTTTACCCATTCACATGGTGAGATATTAACTTATATGTGAGAGATAATATGTTTTTTCACACAGTCTGGATTGATTAATAATCATATATATTAATTTTATAAAATTCATAAAAAAATATTTTATTTCAGAATAAAATGAAAAATTGTTTTGGAATAAAAAGATGAGTCATGTCGTGCGGTGAACTTTTTTGGACCTATTTTTCTTGGTTGTAGAAGTTTATTTATAGGGTTTGCATATTTTAGTAAATTAACATTGATCTTTATACAAAATGTTGTTGGGCTCTATGAGAATCTGATCTTGGACTCTATTGGTTTGACTTTGGATGTTAACAAAATATAAGGAATATGCATGAACTTGATTTCTTTGGGGAATTATAATGACTAAAACCTAACTTCCCCATATTATGCATTTCCTTTGAAACTGAATCTCCTTTTCTTATCTCTTGTTATCTCTTAAAATATATTTGATTTTGAGACTTTTTCTCTCATTGGTTACTAAAATTTGTGGAATGATTATTTGTGGGTCTCTGAATTTAACTTTATGTAACATGAATGTTGACTAAACATATACATGCTTTCTCTACTCTATAGTTTTTTGGACTAATATTATTTATAGTAGTTGTACTTGTGTACAAAAATATAATAGGTCGTAATAATTATGCCAAGAGTGTGCTTTTCCATTCATTTTTATATATGGGAATGATACTTCCTCCCATGGTTCACTTTCCACAAACTCATATTGCATGAGATCTTATAGTGTCTTGTCCCTCTTCAATAATCGTACTTCATTTTTTTTGCATACCCTTATGATTATTGTGATACTATAAAAGTGATTCATTATCACACATTTCTCTAAAATGACAATATCTCTTAATAAATTAAATTCTTCATCTCTTTGATTGAAATGTTTTCTTGAATGTACTTTCTCTACAATTTATCTAAATGTTATGAATCCCTCTTGTTTGTGAACTTCAATACTTATTTTAATTTTTTTTATTAAATGTCCAAATATTTCCATATTGCTAATACTTAGTTTAAACTTATCCATACCTTTCTTTCTATTTCAATATTGTTTTTTATTGCCAATCCATTGATATATGTGTGTTTTCGTGGAGGATGACTCAGGTGAGGTTAGCTTGAGATGGCTAGGTTTCTCTATGCAATTGATCCTTTTGTATATGTTAAATTGTAGCTTCTCATTTATGTCTCACCCTTATTTGGTGCAGAAAATTGTAAATATATGCATTATGATAAAGTAATTTTTTTGGAAGAATCCAAGAGACTCTATTATTCATCCCATTATCCTCTTATGGGCTCAAAACTAAAATTAGCTACATAAACTTCCAAGTTCGACTGACTTCTAAATTGGAAAGTACTAATTCCCTTACATTGATCAAAATTGAAAATCCAATCTATATTATGACTAGGAGGTTGATTATAAATATAACACTCCATGTTGCTTTCTTGTTGTTTAGCCAAGATATCAACAAGGGAATTAACCTCACGTTTTACATGAGCTATAACTATTATATTATCCACTATTAACATTTTTGTTATCCATCTGATCCAATATGAAGCCCTTGAATGCAGATCTTCTCTTCCTTGAAGAACCTCCACTGCCACCCTACTATCTCTTTCTATGACGCATCTTGGGATTTCCATCGGTAGATCTTGCTTGACACCCCAGTAGATTGCCTCCATTTCTATCACAGTAGTTGATTGACTTAAACTGGTTCTGGACAACATAGTAATCCATTTTCCTGTATGACACCTTAACACTCCAATTGGATCTTATTTATGTAGGATCAAAGACACATCTACATTTACCTTATTACACCCTTCTTTAGGTGCCACCAAGTGCTAAACTTCCATGAGACTTGTTCTAGAAGATGACCTGGTAACATCAATGTTCGTCTCCTTGATTTGCCGCTCCAACGAATTGATATGAATGATTTGACTAGTAATCATGATTGCCTTATTATCAAAGACTTTATGATTCCTACTCAACCACATAATCCAACAAACAACTTCCCGCTTCTCTTCCATAGTGTTATTCATGCTCAAAAAAGCTTAAAGCCAATTTAGTGTATTATCTTTTTGTATCTACAAAAGGTTTGATAAGTGTGGGAGTTTTTCCCACACTTCACGAGATTTAGGACAATCTTACAGTTAATGGATAGTGGTTTCAATCACAGTTATAAATCTGGGACATTTATCATCAAGTACAAGTTGATGTTGAACCTTCTTCTATTAGTCAAACGAGCATCACAACCAGCTAATGATAACAACATTTGTATCTTGTTAGGAATATTTATTCTCTATATTCCATATAGGATGAGGAGTTTCTCCATTACTTGGAACTATCATCTCGTAAGTTCAAGTTGTACTGAATCAACCATCAGAAGTTAAGTCTCATTACCATACATGAATATCCTCAGTAGTCATAGGTTTGGGATTCTGAACTATCTTATTAAAGATGTTTTAGGGGAAATATTCTTTAAGGAACTCAGTGTTCCATTCCCCTTCCAGATCTAACCATGTGTCTAGAGTCATATCAAGAAAATCTGTAGGGACCTCTTTTGATACAACCTATATCAAAGGCTTTTTGATTGAGCACCATATGTCTTCCATGCCATTGTGTTACTAACATTAACCACCACTTTTTTGTAGTGTAACCTAGCTTCCTCCAGTAGCGGGTAAACCCCTCTCCGAAACTTGCTAGCTCTGCATCCAAGTTGTCATTTGAGGCTCTTATATTTCTCCACCAATCCATTCCTTCATAGAAATACCCTATGAGTTATGAAGTCCCAGGCACTCCACATCAGAAGAACTTTGTTCTAGTCTACCATCTGTTTGATACATAGTCCTCCATACTTGCGAGTTTTTGTGACTATGTTCCATCTGACTAATGATATCAGTCTCTCTGATCTGCATCCGCCCCATTCAAAGGATATGATTGATTTATCCAGTCTCTCACACAAGCTAATGGGAAGGTTGTAGGTCTGCATTGAGTACATAGGCATAGTCATGATAACAAATTTGATAAGGCATAGCTTGCCTACCTGACTGAGGATTTTGATTCCCACCCCATTGTCTTACTTTCCATCTTCTTGAGAATGGACAAATATATCTCCTTGTTCACCCTTTTATGCAGAATTGGCACCCCCAAATATCTACCAAGATCCTAAGGTATCTAAATAGTAGCTCTACTTGAAATCTTTCTTTGTAATGACCTTTCCACACCATTCATAAAGAATAGTTGTGTCTTGTCCAAAGACATCGTTTGGACAGGAATCACCAAATTTCATAAACAATCCATATTTTATCACTTTGATCCACTAAATCTTTTGCAAATAGAATAATGTCATCAGGAAAAGCTACATGTGATATTCTTAGTCCAATTTGGGAAAGCTTGATTTGACTCTAACGGCCAGCATCAACTGAACCCAAGATCATCTGACCCAAACATTTAAGAGACATGACAAATGGATAAGGAGACATAGGGCCTCCATGACACAGTACCCTGGTTTCATTAAAGGATTTTAGCTTTGCACCCTTCCAATGAATTACTGAGGTACCTCCAGTAATAGAATTCAAAATAAACCTAATGATGTTGGTTGAACAACCAACATTTTGCATTGTATCCATAACAAATTGCCTGGCCATAGGATCATACACCTTGGATCGGTCAACTTCAATCTCCATGAAGGAATTGTGTCTGCCCTATGCATGTTATGGATTAATTCTTGGTCTAGTATTATGTTATCGATGAATAATCTACATGGTACAAAGCTACATTGAGCCTCAGATATCAAGCCTATCATATGTTTCTTCAATTGCCCTATAAGCACTTTTGATGCCAGTTTAAGTATCATGTTGTTTAGTGAAATCAGCCACAATTGATTGCATGACTCTGGGTTACCAACTTTTGGAATCCGGGTTGTGATTGAATCACACAAAGAATTAGGAGGAGGAAAACCTTTCAAATCTCACCTAATAGAGATGATCATATAGGTCTTAACAGTTTTTCAATTTTTCTGAATGAAACCAGCGTCCAATCTGTCTGGGCCTCCTGCCTTGTTTGGATTCATAGTCTTCAGAGTTGCCCATATTTTTGATTCATCAAGAGCATGACCAATTTGGTGCATCTATGTGGCCGTTAGTTGTTTGAAGTACCCCATAACTTTATTCATATCCTCCAAGGATGGAAAATAGTCTGCGGTGATCCAACTTTTAAAGTGAACTAGTTAAAATGTCTATAGCTAAATGATCTTTTTTTTTATGTATCCAACTTTTAAGAATCAAAATCTCCCTCCCTTGATATGATTTAGTGTGTCTGGGAAGGGATGGACTTTATTCCTCAATACCTAAAGTAATATCAAGAATTACATGAAAGCCTTCCTAGAACCACGAGCAAAAATTAGGTTGTCAAGCCTTTATTTATGGAAAAACTTATGGATCTATATTCATAATTATTAAATGTAGAAATATAAGATTCCTATTTGATATGTGTTGAATGCACTGAATAAGAGAAAGAACATCATCTTCAAGAGTCCCAAAGGTATTAAAGGCAAAAGGCAAGAGATGATGGTGATGAGACTCACAAGAAGCTTCGTACTTATCAACCTTTCTTAAGGTGGCATCAAAGGCTGCCCATACTACTTTAAAATTTCCTGATAGAACACATGTCAAGGGGGAAACTCTAGTGAGGTCAACACATGTGTGTTTTTTATCTATCCAATCAAATAATAAAATATCAGTAGGTCGTTGGGAGTGAAGACCATCAAACCTTGTACCAAGGAAGGCCACCAGTGCTTCCTTCATGACCTTTAACCCAAAATGAGAGACAACATCAAAAAGAGCATCATCTACAATGTCATGACAAAACTTATAACCAGGCCATGTGTGGCAATGAACAACATGATCACTAAAGGTGTAATGGTCGACAATGTTACAAATAGTGCAACGTTCATCACTGTGGTGCAAGGGGATCATGATCCGGTAATAGAGGAGCTCGATACTTAATAGGTGACATAGACAAACCAAATCCATCAATGGAAACTACAAGAAGGAATTCTTGCGCATGATTGGCTTCTAGGGAGGTAAGAACAACTCGTTGATGTTGGGATAAGCCATTTGTAGTAAATTACTGGATGATAGTTTTGTAGTAAGTGTCTGCCAAGAAAGACTGGGTCTCTGGGGTGTAAGAAAGTGTAGTGAAAACTTGGACCGGATAAAATGATGGCAAGATATTGCATAAGACCTCATGTGCGGCGGTGATGGAGAACCCTGTAGGGATAGAGCCAACCTCACATAGAATTCGGTCATAGAGTTCTTGAAAGTGATGATGAGAGGAAATGTAGGCATATTCTGAGACATCATTAGAAGACTCGATGCGTAAACTAGTGATATGTATAGGAAATGTGGCCAAGCACCACAAAAGGTCACCAAAACTTAGGTTGTCACCAAAAATAATGCCAGCTAGACAACAACTAAGGCCACAATAAAAATCTTTTAATACAGATGCAATAGAAGTAGGGGGTGTTGTTTGGAGACCAAATAGCATCTTGGGCATTCCAATACAACACTGTAGAAGAAGGATCTCACACTATGGATCCTTTATTAAGGACGACTGATTCATCATGTCAAGAGTTTGGTCCACATGGTTTTTGAGAAGCTCCTTCACAAAACTTGGTTCTGTGGAAATAGGACCACCTAGAATCTTCACCCCTTGTTCTGGTCAGGAAATTTCAAAAGGAAACAAGCCTAACTTTGTATCTCATCTAAGGCCAAAACAATCTTTGTCTTCTTAATATTAATATGAAGACCAAGGCTTGGACCACGGGAATAGATAAGAGATAAGTACTTAGAAACCTCGCCATTGTCCCCAATGAGGGTTCCATCATTGAAATTGTAAGGACCCTGACCCACATTTTAGGATAACATTGTTTGTTTTGCCTAAGTATGCTGCTTAGAACCTTTCTCTAATCATCTGACATGTAAATAGGGCATGGAGAAAAGTTAACTTTCTTGTTTGAGCTTGTTTGGATGATGCTTGTGTTTTGTGGTGTGGTCTTGGTGCAAATTCCAATCCACCTAGAGTAGGGGTTGATGTGCAAGTTTGCCACCTATAGAGTGTTTCTTCTTTCTCTTGGCATCATCTAGAGGAGAGATAGAGATGGGTTCCTTGTTTGGGTCTTGGTTGTGATGTAACATCCTTGGTGATGTTTAGAAGACATGAGTGAGGTGTGTCTTGCACCTAGATGTGTTATCTCGAGTTAGAGAGCCTTGGAGAGGCTATGTAATGCTTTGTCAGTGTGTAGGGTTATGGTTTATCAATTTTGAGTGTGTAGGGTTATAGTGTATCAGTTTGTGAGTGTGTGGTGATATGGTGTAGTGGGTTAGTGTGGCCATGATCTTAGTAGGAGACCAAGAGGGAGAGATCTAACCTAGATCATATCACCATGTCTTACATTTTTTTACATGTGGCCTCTTTTTTGTGGATAATTGTCACCTAGGATCCTAAGGTGATGACACCTCTCCCATGATCTCTCTCATCCCCCTAGTATATATTCTCATTTCTCTCCATTCAAGAGGATCCTTTTGTCAATTCTTGCTTTCCCTCCTTCTTTGTGGACGACATTGAGAAGATTTAGGATCTAGAGGGGTTCTCTTGGATCTTGGAGGATGAGTCCCAAGCTTGTGGTGTTCCTTGATCATCTTTCATCTTCTACCTTGGTACGTTATGTTTCCAAGCTCTCTTCTTTTTCTCAGTCATGGATCATGGATACCTCCTTTTCATCTTGAGCTATCGTAACCTTGGTCTCATCTTCTTCCTTGGAGGTGTTGTGGTGATCAAGAGGAGGGTCATCTTCAACCTTGAGCTCGTGAGCTTGAAGTTTGACCTTTGAGCTCAGACCTTAGTGGCGATCTTTGAGGCATTCTATATAACTCTTAGCCTTCTTTGTAATTTTCACTCTTTTATGTGCCTATACTATTTTTCATCTCATGTATGTTAGAAGTTATTAATGGTCTTGAGAACTATTTTGGTGGATGAATCTCATTAAGTTTGTTGTCCATATCTTTTACCTTCTTGCCATGATAATATAGGGACTAGCGGTTGATATCCTAAGGTTGAAGATGACTAGTCGGCACATACATTAAGTTGGGAGTGGTCGCATGACTTGTGGTTCTTAGACTGACACATCATGTAACAAGTCAACACACATGGGAATGATAAACCTAGATGCTTTGATGGGTCTCACCCATCATGCTCTAGAGGATCTAAACCGACATGCTAGTTAGCTGACACCTTATACCGATAGGTTGAGTATGCTAGCCCTTCATGACTAGGATGATATCTTGTGAGTTGGTATGCTTTGAGTGCTAAATCGTGATGCCCTTGGTTGAGTAAGAGGCTGATATGGCAATTCCATACCCCTAAAAACCCATCACACCCTTAACTCGATAGGAGTATAATGGGTGACACACTCCTTGGAACCTTGGTCGACACACAAGAGGATGGCATGGTCGATACATGTGTCTAACCCAACACCCTTTCAAATTGGGGAGTTTGATCCCTTGTGCCTTGCGTAGAGGTAGTCGACATGTTATGGTGGTGACAAGTTAACAACTCAATGTCAAGTACCAACCTAGAACCTTGAGTGCTAAACTGATATACCTCAGGTGTAGCTAACCTGTCACACGTTAAGATGAGTTAAACTGATATACACAATGAGCTTGCTTGACAAAACTTGGTGTGGTTAGGCCTATACATGTAGATGATAAACTGGGATCCCTCTAGCCATGTGAAACTGATACCTTGTGATGGTAGTCATGATACATCATGCTGATGATGGGTTATATGGTATGATAGGATACCCTATGAGGTGTTTGAATTAGCAACAACGGAGTGTTGGTTTTCTATAACCTTTAATCTCATAAGATGATCTATAGTGATTATGGTAATAATGAATGAATGTGGGTTGTTGATACAACCTTGTAATCCCTAATTAGTTAAAGATAACCCTTACCCCAATGATGTAGTGTGGATGACATGGATCTTTATGAAATGGTAGTAGTAATGAAGTATTATCCTTCTTGTCACAAGTCTCTAACCATGCAGGTAACACCAGTTGATAAGAATAGCTAGATAAGAGCTATGGTGTTTATGATATGATTATATGGGCCTTATGATGCATGTGAGATGTTGGTATCACAAAAAGAGCAGATAAATGGGTCTTATGACCTAATGATGGTCCATTGCCTAATATGAGGTGATGATTTTCTCAACAATGAGATGAGGGGTTGCTACTTCAGACTATGTGGTCCTTGTGATGAAAATATGGTGATTAAAAACATCAAGTGATATGTGATGATATCACATATATTCTACTCAAATATGTTCTGGTAATATATTATGCCCCTATCTTTGTAGAAATCATTTAAAGTTTATACGTTGTAACTTGATTGATGCTAAGAGACACTTAAATGACCTAACTAATGAAGTGGAACCTAATCATGTAGCTTGCCCTGTGACATAAATCCATTTAGTGTTAGCACCTACTGGATGGTGAAACGAGTTTAACTTGGAGCACATATTTTTGAATATGCGGGGGCGAGGACAAATATCTCCTTATGCCCAAGATATGTAATACAGGATTGGCTGTGGGCCATACTCTGGTATGAGTGCGGCTTTAGGTCATACCTCAGTCATATGTGATACATGATTGGCTGTGGGCCATACCCTGTGAATAGTGTGGTTGTGGGCCATACTAGCACCGTGACATGTACCAAGGCGGGCTAGATTTGTACAACTGGACTATATGTCGATGAAAGCAGTCTTACTAATGATGTCACTATAGGATTTACTCGTCTATTGACCATGAGGTTTGGTGAGATTATGAATTTTGACTTTTTGACTAAACCTGATATGACATCGATTTTGACTTAGAAGTGGTCAGTAGGATTTGGGTGGTACAACTCAAATCCTCAGGGAAAAATAAAATATGTAAACATCCATGTAGTACACTTGTGTAGGATCAAATATGGAAACATTGGATGAGGCCTTGCTTGCTTTCATACAGTATAGTGGATAGTGAATATACATCTAAGGCCCCTAAACTTGCTTAATGAGTTAAATAAGCTTAATTACCATAATTGGATGCTTATAACCCTAATCTAACCTTAATAAGTTGATTAAGCTAAGTGCTTAAGATGCAATTAGTGTTTTGATTAGCTGAGACAAGCTAATTAGCATGATTTCTCACATTGAGGTTGTAGAGGATCTCACACTTGGCATTTTGCAAAAGAAATTGATTGATTTGGACCTCCGAGGAAAAAGTTACGACGATGTCAATTTCTAGGGTTGAATTGGCAATTTTTTCAAGTTTTAGCTTTATATTTCCTTTTGCCTTTCTTTCTCCCTTATCTCCTTTCTCGATTATTTTGGGTGGTGTACTGTAGCTATGCGATTTGCAGCAGCAAGGAGGCAATCCGAGGGGCGATTCCCCTTAGTCGTTCCAGCGGCAACTTCTCTTCTCCCCTTCTTCTTCTACTCCCTTCCTACTCTCCTTCTTCGCCTTAGCAACCAGTAGCCCTGCCACCCACCCTAGTTGCTTGGCCTATGGCCAGCTTACTTTGCAGTAGCAAGCTGCTGTGTATGACAGCAACCAGGGGCTACCTTGGGCCGCCCAGCAGTAGGAGAGGTTGAATTGAGCTCCGATTTTGAGGATCAAGTAGGATTCGCAGCTAGTTTCAGCCATGAATTGAGTCCCTTCCATCAACCTGGGCTAGGAGTGAAGTAGCCTGTACAACAAACCAGTTGTTAACTGTGAAATTCAAAGGTTGAAGACAACCTCAAATTCGCCCGAAAGCCAGCTCTGGACGCATTTTCGAACGAATCTGGACATCCTGAACCACTTTTAGTAGAATTTCACTCACTATCCAAGATTTAACTCTCGAAATCGGAAATTTTTGGTTAATTGTGCATTTTTCGCTATCAGGTGATGTGTGGTATTTGGCATCACCCGACTTTTTATTTCATGAATTGCTTCTTTACACTTTTATATGATCTAGTTTATCATCTAATTAGTGTGGTTTGGACCAATGGAATTGCATGGTTAATCGGAGTCTAAATTGCTTAGTTTGAATGTTGAAATTAGTAGCTCATGACCCATAACGTTATGGTTTGGGTATAAACCCAGGATGTTCCATGGTAGAAATTGATCTAAAGCACTAAAACCCTACTTTTCTTGCTCCTTATGCTTAGGGTTTGCTCATTTGATGAAGAAAGGTGCTAGATGGACGAATTCATAGCTTACCCTTAGATTTTCTACCCTACCTGCTCGAGATTTCTTCTATGTGGGGTTTCATCTTCTCATTAGAGGCAAGTTTTATAACTTGATCCACATTTATTACTTACTATAAGCTTTCTAGATCATGTTCTTGCTTGAAAATGATGATTCATGCACTAAAAAGCTATGCTTGACTTGGATTTTGATTTTTATAATGTTCACTATTCTAATTTGAGTTCTAGATGAACCTTTGATCATGTGTACATTATTCCTAAGGTACGATATGACTTGGATTAGGTTGGTTTGACAACCTATGGTGCTAATCACCTATCAACCAATGGTCAATTTTAGGGTTTAAAGCTGATTTCTTCTATAAACCATGACCTGATGATGGTACCATTGCAACAACCCTATGATGTTGTCTTCATAACAACTGATGGTCGTGATCAAGGGTGTCAAATGATGGTGATAACCTATGTTCACCCCCTTAGGTCAGGTTTTGGATCAATTAGAAGTTTAATGATCAACCATTAAGTACCCTACTGATGTTATCAATCAATATTGACATTAGCTTAATATTTGATGTTGATTAATGAAGTAGTGTTGATCTAAAAACCTATGGTGACTTAATGGTCAATAATGATGGTGGATCATGTTTCTACAACCTATGGCGAGTCAAGCATTGTATTTTTAGCATCAATTAAGCCTTAGGTCGATGGTTTCTTGGGTCACTTGATGCAATAGTCTTACCTTTTAAACATTCAATGGTTATGGGTGACATGGTGGTATGGTGATATGGGTTGAATGATGATGGAACAAATGGAGGGTTACCCTTAATAAGTTAGTCTTACCTATTCACTCATATGAATAGAAGAGATGATAACCATATTGTATTGATATGTAACCCTAATGAGGTATAGCTTGTTATACCTAGCTTTAATATAACTAAATGATGGTAATTGGGTATGAATAGTCCTTGAATGACTAATACAATCATGGAGTACTCTATTATTGTTGAAACCCTAGTATGCTATAACCTGATGGATACACCTTGATTTATGTGTGAGTTCATACTTGAGAATAGTATGGAATGTGATGGTTATGCTTCACCTTATGCATCCATGATCCAGTGGGGATGCCGTGAGTTAGGGTTTGGGTATGAGTGCTGATTAGTAATATTGATATAATTTATCATGTTGAACCTAACTCTAATGCAATTAGATAAAGATGAGTATTCATGTTTAACATTCTTATATGATAGAATGATGGTAGAATAACCTCCTTACTATGATCATAACCTTGATATGTTAATTAGTGGTTATTATGTCTACATGGTTGATACTTTCTTAAGCTAAACATGTGCATAATGAATATGATGTGAGTTAATCATATCTAGATTCCTTTCATGTTGATGTGATAAATGAATGTTCTTAATGTTAATATAACCCTGCTATGATTGTTTATGAATATATCCTAGCTCGTTAATGCAATATTGTGTTGATCTGGTGTATTAAGTGTAAGTAATGTTATTGAGCCTTGTTATAAGGCATGCAAAGATAATGATGATCTTGTAGGGAATAGTATGATGGTCTTAATGACCCTTTGGGCATGGTTGAGCCCTAAATGAGGTGTGATCCTCTTATGTTGATAAGGGTTGATACCCTGTGATATTGTGAAAAGGATTTATATCTTGTGATAATATGATGACTAGTGTAGTCTTGGGAATGGCAAGTGAATAGTACCATGTGATGATGAGATGAGAAATTATGTTTCATACATTTTATATCTTTCAAGTTTTGATATTTATATGCTTGCTAGAAGTGAATTAGGGTTTGTATGTCCACATGTTTGATGCAGCCTTAATTCACCCAAATGGCATAACTAATCAAGTGCAACTCTAATCATGTAGTGCCCTGTGCCGTAGAATCATCTTTAGTGTCATAACTTGCTGGATGGTGAAACGAGTATTCCTAAGGGAAACTCGGAGCGCATACTATTGAGTATACTAGAGTGGCAGGTTGAGGATATATCCTTGTCATCCATGATGCAAATTGTGGAGGTTGGCTATAGTCATGCCTCATACATCTGATGTGATTGAGAACGGTTGCGGTCGTGTCTCGGTGATTATAACATGATGTGATTAGAGGACAACTGCGGTTGTACCTCAGTGATTGGGTTTGAATACCCTGGTTTCTAGTGTCGTGACCTCTACCAAGGTCGGACTAGTGGTTTTCATCTTGACTATATGTCACTGTGGTGGAAGCTTTGATTGATATGTCACTGCCTTTTTACTTGTACTGACTGAGGGGAAGAGGTCTTAGGCTACCGACACTCCTAGATCTTGTACAGAACTGAATAGCCCTTCATAGGGGTCGGTTGGACTTTGAATGGTACGATTCAAATTCCCCAGGGCATAATAAAAGATGCAATATAGCTGTATAGCATATCTATTTAGGGTTATACACAACATTTCACACTGGATGATAACCCTTGTTTGTTCTCTTTACATAAAGATGATGCTTAGTGCAATTAAGAGATAATAATTATTCTTATGTTGTGGATTATAAGATTGTAAATGTGTACATACAATAGTCATGCTTATGTTGATAACTATACAGCTACGGCTAATTATAATCATGATGCTATATATCTCATGTTGTTAGTTATGTTTACCATGCTAGCCATGCCATTGTAACTAGAGATGCATATACTGCTAATTATGCTTATCCAGGTAGTTGTGCTTATGTTGTTAGCTCTTCTTACAATGTTGATCTGTTCAACCAATTAGACATGCTCATGTTGTTAGCTATGCTATGTTACTAGACTTGCTCATGATGCTAGATATGCATATTCTACTGAATTGCTTATGTTATCAACTAGATAAAGGATGATAGTCTGGCTAATGATGATAGTTATTATCTGCCCCTTTGTGTATTTGATAATCATCAGTGCTGATGAGCTTATTTGTTATATCTGATTAAATTGCTTAACTATTTATTACTTAAAAATGTTATAATCAATAAACATTATTGGAGGTTATATCTCTTGCTGGGACTGGGTCTCACCCTTGTGGTTCGCTACATATTTTTAGGTAATCGGAAATGACGAAAACAAATATGTGGAAGCAAAGAGGACCTACAATAATGAATCTTTGAGAAAGTTGATTAGATGTCTAGTGTGTCCTTGATTCGTCCTTGTACTCTTAGGTCCGGGCAGGAAAAGTGTGTATATGGTGTTTCAAACAAATTGAACTTTTCTTAGCATATTAATGTTTTTTTGTGTGGCATATACAAATATTATTCTCATGTGTATATATGTTGTGGCTAAAGAAATAGAACAATTCGTATTAAATTCTTAGCATAGTATGGATATAAGAGATGTTCATCTCTCGTGTAAATGTTTTTGAGTGAGTGTTGACGTTGAAATCAGTTTTAATTTACCCATATTTTTGGGTATGTGATTATTTAGTGATTGATTGTGTTTTATGTTTTGAGTAATCTCGTTTAGCGTGACGGGTCCCCACAGGTTGGTATCAGAGCTTTATGTTCACTGAGTCTTCAGGGACACTAGGACTTAGGACTAGGATGATGTCTAAGTTAAGAATATGACACAAAAACATGGTGCATACTGCCTAATCTCAGTATTTGGGTGCCCTGGCCAGATATTCAATTATTGAAGAAGGGTAAGTATGGAACTCTTAGATTGTTATCTTTCTGATTACTCTGATCAAGTAGTCATTTTGAGATAATCTAAAGAGCATAATGAATAAGAAATCATGATGTGAATATCTCAATCCTACATTAAAGAAGATGAGAATTGCATCATTATCTATCAAAACTTGAATGTTTGGTAACTATAAGAGAATGATACAAAACCTTGAAATCTACATCTAAATACAAATTAGAAAAAGAGTAGTTCTTGAAGATTTGATTCAAGAATATAATAAAATAAAAGATAGATAAGTCTATGCTTATAAAGTGAATCAAGGTATGAAATCCACATAAGATGGAAATAACTCCTATAACAAGTACAAAATGAGAAGATGAATGGGAATAATGGAAAAGAAATAAGGTGGAACCTGAGTTAATCATAGACCAACCTTTGTATGTAAGAAACTTTTAATGAAAAACCAGCATGGTATGTGAAAGTAATTTAGGGATATGATCCATGTATAATGAAGAAAATGTGGAATATGATGATTTATTTGTTGATAAGTGGTTGAAAAACATAATAAAATAAGACAACATACCCAACTGTGATAAATAGTCATCAAATAAGGAGTAATGAGATATGCTAATCATGATGATTCCTATGCTAATGGCAAGGAACCCGAATTGAAAAAGGTAAAATGATACATAAGAAGTTGTAATATGCTTAATGCAAATAGAATTGGTTACCTTTTTACTAGTGACCTTGAACAATGTTGCTATGATGTGGGAAGTATGTTTCCTTTTGTGTCTATCCTTTCTAGGGCACAAATTTCAAGTGGATCATTGGCACTTGGTACGTATGGATTCACTGCAAACATAAGGGTGGATAGCTTATTATAGCATAAAGTTGCTTGGACTATGGTTCCAAGATCATAACATTTGTAATGAGTTTTCTTTTGAGACTTCCAATAATTAGGAAGACTCCTCTTATATGTCTTGATATTTGTTATGTTAGTAAAAGTAGATGATATAAGGATGTGAGTTCCTTATAGCACATGAGGTGGATACCAATGTAATGAATCCTAGTATCCAAGATGTATCAATAATATGAGAAATATGTAAAGGTTGGAGATGTTTATTAAATGAACATTCTAAGTATTCCTCTCCTGTAGAGGGGGGGAGAGAGAGTTGATGATGATCCTATAAATGTTGTTTGGAAGGACAAACAAAAGTGATCATATAATGTTGTGTATGGTTCAGTGATAGTTGGGCAAGACCACTATCAAGGATAGATGGTTGTTGGTCAATAGATATGTGATATTGTGTTTCTTTAAGATAAATCGATGATCAAATATCAATGCATAAGACTTAGATTGGATGACATAATTCACATGACCATGATGAGTTTAGAATTATGTCCTTTAGACTAGCCAAAGTACAAATAGAATTTATGAATAGGAGGAACAAAGTGTTCCAGACATGTCATACAATTATATCAAGATTTAAATGATGACATGTCAAAGTATTTCAAATATGGTCAAAAATATGATCAATATTTCTTCAAAAACCTTAGGGTTGCCAAAGCAGAAATAGCTATGAGAACAAGTTGAACAACAGTGAGATGGGGTTGATTGTCTTTGTGGGATCATGATATGTCTTCTAAGTAGGTTGTGTAAATCCTAGTAATGTGAAGATAGTGTTGTTGTTTCACCCCTAACAAGGTTGACTAGGAATGATGTTTCCTTGTATGGAAGAATAGCTGCCAGCGTCAGCATTTCTTTTGATGATGAAAAAGAACTGACAAGAGTTCTAGTGTTAGTGTAAAAAAAAAGGGATGGATACATTGCCTTTTTTTGCTTGAAGGAATGGTGTGGGACACATGGCATTATTGGTAAAAAGCTAGCAAGTATGACTTTTGAGTAATTTTTTGATACAATAAATATAATTTAAGGATGATAGCTAGAATTTAAAGTTGAACATTACTATTAACGTGGTACAGGTGGCACAACAAGTTTCTATGTTCCATATTTGCAAATGTCTTCTTATGTGGGAGCTTTTGTGCTGACCCAAGATGAGATATGTATGAATGATGTGACATCACCATGATATGTAGGTAACCATGTGAAGGTAATAGGATGAGGTGCAAAGGAAGTACCCATTTTTGTTTACCTTGGATTTCGGGGGCGAAATCCTTGTTAGGGGTTTATAGTTGTAAGGCCCCTAAACTTGCTTAATGAGTTGAATAAGCTTAATTACCATAATTGGATGCTTATAACCCTAATCTAACCTTGATAAGTTGATTAAGCTAAGTAAGTGCTTGAGATGAAATTAGTGTTTTGATTAGCTGATAAAAGCTAATTAGCATGATTTCTCACCTTTAGGTTGTAGAGGATCTCACGCTTGGCATTTTGCAAAAGAAATTGATTGATTTGGACATCCGAGGAAAAAGTTACGACGATTTCAATTTCCAAGGTTGAATTGGCAATTTTTCAAAGTTTTAGCTTTATATTTCCTTTTTCCTTTCTTTCTGCCTTATCTCCATTCTCGATTAGTTTGGGTGGTGTACTATAGTTGTGTGATTTGCAGCAGCAAGGAGGCGATCCGAGGGGCGATTCCCCTTAGCCGTTCTAGCGGCAACTTCTCTTCTCCCCTGCTTCATCTCCTCCCTTCCTCCTCTCCTTCTTCGCCTTAGCAACCAGTAGCCCTGCCACCCACCCTAGCTTCTTGGCCTATGGCCAGCTTGCTTTGCAACAACAAGCTGCTATGTACGATAGCAACCAAGGGCTACCTTGGGCTACCCAGCAGTAGGGGAGGTTGAATTGAGCTCCGGTTTTAAGGACCATGTAGGATTCGCAACTAGTTTCAGCCATGAATCAAGTCCCTTCTGTCAACCTGGGCTAGGCGTGAAGCAGCCTCTACAACAAACCAATTGTTAATAATGAAATTCAAAGGTTGAAGACAACTCGAAATTCAACCGAAAACCGGCTCTGGATGCATTTTCGAACGAATACGGACATCCCGAACCACTGTGAGTAGAATTTCACTCACTATCCAAGATCTAACTCTCGAAATCAGAAATTTTTGGTTAGTTGCATGTTTTTCGTTGATAATAGCAGTTATCAGGCACTGTGTCGTATTTGGCGTCGCCCAACTTTTTATTTCATGAATCGCTTCTTTACACTTTTATATGATCTAGTTTATCATCTAATCAGTGTGGTTTGGACCAGTGGAATTGCATGGTTAATCAGAGTCTAAATTGCTTAGTTTGAATGTTGAAATCAGTAGGTCATGACTAATAACATTATGGTATGGGTATAAACCCAGGCTATTCCATGGTAGAAATTGATCTAAAGCTCTAAAACCCTACTTTTCTTGCTCCTAATGCTTAGGGTTTGCTCATTTGATGAAGAAAGGTGCTAGATGGACGAATTCATAGCTTACCCTTGGATTTTCTACCCTACCTGCTCAATATTTCTTCTGTGTGGGGTTTCATCTTCTCATAAGAGGCAAGTTTTATAACTTTCTCCACATTTTTTTCTTACTATAAGCTTTCTAGATCATGTTCTTGCTTGAAAATGATGATTTATGCACTAAAAATTTATGCTTGACTTGGATTTGATTTTGATAATGTTTCCTGTTCTGATTTGAGTTATAGATGAACATGTGATCATGTGTACATTATTCCTAAGGTACAATATGACTTGGATCAGGTTGGTTTGACAACCTATGGTGCTAAGCACCTATCAACCAATGGTCAATTTTAGGGTTTAAAGTTGATTTCTTCTATAAACCATGACCTGATGATGGTACCATTGCAACAAGCCTATGGTGTTGTCTTCATAACAACTGATGGTCATGATCAAGGGTGTCAAATGATGGTGACAACCTATGTTCACCCCCTTAGGTCAGGTTTTGGATCAATTAGAAGTTTAATGATCAACCATTAAGTACCCTACTAATGTTATCAGTCAATGTTGATGTAACATCCCTGGCCTGGGTTATGATTTAACCATAGGTGTTTTGCTTAATAAAGCTGATTAGATGCTTGATATTATCTTTTCAAAAGTAATTAAGGCTCAAGAGGAACCTAAATTTCAATTTTAGTCCATTTTGAATAATGTTGAAAGTAATGTTTTACTTGTTTTGGACTAAAGAGCAAATTACCCAAGTTAAGGGGTTAAATTGCAAATTGTGCATGATGATATGTTCCTCATGTGTTGAAGCATCATGGGAATGAAGATTATACAGAGGTATGGCTAGTGAAAGCCTGAGTACCAAGAGAGAGCTAATAAAAACAATGTTGTGCATTAAAGCCTAGTTTTGGTGTAATGTGCAATTTACCCAAAACCTAGGGTTCAATATGCAATTTACCACTTCAATTATGTCCTTAATATTCTTAGCATCTTGTAGAGGCAAGAAAATGAGAGGGGTATCTCATTTGATCTAATTTGAAGGAGAGAGAATCTTGATATTAGAATAATCAAGATTTAAGCATAAATTGAAATAATGCAAAACATAATTATATTAAATGGATTGCTCTTCAACCAAAATTGTGTTTGTTGAAATCCAAATAAATGGACGTCATTGTGCCTTGAAAAGGCAAAGGAAAGATCTACGCGAGTGGAGAACGCACTCACATTAAGAAACTAAAAAGAATTATCCACTCACTTATGGATAATGATATTATAAAGGTTAAGGTGCTTAATTTCTTTTCCCTTAATTCATGGATAATGGAAGGGAGTTCGGTGGATAGGAAGATAGATTTGCATGCAAGGAACCAAGGGGGAATAGATGGCACCAATTTTGGAATTAAAGGATGAGTATGAGTCATTTTATCTCTCATTGATTTTCTTATAAAAACACCCTTTACAAATCAAACCAAATGCTTTTTCAAATCCACTTCTTCTCTTTTCTTGCAAAAACGACCAAGGGAGCTAGGAGTAGCAGGAAGACGGCCCCCAACCTGTTTGTAAGATTCTTGATCCTTGTTCATCTTGATTTCATGGTGGAAATCACAAATCGATGCATGATTTCTTCTTATCTCGATCCCATCTTCAATTCTAACCATACATTTTCACTCAAAAGCTGGAGGAACGAACCTTGTGGTGGGAAAAAGCTTCCTCCACCATTGTTAACGTGAAGCTCCAAGCTTTGAAGCTCAATTGGAGGTGGGTTATATAACTTGAACCCCTATTCATTGTTATTGAATTCAATTTCTCAATCAATTATGTTCAATTGCTCTTCTTGCAATTCCTTTGATTAGTTGATGCAATTACCATGATAATGGCAGTAGTTTTCAATGGACTAAGGCTTGATGATGATAACATCATCTTAGGCACACTTTCCAACAAGTTTGTATTGCAAACGGTTTTAAGACCTTGGTCCAAACGGTTTCACCAAATCGTTTGGAGGTTTGGATCCCAAACCATTTAGATTGGTTGACCGTTTGGATGGGTTGACCGTTTGAGGTCAGGACCCTAGTACATGTTGGAGGATGATCCAATGGATCTAATTGATTAATTCAATATATGGACAATCCTCCAATTAGAAACCCTAATCGGTTAAGTGTTGAAATTGCAATTGGTTGACTTAATGTTTTGGGTTGATTAACCCAAACGGTCTCAAGACCATTTGGAGGTCACCCAAACGGTCTCAAGACCGTTTGGAGGTCAACCAAGATCGTTTGGAGGTCTAGGGTTGAGTATGGTTGAGTAATTGAAGAGTTAGAGATATCAAATCAAAATTTAATCAATAGCCATAATGATGATCAATCCAATGACCAAAACCTAATTGGATTTCACAAATTTTAATGAATGATGAGGCAAACGGTCTCAAGACCGTTTGGAGGTCATCGAAACTACCTCAAGACCATTTGGAGGTCATCCAAACGACCTCAAGACCGTTTGAGGTCAGGTCATATCATAATTTGATGATGATTCATTGATTTCAATTGAATTAGTTCCACAATGATTAACCATTGCTGGTTCCTCAAATTCAAAACCCTAATTGAAGGTTTCTTGATATAAATCCTAGTTCAATTGGGTTCAAAACCCTAATTGGTGGTCCAATTGAAGGATGATTCAATAGTTCAAATGATGAATGAATCAAGGAGTCAATTGATAGGCGGTTCATTGATGGAAACCTGGATTTGCTCAAGTGTTGAGAGACCTTTTTGGTCCATTCAGTTTTGAGAAGGTTTGGACCAAACGGTCTCAAACCATATGGAGACCCAAGTCCATTCGGTTTCAACACATTTTCTTGCTTAAACGGTTTCAAGGGCAGTTTTCTCAAATGGTTTCAAACCGTTTGAACTCTGAGAGTCCAAGACCATTTAAGGTCTAAGTAAGCAAGATCGTTTGAAGTTCGACATGGTTAATCCATTTGTATATCTAATTTAATTAAAGACTCAATTGGCTAAACCACTTGGACACATAATATAATTGAAGATTCAATTGGTCAAATCATTTGGATACCTCATGTAATTGAAGGTTCAATTGATTAAACCATTTAGACACCTAATGTACTTCGGTAAGTGGTACCCTTAGTGGGATTAATCATTGATGCATAAAGATGCAATAATTCAATACATCATGTTAACTCTAAGTGCATGTATTTGAATGAAGAGTAGGCTCAATCTAGTCAAGAATTGAGTAGTGGACATCCTGAATAGGATGAAAGCAAGAGAGATTCATACATGTAAGATAATCATGTGGAAATCAAGTCTAACACCTTCAAGATAAGTATGATATATAATTTAGGGTATGATCCTTGATAAAAAGATCATAAAACCCAAATTAAGTTGATTGAGGAACTAAAACCCTAATTTAGGGCAACTTCAAGTAAAACCCTAATTGGGATGAATAGTAAACCCTAATTGTGGGTTATTGAATATAAACCCTAATCTAGGGTGATGTGATGTGAATAGTAAAACCTAATTCTAATAGGGTGAAGGTGTGTGAAACCCTAATTCTGGATTATACTATATAGTGTAAAACCCTAATCTTAGACAATGAAATGATGAATCATTGGTCCTAATTGAATAAAGGGGATGAGTAATCCTGATTAAAATGAAATGGGAAACCCTAACCCTGGTAAGGGAATAGTGGTGTTACTCTGTAATAGCATGGAACTGAAATATGATTGATATATCTATTATCATATGTGTTAACCATGTAGGTATTCTGAGATAATGAACATAGCCAGGTATGAACTATGTTGCTTTATTTATTGAAATTATTTATTGATCCTTGTGTGCCATAATATGCCTTGTTGCTTAGTAAGAGGTAACAAGAGAGTTAATGGGCCTCAAGTGCCAGATGAGATGCTTGTATAACAAGTGTTATGTGTACCTTGGTCAGATGACCTGAAGGTGATGGTTACCTGAAAAAGTGGTAACAATGCTTAGTAATGGGCTAAGGGTTTGAATACCCAGAACCATATGTTATGGCATTCAGTTTGAAATGAAGGACTGAGATCCCAATGCCTTTTAAAGACTAAAAAGTAACTGATGAGAATAGTACATGTTTCTTTATAGCATTTATCCTAATAAGTTATGTTTGAAAACTTGATTGATGCTAAAAGAATATCATAATGTACTTAATTAATCAAGTGAAAGCTATTCATGTAGTTCTCTGACCATAGATCCATCATCATCAGTAGCTGGTGATGGTGAAATAGATTTTCCTACGGGATCTCTTGGAGTTCGCATATTTTTTAATATGTGGGGGTCGATTGGCGAAAATATTTGTACATCCTAATGGGGGAATTGATGGAAGGTAAACATTAAACCTCTCAATCCTTCATTGTATGTTCCGGGATGGATGTATCACAAATATCCTGATGTTGTTAATACCAGATCGATGGAGGTAAACACGAAATCTCTAGATTGCGAAGAGAGTGCAGTCGCCGTTGTATCTCTATAGCGAAGATGCCACTATACCCTGGAAAGCTATGTAGTAGAGACACAAGATGTCCTGCATGTGATCTCGCACTGACTGAGATGTGGGAAGTCATGGAAGTCGACTCTCCCATTGACTTTGTATGGTACCGATTTCGATTTTGCAATGGTCAGTTGGAGTATGAGCGGTATACCTCATCTCCTCAGAGGTTAAGTATGTTTGTAAAATGTAATCAGTCGTGTAGCATATTTGTATAAGATTGAAATACGAGAACCACTGGTTGATGTTATATTTTTTAGCATGTCCTTGATACATAAATTCTATTTATGTTCTTTAATTCTGTATCGAATAAGAGACATGCTGCCTTGCCAAGTTATAGTTGAAATACTTGAATAGAAATGTTGCTCTAATCTACATAGATATTAATTTACCTGCTATTGAAATATATTATTCCACTGTTTAGTTTTTTTCTATTAAACTGCAATAATAATGTTTTTGGATGAGAGTTATATCTCTCGTTGGGGCAATTTTATAATTGTCTCACCCCTGTGGGATCCAACGTTTTTAGGTAGACGCAAACAAAGAGGAAGAAACTCTGTAGGAGGAGAAGAGAAGCAGCAACAACAGGAACAACAGTGATACCCAGGTGGAGATACTGGCTATCATGAGTACTATATAGAGTCCTATGTGTCTTCTCTGTACTCTCAGGTCCTAGGAGTTAGTACTTTTGATAATTCGATCTGATATTTTGGCCTTAAGCCTCGAGGATTTTGTTACTTGTGCTTTTTAGCAAAGTAATGATGTATATACTTTCCCTAAGAAGAGATAGTGCAGTGAATGTACCTTGCAAACCAGTATGTAAATATTATATTGTGGTTCTAGTTTAAAGAGTTTTCTTGAGAATGGATCTCTTGGTAAATGGTTTTAATTTTTAGTGATTTTTGTTAATCCACTGCTAACGATACGCTTCCGCATTAGTTAATAACGTTTTGTTCGAACAGTTCGCCACAGTTGACATTAGCTTAATATTTGATGTTAATTAATGAATTAGTGTTGATCTAACAACCTATGGTGACTTAATGGTCACTAATGATGGTGGATCAGGTCTCTACAACCTATGGTGAGTCAAGCATTACAGTTTTAGCATCAATTAAGCCTTAGGTCAATGGTTTCTTGGTCACTTGATGCAATAGTCTTACCTTTTAAACATCTAATGGTTGTGGGTGACATTGTGGTATGGTGATATGTGTTGAATGATGATGGAACAAATGGTGGGTTACCCTTAATAAGTTAGTCTTACCTATTCACACATATGAATAGAAGGGATGATAACCATATTGTGTTGATATGTAACCCTAATGACGTATAGCTTGTTATACCTAGATTTAATATAACTAAATGATGGTAATTGGGTATGAATAGTCCTTGAATGACTAATACAATCATGGAGTACTCTATTATTGTTGAAATCCTAGTATGCTATAACCTGATAGCTACACCTTGATTTATGTGTGGGTTCATACTTGAGAATAGTATGGAATGTGATGGTTATGCTTCACCTTCTGCATCCATGATCCAATGGGGATGTCGTGAGTTAGGGTTTGGGTATGAGTGATGATTAGTAACATTGATATAATTAATCATGTTGAACCTAACTCTAATGCAATTACATAAAGATGAATATTCATGTTTAACATTATTTTATGATAGAATGATTGTAGAACAACCTCCTTACTATGATCATAACCTTGATATGTTAATTGGTGGTTATTATATTTACATGGTTGATACTTTCTTAAGAAAAACATGTGCATAATGAATATGATGAGAGTTAATCATATCTAGATTCCTTGCATGTTGATGTAATAAAGGAATGTTCTTAACGTTAATATTACCCTGCTATGATTGTTTATGAATATGTCCTAGCTCATTAATGCAATATTGTGTTGATCTGGTGTATGAAATGTAAGTAATGTTGTTCAGCCTTGTTATAAGGCATGCAAAGATAATGATGATCTTGCAGGGAATAGTATGATGGTCTTAATGACCCTTTGGGCATGGTTGAGCCCTAAATGAGGTGTGATCCTCTTATGTTGATACCCTATGATATTGTAAAAAGGATTTATATCTTGTGATAATCTGATGACTAGTATAGTCTTGGGAATGGCAAGTGAATAGTACCATGTGATGATGAGATGAGAAATTATGTTTCATACATTTTATATCTTTTCATGTTTCATGGTTTGTATGTCCACTTGTTTGATGCATTCATAATTCACCCAATTGGCATAACTAATCAAGGACAACTCTAATCATGTAGTGCCATGTGTCATAGAACCATCTTCAGTGTCAAAATTTGTTGGATGGTAAAATGAGTATTCCTAAGGGAAACTCATAGTGCATACTATTGAGTATGTGGGTGTGGCAGGTTGAGGATATATTCTTTTCAACCACAATGCATATTGTGGACGTTGGCTATTGTCATGCCTCATACATCTGATGTGATTGAGAATTGTTGTGGTCGTGTCTCGGTGATTATACATGATGTGATTAGAGGACACTGTGGTTGTACCTCAGCGATTGGGTTTGAATACCCTGGTTTCTAGTGTCGTGACCTGTACCAAGGTCAGACTAGTGGTTTTCAACTTGACTATATGTCACTGTGGTGGCAGCTTTGACTGATATGTCACTACCTTTTTACTTGTACTGACCGAGGGGAAGAGATCTTAGGATACCGACACTCCTTGATCTTGTACGGAACCAAATAGCCCTTCGTAGGGGTCGGTTGGACTTTGAATGGTATGATTCAAATTCCACAGGGTATAATAAAAGATGTAATACAACCGTATAACATATCTGTTTAGGGTTATATACAACTTTTCACATTGGATGATAACCCTTGTTTGTTCTCTTTACATAAAGATGATGCTTAGTGCAATTAAGAGATAATAATTATTCTTATGTTTTGGATCATAAGATTGTAAATGTGTACATACAATAGTCATGCTTATGTTGATAACTATACTGCTACGGCTGATTATAATCATGATGCTAGATATCTCATGTTGTTAGTTATGTTTTGCATGCTAGCCATGCCTTTGTAACTAGAGAAACATATACAGCTAATTATGCTTATCTAGGTAGTTGTGCTTATGTTGTTAGCTCTTCTTATAATGTTGATATGTTCAACCAATTAGACATGTGCATGTTGTTAGCTATGCTATGTTACTAGGCTTTCTCATGATGCTAGATATGCATATTTTACTGAATTGCTTATGTTATCAACAAGATAAAGGATGATAGTCTGGCTAATGATGATAGTTATTATATGCTCCCTTGTGTATTTTGATAATCATCAGTGTTGCTGAGCTTATTTGTTATATCTGATTAAATTGTTTAACTATTTAATTACTTAAAAATATTGTAATCAATAAACGTTGTTGGAGGTTATAACTCTTGCTGGGGCTGGGTCTCACCCTTGTGGTTTGCCACATTTTTTTAGGTAATCAGAAGTGACGAAAACAAATATGTGGCAGCAAAGAGGAGCTACAATAATGAATATTTGAGAAAGTTGATTAGATGTCTAGTGTTTCCTAGAGTTGTCGTTGTACTCTCAGGTCCGAGCAGGAAAAGTGTGTATATGGTGTTTCAATAGCATATTAATGCTTGTTTGTGTAGCATATACAAATATTGTTCTCATGTGTATATATGTTGTGGCTAAGGCAATAGAACAATTTGTATTAAATTCTTAGCATAGTATGGACATAAGAGATGTTGGTCTCTCATGCAAATGTTTTTGAGTGAGTGTTGACGTTGAAATCGGTTTTAATTTACCCATATTTTTGGTTATGTGATTATTTAGTGATTGATTGTGTTTTATGTTTTGAGTAATCTCATTTAGCATGACGGGTCCCCACAATACATGTTCTTCATATCTCTTTTATAATGTTTTGATGTTTCATAATCCAATAGTAATTTCTTACTCTATTAACAATGATTACCTGTTCATCATGGTTGTAACTCTACTGCTTGCTTTAAACCTCTTATCCGTGTTAATAATAGAGTTGTTGGAGAGTTATATCTGTTGGTATATGTATGCCCATAGAGCCATCCCAACCGATTACATCGAGTAGGATATTAATTAATCAATTAATGTGATTATTTGGTTAATTAATGAATTCCAGAGTATTCTAATTAATCCACGAGCATTTTTATTAACGCAACTTTTTGTTTACCGATGGGTTTAGGAAACCCTACTTCCCTTCGTATCCTATTTAAACGAGGATTGACGATCGATATCTATATAAGATATCGAGAGACGCTTTTAGTTTACGCTCACATACATAAACCCTAGTCGTCATCGTCCTTAGGAGAGAAAGGAGAGAAACGTGCCGCTAGCACACCGCCGCAGAGACACGACTCCTTCCTGCCGGCTTGGGAAGCGCGACGTGGAGTTCCGTCCATCCGCGTGGACGAAATAGAGACGCAGACGCCTTGGTTCTTGTGTTCAGAGGACGTCGACGACCACCTGTACGCGCTATGAGGGGCGTACATCACTGCCGCAAAGGAGCGCCACAGAATCTTCTTACGAGAGCGAACGGGAGAGAAGTTTTATCCGTGTAGGTTAGCAGTGTTGCACCGTCATGTAGCGGGACATCGCCGGACTTGCTCCGCGTTAAGGTATATTTGCAAACACTCCTTCCAAATATGTTGTTGTCGACGAGATCTTGTTTCGGGTTGCGTGGATTTTATTGCTTCTGCCGCACATGTTTTCTCTACAAAACCCAACAGTGGTATCAAAGCAGCGCCAATCTACAACGTATTTGGATTCATTTCGATATGATCGAATTGTTATATATTGTTTTTATGTTACATACGATGTGAATTAAACCTGCTAATGTGCACATCTAAACCTAATTCCACATACGCTGCAGGCTTCTGTTTTTGACGTTTTGGACGGGGTCGACTATGGAAAATATTGATTTTCCTAAGTGCACGGAAATAAAATTTTGTATCTAATGTTGTAAAGGTGTGGATTCTACAACAGAGGCTGAATATATTGCCACATCTAATGTTGTAAAGGAAGTTGTGTGGATCAAGAAGTTCATTTCTGAACTTGGAGTGGTTCCAAGCACTGGTGATGCACTTGAGTTGTTTTGTGACAACAATGGAACAATTGTACAGGCTAAAAAACCAAGATCGCACCAACGTTCCAAACATATTCTACGGCGGTGATATCTCATACGAGAGATCGTGCAACGAGGAGATGTGAAGATTTGCAGAGTACCTACAGAAAGCAATGTGGCTGACCCGCTCACAAAAGCACTCTCACAGTAGAAACATGACGGACATGTTCGATCACTTGGATTGAGATTCATGAGTGATTGGGTATAAGTGCAAGTGGGAATCTGTAGGTATGTATGCCTATAGAGACTATCATTCGATGATTGTAATGGGATACTATGTAAACGATTTGTAATACTACATTGATCATATCAATAAAGGCAAGTTTCCAACCTATATGTTTGTGTTTTATATTGTGAGATGACCATAAAACTTATAGATGTCTATAGAATAATATACTCAATGACATATGTCTTCGAGTTGATGACCTGAACAGTGAGATCATATGTATGCTAAGAGTTTGTATTTTTGTTTTGTCCCTAATCGGTTGTTATTGTGGAAATATCCATAGACATCAATAACACATAAGATTAGAATGTATGTTGGTTGATGGAAGAATCTCATTATCCATGATATGGAGATATCAAACCAAATACATAATACTTGTTAGAGAATAGTGTATCGGATAGACCCACCTTGAGAGTGACACATGGATACCATGATTGGTAGTTAGAGTCACATCTCATAATGATGGTGGTGATTGTGGTTCTTAGACCTGAAGTCACTACACTTATCACATGTCGTTTGGTGTACTTTGCCATCATCCACCGTGGTCCTGAATAAGGATTGCCATAAAGATGGTGCTCGGGTGCACTGTGACACATGGGGATGACTGTGAGTGATGTAGATGGAATTTGTCCTTCCTACGGGAGTTTGATATTCCGACCACTTGATAAGCGAGACAAAGAAATGCATGGCCATGCTGATGTGAGTCAATATGTGATATTGAGCTTACATATATCTCAGACAGTTTGCTCTAGTTCAAGGAACATGGATTGAATGTTGAAAAGTATAACAATTCCATGACTCGAGTTCAATCCGGATATCAGCGACAAAAGAACTATATAATCATTGTAACATCAGTCATGTATGATAGGTCAAGTTGTTCTCCAACTTCTCCAATTACTACGGTGGCAATGAAGTCTTGCTAGATACCAATCATTGCTTGTGAAATCATAATATGATTATGGATATCACTGCTAACGTAATTTGGAGCCTACCGGGTCACACACATAGGATGTGTTGGAATAGGTGTATAATTGTGAATTTGATTGGAATTGCTCTGAATCACATTGATTACTAAAATGTTTATGTAATGGATTAGAATAATATTGGAGTGACTAGCTCTAAGTGCAAGTGGGAGTCTGTTGGTATATGTATTCCCATAGAGCCATCCCAAGTGATTACATGGAGTCAGATATTAATTAATCAATTAATGCGATTATTTGGTTAATTAATGAATTCCAGAATATTCTAATTAATCCACGAGCATTTTAATTAACACAATGTTTCTGTTTACCGATGGGTTTAGGAAACCCGACTTCCCTTCGTATCCTATTTAAAGGATGATTGACGGTCGATATCTATATAAGATATCGAGAGACATTTTTAGTTTACGCTCACGCACGTAAACCCTAGCCGTCATCCTCCTTAGGAGAGAAAGGAGAGAAACGTGTCGCTAGCATGCCGCCGTAGAGACACGACTCCTTCCCGTCAGCTTGGGAAGCGCGACGTGGAGTTTTGTCCATCCGCGTGAATGAAGTAGAGACGCAGACACCTTGATGCCTGTGTTCGGAGGACGTCGACGACCACCTGTACGCGCTACGAGTGGTGTACATCACTGCCGCAAAGGAGTGCCGCAGGATCTTCCTACGACAACGAACGGGAGAGAAGTTTCATCTATGTAGGTCAGCAGTCTTGCACCGTCGTGCAACGAAACATCGCCAGACTTGCTCCGTGATAAGGTATATCCCACAAACACTCCTTCCAAATACGTTGTTGTTGACGATATCTTGTTTCGGGTTGCGTCGATTTTATTTCTTCCGTCGCGCATGTTTTCTATACAAAACCCAACAATATCTCCAATAGAGATTTGGAATCTCACCCTGTGGGTTTCCCACATTCTTTTTAGGTTGGCGTGCACGAGGAGGTAGAGATCGTGCTGCCGAGGTTGAGGAGTAGCAAGAAAGACAATAGCTGACAAGGTTGGGAGTGTTGTTGAATGTCTTTTTTCATTAGAGTCCTAGAGTCGTCCCTATATACTCGGGTCTTTAGGGATGTTTTGTGGATGTGCTTTTGATATATGGTTAGCTTGTGTGTCCCTTTTGTGTACATCTATGGTGGATATATGTATATATGTTCTGGGAAAAATTTTCTTGTAACAAGATGACGTCACACACTGTAAGTGCTAGTGACGCGGAAGGACTTATATGTTAAGGATTTTTCTATTTGGAAGTTTTATGAAAATAGTTTTAAATTTCAGTATTTTCCAGTAACCGGTTTGTTTAATCTTTCTTTTGTGGTTTTATTTTGAGTAATCTTGCTTGTGTGGCCCATGGTATCACAATCAGGTTGATATTAGAGATTTAGGTCCACTGAGTTTATAGGAACCAAGGACTAGGGTTTGTGTCTGTTCTTGTATCCTCCAGTCTGTCTTATAGTGACTTCGGCTTATCCAGAAGTAGTAGGGAAGCTTAAATATGTCTGGAGAACACAAAGAATACATTGTTGAAAGCAGTGTTGTAGCACTAAGTGGTGGTGCAAGGAACCAGGAACAAGAAGATTGGGTGCCTAAAGTCTCCCAATTTGACCCAACCATGATTGAAAACCCTACCTTTCAATCTCTTTTTCAGCATTTTATGGCTAATATGAATCAATGGCACACAGGATGCCAGCATCTCAGCCTAGGGCATGGTTCCCCATATTGAATCTTTGAATACTGTGAAAACTTTTGAGTGGCTTTGTCGGGTTGGAGATTTGGAATATGTTGGGATGGTCCATCCTGAGGATGTGATCTATGTCTTATCAAGCTTGAGAAAGCCTTTAAGATCCTTAGTATCCCCGAAGCAGATAATGTGAAGTATGTGGTGTACCTTCTAAAAGGGAGTGATGGCCACTGGTGGGCCATAGAGGAGGAGAAGAGGCCAAGAGAGGCTATAGGTTGGGAGGAGTTCCAATGTGAGTTTGTTAGTCGGTACATTCCTCAGACCTATCTGGATGAGAAGATCATCCAGTTAAACAGGATCTGATAGGCATCCATGACTATCAATGAGTATGAAACAAAGTTTATGGAGTTGTTGAGGTTTTGTCCTCACATGTCTACTACGAAGGATGAGTGGATTCATCATTTTGAGAAAGGAGTTGAACACTGAGTTGTCTACCCCAGCATCTACTTTGGAGAATCGAGAAAGGTTTGCCACATTTATGGAGTCTGTTAGGAGGATAGAGCGATATGTGATAGAGAAACAAGAGATGAGTGCCAGGATGAGGTCTACACATTTCTAAGGATAGTCATCAGGAGGCTTTAAGAAGTCGAGGTTTTCTACACCGCCAGTGTCGCAAAAGTTCAGTGCTCTGATGCATTGGTCACCCAGTAAGGGTAGAGGCCATAGCTTTCCACCTGTTGAAGCTCACATCACAACATCAATATCAGTGATTGGGCCATCTAGGCCAAAGTATGAGAATCGAGCTTGCCATAAGTGTGGGAAAATAGGATATCTGAGGTGAGAGTGTCTAGTGAGGGATGATGAGGTGACCCAACAACCGAGGCAGAGCAAGCAGGGCTTGTAGAGGCAGCAGAACAATAGCACAGGAGGAAGAGGATGTGGCCAAGTGTTGTAGGTCAGATCATCTGCTCAGGGAAGAAACGGGGATGACAACAGGCAACGACTAGATTCTACGCTATGAGTCAGCCAGAGGAAGTGGTCAACCTGCGAGTAGTAACATGGCATATGGAGTTATTTCATTCTAATTTGTCTTCTTCTTTCTTTGTATCTATTTTGGTTGATCCGGGTGTAACACCCTATTTTGTCACTCGTGAAGTGCTTGACAATTGTCTTTTACATGTTTGTCAAATGAAGGATAGCTCATTGTTAGAAACCTCGTTAGTCGGTTCTGTAGTGTTGCAGGAGGTGTGTCCTCTCCTTTTCAGGGCACAACATTCAAGTGGATCTCATACTACTTGACATGCATGCATTCGATGTAATCCTTGGAATGGACACCTTGGAAAAGTATAGAGTGGTCTTGGATTGTAGGACCAAGCAGGCGGCATTTTTAGATGGTGGTGAGAAGTGGATCTTTCAAGGAGTCATGAAGATCCTTCTGACGTGTTTGGTATCAGCCATGATGGTGGGGAAGCTTTTGAGATAGGGTTGTGAGGCATTCTTGGCACATGTGTTGGATACTGAGGTAAGGAGTCTTAGTATTCAGGAGGTGCCAGTTGTTAGAGAGTTTGAGGACATGTTTCCTGAGGAGTTTCCAGGTGTTCCCCCCACCCTAAGAGATTGATTTTTAGATCAATATGGTTCCTAACAAGCAACCGATAGCTCAGACGGTACATGATGGTTCCAACAGAGATGGAAGAATTGAAGAGATAATTGTAAGAACTACTGGACAAAGGTTTCATCAGGCTGAGTATGTCACCATGGGGTGCTCCAGTGTTGTTTCTAAAGAAGAAGGAGAGGTCTATGTCGTTGTGCATAGACTACATATAGCAGAACAAGATGACGATAAAGAAGAAGGAGAGGTCTATGACTCACAAATTTTTTTGCCCATTTTTTCAACTAATAAAAGTGTGCATTAGATGCATGGAGTGTGGTGTATCCATGGTGGTGACTTGATGAGTTTGTCTCTATATTTCAAGTACATGCAAACTCATTCTTAGTTGTAGATGTTGTCATATGACCTATTTTGTCTCTTTCTTTTGATGTTGCATCCTATTGGTAGATGTTGATACCTAGAACACATTGAAACAAAGAATATTATGTTATGTGAGATATCTAATTGTATATATAAATGATTTTTGAGCAAATAGCATGCTTATATGAGCTTGATTTAGTAATGTGGAACCTACTTGTATGATGTAGCATTCATTTTGAGTCATCTATCTCTACTTAGATGAGATTCAGATAGTTTTATGTTGATCCCACTTCTGACAATATATAAGTAAGTTTTTTCTTCCCTCATATTTCTTATTGATCTTGTCATGCTTGTTTGTGTTATATCAGTTTCCAATCAATTTTTGAAGGCAATTCCCTCCTAAGCACCACAATTCATATTAATGTGGTGTGGGCGATATACTAACATAATATCTAGACATTCCTTTTGGCATGTGGTAATGCATTCACAACATGCACCCACTCCCCATCCCCAGTCCACCACAAGCAGCCTGTCCCAGATCAATATTTTTCAAAAAGTATTATCTTAAAAATAATATGGTTTGATGCTAAAGGTAAACAAATTGTATTCTATATATAATTATCAACCAACATAATGTAATTTGACATTCATTATATTTTTCTAGTTCAATATATCTAATATATATTTGAAGTATGTATAATTATGAACAAGTGACTAAATATAGAGAAGATAAGAGTTTCTTTCCCCGAACCTCCCAATATTTCACATAAGTTAGATATACGTCATACTTTTATCCAATATAAAATTATCCTTATGATATAAAGAACCATTAGAAATTAACCACTTGAATGTTTCATCTTCTTATTACCATCACCTCCACTTGTAATTCTTGAAGTATATTGAGATACACTATTTCAGTAATGTATTTTCCTATTATCGTAATCAATTTATATTTTATCCTCTATATTAATCAATTTTATTCCTTTTTTGTTGTTCCACATGTGTGATTGTGGATAGGGTTTTGTGAATCTAACAAGACACAAAAAAAATCAATCCCAATTCAACCCGAATCAAGCACAATTTACAAATTTTCTTTTCCAATCTAACCTCAATCTATATTTAGTGGATCTAAATGTGATCGACTTGAAGCCAACCCGGTCACATTTTTCTATAATATTATGAAGATATCACAATTGTGAAAATTGGTAGATTGAAAAAATTGAAATGGACAAAATGATCTAAAAGAAGCCAAACATGATTAAATTATACTATAAAAATTAGAAAAATATATATATGTGGATTTAGTTGTAACCTGATCCGACAAAAAATAAACGTGATTGAACCTAACCCAAAGTAGAGATGACGTGAATAGACACAGCACTACAAAAAAAACCAGTATTTTTCCACGCTATAGTGCAAAGGATATCCACGCTAAGAAGCATGGAGGCTTAAAATATCCATCCTAAAAAAAGCGTAAAGGTGGCGTGGAAAAAAAAGAGTAAAAAATTATCCACACATTGCGGTGTGTTATTTTTTCTACAAAATATAGTGGAGTGTAATTGTCCACACCTTTTGGCGTGGAACTTTTCCCATGTTGTTTTGAGTGAAAATAATTATCCACGCCTTCTACTGTGGAAAAGTTGTTGTCTTATTTTTTTTTAAATTTCAAACGAAATGTTTATCAACACTAAAAAGTATGGAAAATGTGGCATGAATAGCATGATAATAAGCACTTTGTAGCGTAAAAGGTATTTGCACTCAGAAATATAAAATGAAAAACATTTAACTCCACAATTATAGTTATGTGTCTATGTATATACATGTGTGTATATACATATCACGATTCAAATGTTATCCAGATGTTAATGTGAAGACATTAATATTCAAACAACAAAATAGTAAAAAATTTCATTGATCAATTCTCGTTCTACAATTTGAAATTACAACTCAAGAGAACGCATAAAAGATTGTAACTGAGCTTTACATAACAAGTTGTCTGAAAAAATGACCATAGCCACATAGGGCATCAAGTACACTAGAAAATAATAAAATGGAAGCATATATAATATCCTAAACTCAGACTCTGCATCCTGTATTTTTGGACAGCTTGCCTTCTATTTCCCCACCAATCGAAGCATCAAACACCTAAAATTTCACGTAAAAGAAGATAAAGTTAATCCAGTATAAATTTGTAAAACAACATATGATTTATACATCAATGGTATGTTCACATGTACTTCAATTGAACAATATCGCTAGCTATTTTCTTTTTCTACAGTAAAGAATCAGATGACTCAGAGATAACATCTCAATTGTTAACAACATAAATAAAGTTAAATAAAGAACCTTGATCGTCATTTTTTAGAATCCATGGACAGAGTCAACTATGCATGTAATTATAACCATACAACTTAGTTGTAAGGACTATATCATATTACATAGTATACAAGATAGCAAGTAATTGTTATCTCGTTGTCATTCCGAATGTTGCTAATATATAGTGTGCAACTACAAGAGGATAACTACTGTTCACATTCTATAGTCTTAGATGACTGATCTAAACAGAAAAACAGTCAGTCGTGCATTGGCCGAAATAATATATGATTCAAAAAAAATAATCTGAATAAAGATCCTATATTGAATTAGTTGGCACATTGATGGATTCTGACTCAAGAGTCCAATTGTTCTGAATATTTATATTCTTATGCTAAGTAATATAAAATAACACAATAGCCAATACATTATCAACAATGAAGAAGCCTAACACTTCTTATCTGCTGGCCTGAAGCAATAAGAAATGAATACCATTCAGCTCAAAGGCTCAGACTAAACATCAAGGAGGCAATAGACTATTGTGGCGAACATAGGGATGTGAAAAATATAAATGAATAGCATGCATTTACTAATGCTTCATATGGATCTAACTGTTTCACAAATTGGGGAGAAAAGAAGAGAAGAAATACCTTCTTGAACAGTTGATGAACTTATCCTTTTTACTTGGCATAAATCAGAGTTTTTCACTTCGGATGATGAATATGGATTTGTTATAAAATACCATAGGTTTCCTCAGTTTGCTCCTGTGTCATACTACAATTTGTCATGATCATGTATGATACTACCAGTGACAGCTACTTTGTCGATGATGTAAGCGACCAAGGGGAATTTTTCAGACATTCAGCCAAATTTCTATAGGATGTCAAGCACGACAAAGCATCATAATAGTTAGTACTTCCACGTGAATGAACAATAAAAAGAAACGTATTCGTATTCCAACTATAAGCATAGTAATACTCTATTGTTGAACGTGAAGAGAAGGATTGACAACTTCAGATCTGGAATTTTAGTGTGGTCGAGAACATAGACATTTTTTCTATAATAATACTCTATCATGGCAGTTGGTGATTGTAAAGTATATTTTTTGGTGACAGAGCATCGTAATAAATTTATTTATAGGAGGCAGACTGTTCCAACATATACAGTATACAGAGAATCAAAAAGGAAGCTTGATAGCATAGAGGTAACATGAAAAAACATGAATTTGAACTCCAAATGTGGTTGTCAAGTCTTGAATGCACAAAACTAATACAAAAAATAAAATAGTTTCCCCACACTACAACTACTAAAACATAAATCATCTTACCCTAACCCGCATGCTAAGCTACTGTGAAACGCTGAAAATTAAGATGTATCACATTTTTCCTAGAACGAGACAGACATGTGTAATATATAGATATTTTTCCTTAATCAATTTCTTACACGGTACTCATCTATGTTTTAAAAAAGCGACAAGGCGTAAACAAAGAATCATATGAAATAATTATTTAGCATATTTAAAAGTGGCCTAGTATAAACAAATAGTCACATGAAATAGTTGTTTTAGAAAAGTCACCCAGGCTAAACAAACAACCATGTGGAATAGTTAAACAACTATCATTGTAGGACATCCAGTAAATGCTTTACAGTCTAAACACCAGTAAATGTAATGTATGTGACTAAATAACTATAATTTTTTATAGGATAAATTTGAAAAATTACAGTCCCACTTTGTTGGATGTGCCTCAACCTAAGAAAAATAGCATTCTCTATATAACTTTTATCATTGGTGATGACAACCATCTGCTGTCGAGGTGTGGACCTAAACTTCTATGTAGAGTAGTCTACTTAATCAAGTGACTCTTACATCAGCTGACGGCCTAAACTTCATAAATCTTTGATGTTATCATGGGTTAATTGTTCACAACAGATTACAATTCAAAGTACTAAAGAAGATGTAGAAAATCCTCATCCAACTAACCCCTTTCGAGTAATTTTGACGTTCTTCTATAATCTGGGTGTGCTGCAATTCAAATTAGGTACTAACTCCTGCTTACAGACTGAACTTGGCCAAATGATAATCAAGGATAAATGGTCCCAAAGTATTTATCCATGGATGGAGGTGTTGCTCAGATAAGCCTACATCTCACCAGTAGTTATATAGATGTGGTTTTTGAAAAACCACTAGAGGGGGGTGAATAGGGTTTTAAAATTAATTAACAATTATTTAACCCAAACAACCACAAATAAAAAAAATAAGAAGGAGACAAAGGATTTAGAGTGGTTCCTACCTTAGCAAATACTAAGGCAGTCAGTCCACTACCCGGTTGCTTACCCAACCGGGATTTTGAAAGTATTAATTTTATTACCTTCACAAGGAATTACACAAAATACAATACTTTCTTACACCCATTTGAACAACCTTCACTTTGAAGTAGATGCACCAACTCGAGGTAGCCTTCTTGAAGTAACTCCAAGCTCCCCCTTGAAGTAGCCTTCCTCTTAGAAGTAACCTCCCGTTGCACCAGCCTTCTTGAAGTAGTTCAAAGTCTCCTTCTTCACCAAGAAGATCACAACCCTCTCCAATCCGCAACCTCCAACCTAGGACTAGCAAGGAGAGTACAAGCAATGAAAGTGAACAAGAATGGAAAATGGAAATTACAACTTATCCTTTGAGGCACGAGGCTTGATTTGCCTATATCAAGCGTGTAGATCTCCTAACCAATGTATATGGAATTGTGATTGCTGTGGATAGGAGATACTAGCCTATAGGACACAAATTTAGAGCAATATGAAGAGTAGCCAATTGCAAGTATTTCTCAATTGCTCAAAACAGGTTGCTAATGCAAGTGTATGCTCAAAGATTGCTCAAGTATGGAATCAAGTGAGTTTAGGTGTCCTAAGGCATGTCCTATTTATAGGAATGACCTACAAGTGCTTAAGGACGTTCTAGACACTTTCTAGGGGTTTCCAAGTGCTTAACTAGCCGTTAGGTATAAGTTAGTTGCATTAGCAATGGCTAGTTAATTAATTCTGCAGTTGCTGTCAGAGTCCATCTCGGTCGAGAAATTGTCGACCGAGATACCTACTCGGTCGAAGTTTTGTCGACCGACAGGCTCTCTGGATCAAGTATTTGCAACGTTCATTTCCAACTGCCAACTACCTTGTCAGCTATGTCTAACGGCTACCTGGGTCTTTCTCGGTCGAGAAGCTTGTCGACTGAGAGTGTCTCGGTCGAGGATTTTGTCGACCGAAATTGACCCTGTTTCAATGTTTCAATTAAAGTACTAAGTGTGTATGTGAGTGTGCATATGTGACACTATTGAAGGGGATGACCTGTCTAAGTGTAGTGATTAGTTAGGAAAAATATAACGCTTGATTTACATGATGTCTAAGTACTTGTACATTATATATTTGTATAAGATTTACAATTGATTACATTCATGAAATTAAAACAATCTGACATATAGATCTTCCATAATATTTGTCATCCACCTTATTCCTTCAACACTCAAGTAGCATGTTAGATCAACTAGAATGAAATGTTTGTCATTATCAAAACAAAGGGATTTACTGATGTCCATTTATCCAACAATCTCCCCCTTTTTGAAGATGACAAACATTTCCCAAATATAAATTAAGGAAATATAAAACATGTGAGTTTCATACCTGAAGATTACCTTTGTAGCAATTTCTTCTCTTATTTATAAAATGTGTGCTTATTATTCCCCATGAATTATAGAACATGAAATCCAATTCTTTAGGGAATATAGCAACTTTCTATGTAAAGCCAAGAGTTTATGAAACTTATTGATTGAGTTTTGCACAATTACTAAGTTTTAAGATTTATTTTTATTTCTCCCCCTTTGTCATTTCAAAAAGATATCCGTTAAAAACAAGAAAAAAACTCCCCCTTAATTAGATGTCCCATCAAATCCAATGAAAAAAAATGTCCATTTAAAAATAAAAAATGATTGCAAATAAGAACATTTTTAAGAAGCACAAATATCAAAGAAAACATCTTCTAAAGGAGTGATAAGCAGTTGCTTCCTTATTTTGTTGAATTGGTCTAGTGGAAGCGGTTTTGTAAAAATATCAGCCAATTGATCTTCTGTATCAACATGATGAAGGGAAACATGATTCTTAGAGATATGATCCCTTAAAAAGTGATGACAGATTTCAATATGTTTAGCTCGGCTGTGTAAAATAGGATTGTGTACTAAGTTTATAGTGCTTGTGTTGTCACAAAAGATAGACGTAGATGAAAGAGTAAAACCATAATTGTTTAACACTTGTTGCATATAAAGCACTTGAGCACAACAAGATCCGACTGCCATATATTCAGCTTCAGTTGTAGAGAGGGCCACCATGTTTTGTTTCTTGCTAAACCAAAATACTAAAGCTGTTCCTATCAAGAAACAACCACCACTACTGCTCTTGCGGTTAAGTCGACAACCAGCATAATCAGCATCAATATAAGCTTTAAAATCCAAGGATTGTCCTTTTGGGTACCATAAGCCAAAACATGTGGTGTTGGCTAAGTATCGAAGAATCCGTTTAACTGCTTGAAAATGAGAGTGCATGGGTTGTGATTGAAATCGAGCACAAAGACCAACAGAAAACATGATGTCCGGTCTAGAAGCGGTTAAGTAAAGCAAACTACCAATCATGGCTCTATATAAATTATCATCAATAGGTTCCCCATTTTCATCTTTATCAATTTTAATAGAGGTAGCCATAGGAGTAGTAGCATGTTTGTACTGATCCATCCCAAAACGTTTTAAGAGTTCTTTACTATACTTTTCTTGGCTTATAAAAATCTCGGCAGGCGTTTGTTTAATTTGGAAACCAAGAAAGAAAGTTAGTTCACCCATGAGGCTCATTTCAAATTCTTTTTGCATAATGTCACTGAATTGTGTGCACAATGATTCATTTGAAGCTCCAAAAATAATATCATCAACATATATTTGAACAACTAGAAAATCAGATGTATATGTTTTGAAAAATAAAGTAGAATCTGAATTTCCAATAGAAAAACCATTATCAAAAAGATATATCTTGAGCCTTTCATACCAGTTCCTAGGTGCTTGTTTTAAACCATAAAGTGCTTTCTGAAGTTTATAAACATAGTCACCTTTTTCCGGTATTTCAAAACCAGGTGGTTGGGCAACATACACTTCTTCTTGAATGATTCCGTTTAGAAATGCACTTTTTACATCCATTTGGTAGAGTTTGATGTTTTTATGTGCAGCAATAGCTAGTAACATTCTAATAGCTTCAAGTCTTACTACTGGTGCATACATTTCATCAAAGTCTATTCCTTCTTGTTGATTATATCCTTGTGCTACTAACCGAGCTTTATTCCTTATTACTTCGCCTGCCTCATTTATCTTATTTCTAAAAACCCATTTAGTTCCAATGATGGTTTTATCTTGTGGTTTAGGAACTAGATCCCATACATCATTTTTAGTGAATTGATTTAATTTTTCTTGCATTGCTATTATCCAATAGTCATCTTTAAGAGCTTCAGATACCTTCTTAGGTTCAATAATAGAAACAAAGGCCATGTTTGCAACATCCTTAAAAGAAGAACGAGTTTTGACTTTATCATTGGGATTCCCAATAATTAATTCTTGAGGATGATCCTTAATGAGTCTAGGTATAGGTTGTGTTTCATCTTTTTCATTGCTTGTAGTATTGATCTCACTATCATTGGGTATGGATAAGTTTTTGAATTGATGAGTGAGATCAACTATTTCAGGATTTTCTAATTTTAGCTCTTCATGAAAAGAAATATGAACATATTCTTCGACTTTTCTGGAGATAGTGTTGTAGACTCTAAATGCTTTGCTAGAGGTAGAATATCCCAAAAAGAATGCTTTATGTGATTTAGAATCAAACGTATCTCTATCCTCTTTAGTGTTTAAGATATAGCATGTGGATCCAAAGGTATGAAAGTAGTCAACTCGAGGTTTCTTAGTATGTATTATTTCATATGGTGTTTTCTTCAAATAAGAGTGAACAGTTACTCTATTTAACACATAGCATGCAGTGTTTACAGCTTCAGCCCAAAAAGTTTTAGGTGTGTTATGTTCGAGCATCATAGTCCTAGCCATTTCTTGTAGTGATCGATTTTTCCTTTCAACTATACCATTTTGTTGTGGAGTGCGTGGAGCAGAAAAGTTGTGAGTGTATCCTTGAGATGTGCAAAATTCTTCAAATAAATGATTCTCAAATTCTCCACCATGGTCACTTCTAATGGTACATATTTTGTTTTGTAATAGATTTTCAACCTTGGAACAAAATTTTATAAAGACATGTATAGTGTCATCTTTGGTTGCAAGAAAATGTACCCATGTATATCTAATGTAATCATCAACAATAACAAAACAATTTCTTTTGCCACCAATAGATTGTGTCCTCATAGGTCCAAATAAATCAATATGAATCAATTCTAAGGATCTATAGGTGCTAAGTGCATGTTTGTGTTTAAAAGAGGTTTTTGTTTGCTTACCCAAGGTACATGGTTCACAATTTTCAACTTGATCAAAAGATAAATTTGGCAAACCACGAACAAGATCATATTTAACTAACATTTTTGATAACATGTGAACTAGCATGTCCTAACTTTTTATGCCATAGTTGGAAAATATTTTCATTTGCAAGTAAGCATTTTCCTACTACAGATTTCATAGAGTTAAGTCTAAGAAGATAAAGATTTCCAACTCTTTTTCCTTCATAAACAACATTTGTAGCGTTTTCTATTAATAACTTGCAGTAATTTTTTGTTAAATAAAACATCATATCCACTATCGCATAATTGACTAACACTTATTAAATTATGGTGCAAACCATAAACAAGTAAAACATTCTTTATTTCGAGGTTTGTACCAATGTTACCTATTCCAACGATTTTACCTTTACCATTATCTCCAAAGGTGACTGTTCCACTCTTCTTTTCTTCAAAAGTTTGAAACGCATCCTTGTTTCCGGTCATGTGTTTGGAACATCCTCTGTCGACCACCCAATCTTGCATTAAAATGTAGGTTTTGGTACCCATGTGATGGTCCAGTATGGTTAGAAGCATTTAATTGCAGACTGAATAAAAAATCTGACTCAGAACTTCAGTCGGTCGATAAAAGTTCGACCGACACCTCTCTCGTTCGATCAATCGTCGATCAAAACAGTTGTTGTTTTACTCAGGTTGTTGCTGTAGATTTTAATTTGTTACAGGCATCTGGTCGGTCGACAAAAGTTCGACCAATTATAATTTCGGTCGACAATACTTCGACCGACTTAGTTTCTATTTCAGTACAGCAGTTTAGAAAATTACCATAATGCATGAAACCTTTTATTAAGTTGAGATAAGACAATATAATTTGCAAAAATGAGCATTGGATCATATCTCAACTGAATTTCATTCAAATCTACTAAGTTTGGGGTTTTGGGACCCAAACTAAGTCGGAATCCTTGGTCTTATAAGGGCATGAAAGTGAATAATGTCCAAGACGTAGACAAAAATGGCAAGTAATAGAATCAACTTCATTTCTCTTTCTAGGAATTGTGTTCTTAGGTACAAACATAGTCTAAGTCTTGGATGCTTTAGTTCTTTTGGGCTGATTTTTCTTTGGAGCATATCCTAACCCTCTTCTTTCATTGAAACTAGAGGAAATTTTCAGAATGTTATTAAGGATGTCTTTTCCACTTAAGTCATTTAGGTTTCTTTGTAGCTTAGCAATGTCATCCATCTTCTTGTGTAAATCTTTTCTTGCTTGATCTAAATCAGATAATAGGGAGTCTCTTTCTTTTACAACATTGTCACAGTCTAGATGGTTATATAAAATTGGTTGAGTCTGAAAATCATTTAGTTTAGCTAACAAGTCAGTCTTTTCTTGAGAAAGAAGATCAACATTTGTTTCTAGAGTAAGTAACTTTCTAGTGCAGTCATTTAAAGATGTTTTTAAAGACAGATTCTCAAGATCGATGTTGTTCTTTTCAAAAGAGAGATCATTTAATCTAGCATATAACTCATCATTTGTTTTGGTAACCTTCTTTAGTTTCTTTTTGCACTCAACATACTTATCATGAGTTTCTTGCATACTAGTAATTAACTCTTCTTTAGGAAGATCAAGAAGGCTTACCTCTTGAGAGTCTTCATCATCTTCTCTTGCCATTAGACATTCCACCTTTTCTTCTCCACTTTCACTCTCACTTGACTCGTCCCATGCAGCTTTATAAGATTTTTCTCCCTTCTTTTTGTGTGAGCTTTTCTTTCCTTTCTTTGCTTTAGGGCATTCATTTTTGAGATGTCCTTTCTTTCCACACTCAAAACACCTAGGAGGAGATGAAGAAGAACTAGAAATTTTGTTAGATCTAAATCTTTTATACTTCTTACCATTGACAATCAAGGCTTCTTCTCCTTCTTCTTCACTTGACTCATCACTTTCCGGTGTAATGATTTTTGAAGCTTTTAGAGCCACATCCTTCTTTTTCCCTTGTTGTAGTTCACGTTCTCTTCTTTCTTCTTCTTCTAGGGTTGCTTCATGAGCTTCTAGGTTGCCAATGAGTTGTTCCATCCTCAGTCGGGTGAGGTCATTTGCTTCTTCAATGGCCGTCACCTTGGGCTTGTATTTGGGAGGAAGTGATCTAAGGATCTTTGACACCTGATCTTCCTCACTAATAACTTTACCTAAAGCATTCAAACCATTTACAATAGAAGAGAATTTTGCATACATATCACTAATAGATTCATTCGGATCCATACAGAACTGTTCAAACTTTTGTTTAAGCATTCCAATTTTAGAATTCTTAACTTGAACAGTCCCTTCATAAGTTATGGAAAGTCTATGCCAAATTTCATAGGTTTTTTCACAATTTGATATCCTATTAAATTCTCCTACTGAAATTGAACAATAGAGAATACTTACAGCCTTTGCATTCATTTGAGCCGACTTTAACGTATTGGTGTCCCAAGCTGCATATTCCACTTGAGGAAGCTCATAGGGGTTTGACACCATCCTCCATAGATCCCAACTAATCCCTTGGAAATAAAATTGCATTCTTCTTTTCCAGTAGGTGTAGTTAGTTCCATCGAATGTCGGAGGTCTAGCCACAAGTGTCCCTTCAAGGTTGAGGTTGTTGAGCAACATGTCACCCATTCTTCAAGACTTGGTTAGAGTTCCTTGAAGCTTTCTCTGATACCAATTGAAAAACCACTAGAGGGGGGGTGAATAGGGTTTTAAAATTAATTTAACAATTATTTAACCCAAACAACCACAAATAAAAAAATAAGAAGGAGATAAGGGATTTAGAGTGGTTCCTACCTTAGCAAATACTAAGGCAGTCAGTCCACTACCCGGTTGCTTACCCAACCAGGATTTTGAAAGTATTAATTTTATTACCTTCACAAGGAATTACACAAAATATAATACTTTCTTACACCCCTTTGAACAGCCTTCACTTTGAAGTAGATGCACCAACTCGAGGTAGCCTTCTTGAAGTAACTCCAAGCTCCCCCTTGAAGTAGGCTTCCTCTTAGAAATAACCTCTTGTTGCACCAGCCTTCTTGAAGTAGTTCAAAGTCTCCTTCTTCACCAAGAAGATCACAACCCTCTCCAATCCACAGCCTCCAACCTAGGAGTAGCAAGGAGAGTACAAGTAATTAAAGTGAACAAGAAAGGAAAATAGAAATTACAACTTATCCTTTGAGGCACAAGGCTTGATTTGCCTATATCAAGCCTGTAGATCTCCTAACCAATATATATGGAATTGTGATTGCTGTGGATAGGAGATACTAGCCTGTAGGACACAAATTTAGAGCAAGATGAAGAGTAGCCAATTGCAAGTATTGCTCAATTGCTCAAAATAGGTTGCTAATGCAAGTGTATGCTCAAAGATTGCTCAAGTATGGAATCAAGTGAGTTTAGGTGTCCTAAGGCATGTCCTATTTATAGGAATGACCTACAAGTGCTTAAGGACGTTCTAGACACTTTCTAGGGGTTTCCAAGTGCTTAACTAGTCGTTAGGTATAAGTTAGTTGCATTAGCGATGACTAGTTAATTAATTCTGCAGTTGCTGTCAGAGTCCATCTCGGTCGAGAAATTGTCGACCGAGATACGTACTCAGTCGAAGTTTTGTCGACCGACAGGCTCTCTGGATCAAGTGTTTGCAACGTTCATTTCCAACTGCCAACTACCTTGTCAGCTGTGTCTAACGGCTACGTGGGTCTTTCTCGGTCGAGAAGCTTGTCGACCAAGAGTGTCTCGATTGAGGATTTTGTCGACCGAGATTGACCCTGTTTCAATTAAAGTACTAAGTGTGTATGTGAGTGTGCATATGTGACACTATTGAAGGGGATGACCTGTCTAAGTGTAGTGATTAGTTAAGAAAGATCTAACACTTGATTTACATGATGTCTAAGTACTTGTACATTATATATTTGTACAAGATTTACAATTGATTACATTCATGAAATTAAAACAATCTAGCATATAGATCTTCCATAATATTTGTCATCCACCTTATTCCTGCAACACTCAAGTAGCACGTTAGATCAACTAGAATGAAATGTTTATCATTATCAAAACAAAGGGATTTACTGATGTCCATTTATCCAACACTTTTTATAAAATGCAATAATGCCCAAACTCGGGTTCTAATAACAATTTTTATGAGAAGAAATAGATGAGAGGAGAAAAATCCATGTATAAGCAGAGCCAATTGGAAATGAGAGGATTAACTCATAATATATACCTATGCATATCTCCAGAAACCACTAGATTAGGACTAAATTTATTTAAACATGGACTTATTATACAACTATTTATCTGTAATATAATTAGATCTTTTGCAGTAGGCTACTACAACTTTTTTATAGATTTAGGTGCACTTGCATAGAACATATGTCCCTTTTCTTGTTATGTTCCAAGACATGATTCAACTCAGCTTTTGAATCTTCGGTCAGCCCTAAACGATTTAGGTATTGAAGTTTAATTTTCAGCTTATAAACAAGATACATTGCTCTTCATTGACTTCCAAGGTTTTAGTGATGTCCAAGAAATTAAAGTCTTCTACTTTTTTGACATGGTAGATAATCACACACTATTCTATTAGAAACCCTTAACAAAGTGCATCTTATAAAAATCAAGCCATTAATTGAGGTTCAAAGGGAAAATAACTCCCTTAGGATTCCAACAAAGAAGGATACAAGTTTTACGAACCTGCAAATAATCGTTTGTTCTTAAAGCAAATGTTATTTTCATTGAAATGCCTTCATAAGACTGGAACTCCTCTTGCTTCATTCTTCCTATTTTTGGGGTTGCTTTGGCTTCTGGCTTGGCACATATATTCAAATCTGTAGATTTAAATTTATGTAATTTAGGAGGTACCAATATATACCAAATCCTACTATATAAACGATGATTAGATGGAAGCACCAGAGGGGACAAGGAAAATTATCACTAGAGGTATTCTACTTATCACTCAAGATTTTGATCACTCTAATCTGATATAACTTGTGATATCCTTTTATAAGTTAATTAAAATAAGGTGACAATTAGATTTATCAAGCTAAAATGTTATGTTAGATTCTCAGATGAAATGAGAAGAAACTGACTAACATGCATAGTATATCCATCTTTAAATACAAAAGATTACTCGAAAGTAGAGACAAACCACTAAGATCTCTAGATGTGCTGTAAGATGTTAGTTCTAGAATCTGGATTGATAGCCTGAATAAAAAGTACAGACCCAGTAGAAATGAGCTGATATGAATATGAGCTATCATTATAAGAGGTTTTTAGCAGTTATTTTTAATAGAAGAGGGAGAAACCTCGAGGCGTCTAATCTGAATATGTGGATCATGAGTATCATAGGAGCTCTACAACAGAGTATCAAAGATCCAATGTTGACATGCCTCAAGGAGTGGAAGGAATCTGAATAGTAGTACTATAGTCATGTATTAATTTAGGGAAATATGATAAAGGTAGATCTATATTTGTTGTTTCTTAATGATAATATAAGAAGGAAATAGATACATTAGTTTGCAGGAACATCAAACCAAAAGAGCATATCAGTTCAAATTTTTTTACTGACACATCGCTGATGTGCCAGATGCAGAAAATGGGTGTCATCATGTCATCACATGGATCCCAAAATTGACTTATTAGAGACCATGGATCAATCAATGGCATGTTTTGGAAGACAATCACTTTGGTAAGACCTGGAAGAAAAAGAATAAGGAAAATTACCCTATGCAATGCAGAATGATCAAGCATTTCCAATATACACCAATGAATATATAGAGAACTCTCATGATTACATGCTCAATAGCGAGCCCTTTTGCAGCATCAACTATAGAAAAATCCCGATCAGACCAACATCTAGATGGAAAAGCTAACAATAAATTAATCCATGAAAATGATTCTTAATGTTAGAACCTTATTCAGCACATACATGTCTTCAGTAATGTCAGTAACATCTAAATTTAACAGGATCATGTCAGAAACAAGATAAGCAATCATAAAAATAGTGCATCAAATCAACCTACTCAGGGAAAAATTGGTACCTTGCAGTTCTCATATGTAGCTTGACAAATTCATTATTGAAAAGTCTGGAATTAATCTCATCTAAAACCTTAAGTACAAGTCATGTTAGATCCAAAAAAGTAGATGCTTGCCAAAATCATCATGGGCATAAATCGATGTGTAGTGGCCATCAAGTGCATCTTAAAAGTGCCACAAAATTAGACATTTGTGGTAGTGGATGTTTGGAAATAATAGAAAATATTGGACAACATATATAAACATATTCCTAGCACAATATTAATATGAAATTTGTGACACTACTAGAAAAATAAAGTATATACATCAATGTCTCTACCAAAAAATAACTTGAACACATCAATGAGTCATTTTTTGGCTCTGGTTCTAAAATTAAGAAAAAAATTGAAGGGAAAAGCCACACATGGTGTCATCTACTGTAGAAAACATAAAGAAAACTATATCATATCCTATCTAAATCAAGCTCGATTCATCGTGTTGTTGGCATCCCTTCCATGATTTTCCTCACTCATACAGGTATCACCACCAACCTACAACATCTGGTACAAACTAATAAGAACATCAATTGGGTCAAGTTGGAAGACAAGTTCCATAAAAAAAATTATAAAGAGGAAAACACATGTTCTTCCCTCCTCTCTCAGTCATATCCACCTACCCAAGTTTACCCACAACCTTAATTACATAAATGTCAATCCTTAATCCAGTTAAGGTAATATGAAACTAGTTGCAAAACCTTTATAGAAATTTAGTGAAATATGATAAGGGGAAAATTTTTTAAAATGGCAATAAAATTGTTCAAATATTAGATTCCAAGCTACCTACTTCTTCATTATGCATGTTTGTTGTGTTTCCGTCCCTTTGAACTTGGTCATTGATCACTATGCCATTCCTAGCCAGTGCAGAGCTCATACGATGAAGCTGGTCTTGCAGTTTTGCATATGCATTCTCCACAAAAGCAATTTTCTCATTCATATTTGAGGATTCAGCTACACAGTGACTCTTTCTCAAGTCGGCTTTCAATCTGAAAAACTTGACTTCTAGAAACACCATGTCCATAACCAACTATGTGTTGGTTACAATTCTCTACATCATACATCATTTCATTGAACACCTCATCTTCTATTGCTGCTTTAGGCACGTCAGGTTTCTCAATGAGGCGTTCATGTACCAGCTTCTCAACAGTTTCCTATGTAATATTCAAAATAATTGTTAGTTTACACAACATATTTATAAGTAAACCCTTGGCAGTCTTATATTGTAGATACTCCTAATAAAAAATTGATGACATAACAAACCACAAATTCTTCTGTGTTTGTATTTTTCACATAGCTTCCATCTTTTCTTAGGTGAATTATCCTCCATGCTTCCAAGATGCTAGGTTCCCTATTTTCAAATGTTTCCTATTCAAATACATAAAAGAGTTAGAACTAAATATGATGATCTAATAAACTTCGTTACAAGACAAAATTCTTATATATTCACTTACAAATTCATATTTCTTTTGTGCAAAACTCTTTGAACTTGTAGTATGGTAATGAGATTTTTGAGCACGTGATATCTTTCCAATCTTCGACAGTTTCTACAAATAATAGAATATTCATGAATCAGATATGACTAAAACTAAATAAAATATAAACAAATTCAAGTCAAAGAGTTCAACTTGCCTTTCCTGTATCAGAAAACCAATAGTGAACTAAACGAACCCATTGTTCTTTGATCAATTTATCTGGCACATTACTTGCAATTTGTCATTCAGCGTTATTGGGATCATAGTAGAGAGCTTTAAGCTGATGCCTATAAGTTCTCCATTTCCCATTCACATGTGAAAGAATCATCTCCTCGACTTCCAAGTCAGAAGGAATATGAAACTTACCCTAGATTACCATCAAAAAGGATTGTTCTAAATAACATACCATGTATTTGTGACAGATTTATATACCAGAATGTTGTTATGCATGTAAAAAAAGACAAAAATACTTACAAAAAAGAGGAGTGATATTTAGTTACCCTGGTGAACTTCACAATCTCTACTTTATAGCAATCATGCACATGTTTCTAGCTAGATTCACCAATTGGGCATAGAACTCCTCGTTTGGCTACTTCACCCAGAAACCTCACCAACACATGTCCTCCCCTCTCAATGGGTTGTTTATATTTGTTGAATTTAACAATAATTTTCATACCTGTCTGCATAACCCACACTTGTGATAAAGGAATTTTTCCTCTCTTTTTTACAATTTGTCCTTCAGAATCTACAATAAAAGAAATAATGCATGCATCAACTTTCTATTGATTGTAAAGTAAATGAACAAAGAAAAATAATATGAATAATCGTCACCTATTGTTTCTATGAAATCAAATTCATTGAAGGATATGTTGTCAGACCATTCCACACCTTGAGGATCTATTGGAATTGATTGGGACTCTTCCATTTCATGCAAACAAGTTTCTTCACGTAATGGATTGCCATGATGATAAGATGCAGATTGATTATTAACATTTATAGTTGGCTCAGTACAGTTGTGGGCTGCTACAGTTCACTTGCTTCGCCACATTTTTCACCTGAAACAAAAGAAAATTGGCAAATTAGGAAACTACATCAATATACATTCTACGAAAAACAATTAGACATCATTAAAACAAATTGTAGTTGTATATTTATTTTAGCTGCAAGTTGGATCTAGTCATACATAAAAAAGTGCAGGTGTATGAAACATACTTTCCCCCATGTCTCTTAGATTGCAGTCAATATGTACCTTCATATTTTAAACAAACATAAATATGCAGCCTTGTTTCTTCGTTGTTGAAGATAATTATGGGATCACAACATTCTTTCTACTGATAAGAACAAAAAATAAGATGAAAGAATCACTAGATCATAAGCCAAATAAACACTTGAAGAAGATCATTCACAAGGCATCATATCCCTTCTTGCATGCTTAGATATTTTTTCTACAAAAATCCATGTATAATCATTGAAAATTATTGAAAATAATGAATACATGAAAATATGAAAATGATCGTTACATTGTAAATCACTAACAAGGCCTAGCTTGCATATTATAAACCAATTTTACGTAAGTAGACCCAACTAGATCTTCATCATTACTTCAAAATTTTTGATATAAATGAACTATAAGTGGTTTTCACAAACATGATTCATCAAACTTTCCTTTCAATACAACTATGTGTCAATGTCATCATTGACAAATGTAGGTACTACACCTACATCAAATGCATCTCTTGTCTTATACTCCACAACATGTAACCATGACTTATCTATTTCATCCTCTATGTAAAAGGCTTGCTTAGCTTGAGATGAAAAAATAAACGGATCATCCTTCAAGAACCTTCCTGTGTGCATCAACTTAGAGAAATTTATACATGGATGATTTCTCCCATCACATTTGAAAGTCCTAGGTGAAGTTTAATCTACCCAATCACATCTGAATAGCACTACTTTGCAGGTCCCATAATAATCAAGTTCAAAAATATCTTTGAGTTTTCCATAGTATGAATTTCCATCAGCTTCAACCATGACTCCAGAACTTTGTGTCTTCTTATATATTTCACGGTCCACTGTATGAAACTTGCATCTGTTGATTATAAAACCCGTGAGCCTCTTTGCATAGGCATTCAATCCATGAGCTAGAGCCCTTTTCAACTCTCCTTCTTTGTGGCTCACGTCAATTTTAGTTGTCTATGCAAGTAGAATTCCTATTAGGTACATTGGTTTTATCTAAGATAACAATCTTCAAGTTGATTCCATATTTCTAGTACATGAGAGTTCAGCCATCTAGAAAAGTCTTCTAGCATCCATTTATCTTCTAAAGTTTGATCCACTCGTACTCCTTTCTGAAGACACTCTTCTCTCTTTTGATATAAGAATTCTCTGCAATGATATTGTTGGTTAGCTAAATTTGAATATGTTATATATGAAGTGGCACAAGTATAATATATCTTACTGTTTAAATTTATTCATAATGTCTTCACAATGGAGTAGAACATATCTATGTGCTTGTTCCATGCTTTTATCATCCAGCCCCACAACTTTTACTGCCCCAAGATGGCGTCCACCAAAGTTGAACAAGTATAAACCCTTATTGGAAATAGTGTCATCATTTCTTTTTGGTTTATTAAATATTGTGTCACTACCTTCCATATATCTAGAACAAAAGGTAATTGTCTCCTCCAAAATATATCCCTCTGCAATGGAACCCTCTGGTCGAGCTCTATTTCTGACATAGCCCTTCAATCGAGCTAAGTACCTTTAAGAAATTATCAACATAATAGTATCAAGATTCACTCCTTTGAAATTTTGTTGTAAAAAAAGATAAAATGAATAAAAAAACTAACCTTTTGATGGGATACATCCATCCATATTGAACAGTTCCACCATACTCAACTTGATCAACCAAATGAACCAAGTGGTGAACCATTATAGTGAAAAAAGGAGAAAGGAATTCTATTTCTAGATGACAAAGTGTTTCAATGATACTTGTCTGTAACTTATCAAGATCACCCAAATCAATACACGTAGAGCACAATGATTTGAAGAAATGTGACAAATCCGACAACACATCAAATACATGAGTTACTCCAGATGCTTGTAAAGCTATAGGAAGTATATCTTGCATAAGGATATGGTGATCATGAATCTTTAGGTTTTGCAGTTTTCGTTGCTTCAAATTTACACATCTAGAAATATTTGAAGCATAGCCATCAGGCACTTTAAGTTTGGACAAGACATATAAAAAGCGTTCCTTTTCTTCAGCAGTCATAGAGTATGGAGCTAGCGGCATAAGAAAACTTCCATCTTGTTGAGGTTTAAGCCAAAGATGTTTCCTTATATTATTTTCCTCAAGAAATCTCTGTGCATTTTCATCGTCTTTGCACTTCCCCTCCACATTTAAAAGTGTAACCAATATATTCTCACATACCTTCTTCTCTATATGCATGACATCAAGGTTATGACAAAGAGGATTATATTCCCAATATGCAAATCAAAAAATATGCTTCTCTTCTTCCAAAGCCCCTCCTCATCAGCAACATTATCATCATCCATAGCAACACTACTTGAGGAGACTTCTCTAAGATTTCTCCTTCTCTTCATACTATGCTTCTTTGAACCTTTTCCATATATAAAGCACATTCGTTGTTGTTCCCGTAGAACATCACATCCAGAATTTGGAATAGGAGCACATTCATACTCCTTAGTCCCATCAAATAGATTTCTTTGGAGTCTAAAAGGATGGTTGTTTGGAAGCCACCTATGATGACCTCCATAACAAATCTTTGAACCACATCGATGTGAATGGGTAGATTCTGCACAACAAGGGCATGCAAGATAACCTTTAGTACTCCAACCTGATAACATAGCATAAGTAGGAAAGTCACTTATGGTAGACATCAAAGTCGCTCGCATCTTAAAAGACTCTCTAGTATAAGCATCAAAAGCATCAATTCCATCCCATAATAATTTCAACTCATGTAACAAGGGTTGCATATAGACAACAATATCATTTCTTGGACTAGATTTTCCTGGGATTAACAAAGAAAGAATCAAGGAATGTGGTTTCATACATAGCCATGGGGGGAGGTTATTGATACTCAGAATAACCGGCCATGTACTGAAATTTGTATTCTGCATTCCATAGGGATTGAAGCCATCACTAGGAAGCGTAATCCTCACACTACGAGGGTCTGAAGAAAATCCTAGATACATCACATCAAACTCTTTCCATCTCTTTGCATCTGCAGGATGTCTTAATTTTCCATCTTTTACTCGACCTTTCTCATGCCATATCATATCTTCAGCTATCTTTGAGGACATGTACATCCTTTTCAATCTTGGAATTAAAGGAAAATACTTCATAACTTTAGCCGACGTTCCATTCAAGCTAGAACTATCTTCATTCCAAACATCACCTACATTACTTCTTTTTGGCTTCCACCTAGGAGTTTCACACACACTACAACGATTCTTATTTGAGTTTTCACCCCAATATAACATGCAATCGTTTGGACATGCATGGATATTTTCATATCCAAGTCCTAACTCCTTAATCAATTTTCTAGCTTTGTAATAAGAACATGGGAATGAAGTTAGATGTGGAAAGGCATCTGACAGAAGCTCCAACAATTGTGTGAAAGATTCATCTGGCCAATGAAACATACATTTGAGATTGAATAGTCTTAGAAGAAATGAGAGTGTTGAAAAGATTGAGCAACCAGGGTAAAACTCTTCATTAGAAAGTTCCACCATTTTTCTGTATTTCACATCATCTTCAAAAATATGGGAATTATCACTTTGATGATGATTTGTGTCATCTTCATGAGTATAATCACATGTCTCTTCTTCATGACCTTCACCAGTCGATGCCTCACACACATTAGTAGCAGTGACTCCTAGTGCCTCTCTCAATAACACTTCCAAGTCATCTTGGCCTATGAAATTAGGTTCATGATTAGAAAATTGGTCGTCATTTTCAGTTTGATGGTTTGTAGTGAGTTTTCAAAAAGATTTTTTGGTCCATGGAAAATCCAATCCTTATAATCATTGAAAAATCCATTGTATAATAGATGTTTTTCCACTTCATCAATGGAAAATTGTTTTTTCCAAGCCACTTTACATTTCCTACATGGGCAAACAATTTTTCCATTTTCCATTCCAGTCTTAACATATTCAATAAACAGATAGATACCAGCAATATAATCTTCAGAACAAACCAATTTCTCAATCCAACTTCTATCCATATTATATAGCTTCAAGAACCTATTTATAAAATAATAAATATATGTAATCAGTAATTCATAATGTAACTAAACATAAATCAATTGATATTTATTCCATTATTGTCATTTATATCTAAAGAGATTACTTAGAAAATAGTGTAATTATGAATTTCTATTAATGCACATAAGAACACTTCATTGGATAGTTATCTTACATGTTTTTGTATCAACAATGTATATACATATAAAAACTTCTTCAAAGATTGCAAAGAAACCTTTGAATTTTTTATTTTTTAGTTACAATCAAGGTTTTCTAGTCGTGTATGTATGTTTAAGAAGTAAATGTATGATTTTTATTCAAAATCACATGCCACATTATCTATATTATACTTAACTTACCATAACTTTGTCTAAATTAGGCCCAAGTTAACCTAAAAAAGACCTAACTTGCCTTAATTTGACTAAATCAGACCTAACATGACCTAAGCTTCCCTCATTTTCTTTGATCAGATTTTATTTGAAAAAAATCATTGAAATCACATCACAAATTACCTATGTTTGAACTAACTTTCCATAACTTGGTCTAAATTAGGCCCACAGTCTGGACCTAACTTGCCTTAATTAGATGAAACAAGATCTAGTATGACCTAAGTTGTCCTAATTTCACTAACAAAGTTTATTTGAGAAAAATCACACATAATTAACTAGATCAGGACTACTGTATCCACAAAATGGTTGTCATGGTTCAAGGAGTAGGTGAGGGAGTAATAATGTAAAATCATGAAAGCATTGGACCCGGAGGACCTTAAATTGATAGAGGCAGTGGATTTAGTTAGTCCATTTGACTCTTAGATGGAACATTGGCATGAGTGGCATTTACTCCCAATGCCTCTTTCAATAGTGTTTCAATGTCATCTTCCTCCTTTTTTACTAGTGCTCGAATACTCAAAAAATTGACATTCCATCAATATAAGCTTGGGAGAAAACTGGTTGCTCAATCCGGATTTTATCCATATCTAAAAGACTTCAAAAACCTAAATTATAAAAGAGAAAGTTATACTTTATTTTTTTATGATTTCCCATATAATATAAATATAACATAAAAGAAGTAGCCCCACTGCTCCACCCTAAATTCACCTAAGTAGGTCTGATTGATACCTAAACTAAGTTGGGTGCCTTAGAACCCACATTGGGGTCCAAAGGGGTTTTGCACATAGGTTTGAGACCCTCCAATAGAGCTTAGGGTGCCTAGGAAGGAATGCAAAAAATTGTTCTTAGAGTATAATTATATATATATAGTAGAATATTTAGAAATTTTATAAGAGTAAACACCGCCATAGAATAATCCAACATCTCCAAGGGTATCCATTAGTGCACAATTATGACAAAAAAACTCAAATTAGTAAAATCTTTCTTGATTAATCTTCCATAAGATTAAGAATTTGAGTAAACTATGCATGAAAGGGTCATCTTTTAGAAAATTCGGTCTCTTTACTCCAAGCAAGTACAAGCTTTTTTGGTATTTCAAGCTCTAAGTTTCTTTTTACGTATTTTTTTTCTATGGATGAGTTGTAGTGTTGCATCTATGCAGTTTGGTAAAGCACGCTCTTACCAAGTTATAAAGAAAAATAACATCCTAGTACAATGTGGTACCTATGCATCATCTAAACCCACAAGGGAAATAAAAAATAGAAGGCAGAAGATATCAGTGTAAATCTCAATCATACTCATCTAATAGGACAAGATCAGATAGATGAAAATACTACTGGTTTTCAGACCAACAACATGAGATGCTTCTGCCAACTACCAATCACTAAAAAAAAATATCTTTACATACCAACACACACGATGCTGGTCATTTCTTATGGTTTGCTCTTTTTTAGGAATGACTTTGTTTTAGTTTATATATACCATGATATGTTCAAAAAGAGTCATAGCTAGAACAAACACGAGTGCTTCACATGATAGAATGATTGAAGGTTCACATGTTAAACGAACGAAAATTGTCGGAGGAAACCTTGATTGAAGCCAATTGCTGGTTGTGTTTGTGATTATTGGCTATAATTGTAGCTACAAACTCCACTAGTGTGATATCGGTCATCCAGTTCACAACAAGAAGGGGATATCGCTGAAGTGCAACATGCAACCATTACAACTTTTAAATTTTAAATTTGAGATGGTTTGTCAGTTGTAAATTCTTTGAATTCCTAATTTAAAATTTTAGTTCAAGATCCCTCAATATTAATCATCTTCCTGATCTCCTAGGTGGAAATGCCCAATTGTCCCCCTGGCTAGTAGCTGGTGCTACAACCAAAATTCCATCGGAAGCTACACTGGGAACCATTGTAGCATTTTATCACATATCAAAATGTGGACATTAGCCTCACACAGTTGTCATATATTCACAACCAACTCATCACAATCACGCAAAAATTTAGTTAAGAAGGGCCTCATACGGAGAAGGGGAAATGGTTAATGAAAGTCATGTATTTGTTCTACTATGGTTGGATGATTAATAGCCCTGAAATCGAAGTCGGGGGTTTATTTACATGTCTTATCTCGGTGCCTCAATAGAGTCTAGTTCAAATCGTTGTGCCTCTCAAAGTTGTTGTCTCCTACCAGTGATATTGTCTTGTATCAGAGTCATCATCTACTAGCATCGTTGGTTGAGATCTTTGTCTCGGTGCCTCAATAAAAACCAAAATTGTCGTATCCCAACTTTGTCATCATCTCTCACTGCCCTATTGTCCCCTAATTCCGTTGGTTGTTGTTGTTGGAGACGAATATAGGACAATGCAGGCAACAAGAAAGCTTTAGGTAGTGGCACTTCAATACTTCAGGATGTTTTCGGGGTGACAGAAAGTAGGAACATAATTTAGAACATAGTCGAAGGGGGGAGATGAACGGAGCATTTTCCTCAGTGCGTAGAAAAAGAGGGGGCACAAGAAAGGAGGCACAAGAAAGAGGGAGTGCAAGTAATTGGGTCATGGTACAATTATTTTGGACCACACTTTTAATATGGTGGATTAAGAAACGTAGTTACAATATGCAATTGGTTGACAGTCACTTAAAGACCAAATTTTCTTGGAACAGGTCTGCACTTGGTCAAATTAGATCAAGTTTAGTTGTTTCAGGGAAGAAATAGGTCCCATTTAGTGCAAATCAAATCTAATTTTGGTAGATTATATTTTATTGGGGGTAGGTCTTAGTTAGGTAAGGCAAGTCTTCTTTGGGAAAACTAGATATGATTTCACCAATTTGGGGATCATTTAGGTCAATGTAGGATAAATTAGAAAAAATTAGGTTCAATTAGCTCATGTGGTGCCAAAATAGGTCTAACTTGGGCCAAATTAGGGAATACTAAGTTAAATCAAGTTTAAATCTAGATCATGTTAGGTCAAAGTAAGGCCAAATAGGTCTAGCTTAGGTCATGGAATGTGTTATATAGGTGAATTTATGATTGATTAAGTTTAAGATGACTGATACAAATATATATATTTATATAAAACTAAATCTATATGTAAAATTATTTATATATATGTAAAATAAAACAAATATGAAGAAAATTATAAATCCTAGGCTATTGTCTAGGCGCCCAGGCCCCCTAGGCTCTCCATAGATGTGAAGGACTGCCTAATAGCCTAAACAAATATGATGGAAGCCAAACTAGATAGATATGAAGAACATAGACAAGGTACACACAATCAACAATTTAAGAACCTATGATAGAGTTTTGTAATTTATAAACACATTAACCTACCGGTACCCACAAACACATGGGGTTGATGTAGCAATATGGGGTTTTCTAAAGGAATGAAGTTCAATCAACGGACAATAGGCCAATATATATTTTTGTTCTCGTGTCATTTCAAGTTTCTTCGCATAAACGTCATGTTCAATGATGTTCAATACGTAATGCATCATTACCGTCCAAAGGACAGTAGGCCAATACATATTGAGTTATTTTTCAACTAGTTTGAACATAATTGAACATGATGCTTATGCTAAGAAATAAGAAATAACACACCAAAAGAAATACAAAACATATCATGTACTATCAATCAGAATGAGGTAAGGGTTAATGTGGAAGTGGATAAAATATACCCATATATGAAGTGTTTGGAGAAATGTTAGATGACCCTACCGATCCATGTTGTTGTAAATAGAATTTAAAAAAATAGGACATGGTCCACCTACCTAAATGGATGGATAAATATATAGTTAGGGAGATTATCCTACTTTACACATCAAGTGTTCTTAGGTAGTTTATGATTGGATGAATTCAAATCCCATGTCCTAACCTTATATTCTTGTTATTTTGGCAAGTAAACGTCTCTCTTATGGCTAATTGAATTTACCATTTCAATAATGTCTTGATGATGATCCAAACATGCCATCTGACCCATAGAGAGAAACGTGTGCAATGCAAATATGATATGAAGATGATCCGAACATGCAATGCAAATAATCGTCTAACTGGATAACATTACATCAGTCCATACAAAGTAGAAAACTAAGATATTTTGGAAGCTAATTAGTAATCAAGAGCAAGTACATGATAGATAGTTAGAAGGTGATTTTTTTCCTAATGCTAGTGACAAGGATAAAATGTTATACTGATCAGAAATCTATTTATATCTTCCAACTAGAGTATTGAATTTTTTAAAAGATAAGACTAGATTTAATCAGATTAGATGAATAACATATGAATCTCAAATAGAACATGTATGTAGTATTTTAATACAGAATGATAAAGAAGGTAACCTAACCTCGTGATCCACTCAATAGGTAAGAGAAATCTGATTTGAAGGAAAGCTTCTCTGTGTATTTCACTTAGCACATCCAATCACCAAATAACCAAAGATCCTATGCAAGAACACATAGTCAAACAATGCTTGTTTATCTAGACATCAGTCAAAATTTCAGTTGGATCCCAATACATACCTACGTGATGAAATTCCTAGCAGCCATCTATAACACCAGATGCAACACTTCGCCTTTCACTGATGCACCAGTTTACAACATGTATTAGGTGCTTTCTAAGGAGAGTACATAACTGTTGCGGTGGGAAGGAAAGAGAGCATTAAGAGGAAAGAGGACACGAGGTAAAAACTAGATCGGTCAAAATATCAATCAATTACCTGGAAGAAGAGTGGCCAGTACCGCCACTTCTCCTTGACCAACAACAGCAGGCGTAGCCCCAACAGCGGTCTGTTGATGATTTTTGGCTTCCTCGAACCCTCATCTATCCTTATAGAAGTGATGCATCCAAATAAATTCTGGAATAAAAAGAAAAAATATATTTAGGGAGGAGTTGCGACCAGAAATTGGGGATAGGGTATGGCTGGGAGATCATGACTGGAGTTTCGGAGATGTTGGATGATAGAGCAAAGGTGTGCGCTAAAAGGGAGAAATCAAGAGTGTTCTCCATGCCCAAAGAAATCGGGAGCGGGGGAGAGGGGTCAAAGACTAGGGAGATTTTGGGAGAGAAAGTTTTCCCAACAAAATCAGATGAGGGGGGGGACATGCAGTAGACTGAGCGAGCATGCGATGTCCGAAGAAATTGGGAGATGGGAGAGCGGTCTCTGATGGGAGCGGGTTTGCGAGGGAGAAATTGGGAGCGGCGTCACACTCCCGCCAGAGGAAGAAAGCATGAGGTAGGGGAAGGGGATTGAGGTTGCGGGCCGATAAGTGGGAGAGAGGCATATGGATGACTATTCGGAGACACTTTTCTTTTATGATATAATGCTATTTCTCTTCCACGGTATTTATTGCGTGGATAAAAAGGGGTGGTGGTTTGCGGTACATTCGTGTAGTGTACATTGACTCAATATGACAAAAAGCTGATTAGACTGCCCAAAAACAAAAATTTATTGGTTGGGTTGGTTGTATTTTTTTGGTTAATCTGAACTCCAGAGCATCAATAAGTGACATTATACAATAGTAGTTGATCAACTTTAGTTTCATCAAACCCAAAGTTGTCATGATCAAAGAATGTCCAAGTTGAATGTGAACATGTGAACCTAAACCTACAAAACTTGTAAAAAGGTACTTTGACTTGTTTATTTCATCTCAAGATTAAATCAAAAGAAAAAATGGAACCCTTGCAACTTCTAGATCGGATAATATGGATAAATCTAGCTTTCATACGAGTACTTCTAAATATATATGTATCACATGTTATGATATTTCAACAATTTGTTTCTAAAAATTGAATGCTTTAAAAGTGATATAATAACAACATATGCCTCATTTTAGATGGGTATAATATTTTTTGAATTATTCTTGAACAAATATATGAATATGTAGACTCTAACTGTCATAAATCCAAGTGAGTTACTCAGCTCAATATTTGTTTTGAAAATTTTTCTAGTTCATTTTTGGATTGGGAATTTTTCATCAACTTGGGTTCTTGTACGACCATAATTAAATGTTTTGAAAATAGATCGATAACATCCCCACATGTTTTTCTCATTGATTGAACATGTACTTATTTTATATTGATGTATGGACCACCCCTGAAGACGCTCGTGATTGAGTCTCCCCTAATAATGTTAACCCTCGACCCTCGTCTCTTACCTGCACAACAGAAGGAACGTGTAAATTCTACTACATAATGGGATAAGACTGACTGAAGTGCACTACTGAGAGATTTCAAACCCTAGTCAATACTCAGGGAAGCCTATGCCTCTACCAATGAACTATTACTTCCTCAACCATTGAACATGTACTTAATACAAGTACGAGTAGGCATTCTAAAATAAATGGATTTGCCTAACTTGAGATCAAGTAATCCACTACAGTTTAAAATTATTTAATCTATGATATCTTTATATACACTCTAATACTTGCGGCTCTACCTCTATTTCAACACAAAGTCGCAATTAAACGTGTGAGTATATATAATTTGAAATTATACTTAAGATATATACTATTGCACGTTCCTACTAGAGACTAGTTATTGAAATTTGTTAATTTGGGAGTGACCAATATTCAATTTTGGGTGTACCTTTTTAACTCAAAATGAAAAAATTAAATCAATTTTTTTTCATCAAGATTGGCAAGGTCATGTTCACTGGTTCGGCCATAACTTTTACACTTTTTAATCAGGCCATGTTTGGGTTTGAGAAACTCAACTCAATCGTTTACAATGCATGGTCATCATCGGTTGCTACTCTATAATGGGCATGGCTAAGGAAAAAACCAGACCGACCATACCCAACCCAATTGATTATTTTTTAACAATGTAAGGACGGCTTTTGTATCAATTAGGGTCACGTGGAAATTTAGTTTAGGCAGCTCACCATGGACTAGGTTCATGACCAAATTAGATATGTTTAGACCCGGTTTCATTTCTACGGTATCGACATTCTCAACTCTAAATTTTACGAGCTTTTATAACAAGTCATTGCAACCATGTTAGGGTCACGTCGGGCCATGTATTCAAGTCGGGTGAGTGCATGTTTCGACCGATTTGGACCAAGCATTTTTAAAAATTCCTGTTATGTGAACTCGGGTTCACAACGAACTTACTCAGGTGGGGCTAGGTGAATAAAAATACGGCTCACACCCATCGCTGTCTAGAATAAAAAAAATACATAAACTAAAGTAGACTGACATCATAAACAAAAGGGAAACAAATCAGCATAATGTTGAGATACACTAGTCTAATGGAGCAATTCAGCTCGATTTTTTTATAGTGAAGGAAAAAAAAAGGAAATAGCAATAGAGAAGAGAAAGAAAAAGAGACAAGAAAATCGTTAACTATTTCCAGGATGGAAAATGCATAGAAGTGCGTTTAGGAATTTGGTTATAATTAGGGATTATTATGAATTTTTGGAAAGGACAAGAAGTTTACGGCAAAAACTCAAAGAAATAAGGATGTTTAAGATCCATTTTTGGTATGAACAAATCCTTTCGAATATTATAAGTTAGATGTTTTTTTTTTTTTTGGGGGGGGGCGGGTGTCTGCCATATAGTCTAGGATTTCAGACACAACTACTGATAAGAAGAGACAACAGCAAGATCATGCACCTTCCCCTAATAAGCTATTCCTACATCAAAATTTTGGACGTGTCGATAATGACAAAAGAACAACTAGTCGCCTTGGTTCAGATTCCATCAGGCTTATCATTTGGCCTTTATGTCAACAACTATTGTTAATAACCACGATCTTGGAGAAGGGATCAATTATATGTGGCCTTTATGTCAACAACCATTGCTAATATCCTTGTAGGCTAAGTACTTTTGCGTGGGGAACAGAGGGTCATTCCACACTTTGTTGACGGACTAGTCCAATAACTCCGCAAATTTTGATTTGCTACAAATTTTTTACGTTGCAAAGTCGAGCTTTGCAGTCCTGCTGCTACAGATCCTGCCGGACAAGTTATAGTAGAAAGACACTGTAGAACTCTTACTATCACCTCGACCTCGGGAATTAGTTACAAAAAATTGTAGGACGGGAGGAATTAGGATGGGTGTTACAGGGCGAGTGGACGACGTTCTCCAACTAAACAATCTTCCATGCTCTGCCTCCACCAGGACCAGCAGTGAGCCTCTTGAGCTTGCCCAAGAACATGACGGCGACGAGGATGAGCTTCCCTTGGGTGCTCCACGCTCCGACGAACCCGTACGATGGGCTACTGCACGACGCGTCGGTAGTTAATCGCCTCTGGCAGCTGTACCCAGTGGTGAAGCCGACGTTCCCGTAAGCGCTTCAGAGGATAACAAGCTTTGTATTAGTGCCTTGACTGACGTCCTCGATAATTGTATATAAACATAATACAACAATGCAGAAGACGGTGCACAATGTATCCATGCATGCACGCATTCGGCCATTCGGGTTGCATGCAACGGCGAGAGAGACGGATTGTATGCAGGATGTTGGACTTATACTACCACTGAAGTGGACGACTGGAGATTCGGTGATTGTCTACGATACTCATCACTAGATATAGAGTTATGCTAGACACACCTTCTCACCCATCCGGTCATTCGTCCAATTGAGAAGCGTGATCAATGAAGAGAGAAAATTAGGAGAGATAATATATATATGTTGTACATAATTTTTAAATCGAAAGATTTTTTTTGTCAAAATAAAAATATTATATTCATCATAAAAAGTACTTTCTAACAAGACCAATGCTGAAATATTTTAGAAAAAAAAGTAATATGAAAAATATAACAAGAGAGGAGAGAAGTATAAAAAATATAGTATTCACAAAATTTTAGATATTGTACTCAAATTGACCATAATGTAAAATATTAAAATTAAACTGAGTATGGTAAACATTATTGTTATATTGGGTATAGTACTAGGTATAATACGTCAACAAGTAAAACATTGGTATTGTATGTACTCAAAACACAAATACTGCCGCCCATAACATGTGTATGGTATCCTAAAATACAGATATTATATTTTTCTCATGTTATCATTTTCAATTATATGTCAACACTAGTCTAGTTGGAAAGTATTTTTATATGGAATCCAATACTTTTTATTTCATCAAAAAAGATATTATGGATTGAAAGTTATGGACAAAAATATTTTCTCCCTCTTCAACTTCTTTCATCTGTTATTGCTTTAATTGTTGCTGCTTGTATGGGATAAAGTGTCCACTCTCATCCCCAAGAGTCGGGTGGATCAAACGGGTGTTTAAGTGATTGTGTCTATAACTTAGAAAATTATTTATCCAACGCATCATCCACCAAAACCCACACCTGTACCTTGGGAAAATGTGAAAAGCACAATTGACATTGTGCATCTTAATTTTGAAAGTAGTCATCATTGTTTTGTGGCTGGAGAGAGGTAGAATAATAATTATTAGTGGATGGAGAGAGTTTGGAATGAAAAAAAGAGAGATAGTGGATGAAGAGAGTGGATGTAATTAATAGACACAAAGAAATAGTGAATAAAGAGAAGACGTAATAAACAGAACATAGGAGAGTGAATGGAGAAAGAAAGTGCAATAAATAGAAAGAACCATAAGTGAATGAAGAGAAAGGGTGTAACAAAAATAAAGAAATAAGTAGGAATGATAAGTGAATGATAAGAGAGGGTGTAACAAATACAAAGAAATAAGTAGTGTATGGAGAGAGAGTGTGTACGAAATACAAAGAGTACAAACACTATTACCTTTGTGTACATCTACAATAAGTATTATAATATATATTATGGAGCATTGTTTTTTTTGAAAAATATATATTATATTTATAGTACTTTTTATTAGAAATTTTTACTTTAAAAATGCTCACTATAGGATGTATAAATACGTAATGTATAAATATTATAAAAAAATATGTATATAACTTATAAAAAAATGATGTACAAAATTTATATATATATAGCAGTATTTAATACTTATGTCAATACTATTTTAATTTAAAGTTGGTAGTCTTCTTAATGACTTTTATCACTAATAATAATTACTTCTATATTTTTTATCTTCTCATTCGTCTCGGATCTTTTTACTTCTAGCACTGTACCAATATTTTTTCTATACAATACTAAACAATTCCTTCATATTTTGTGCTTGTCTTGACCAAAGTCTAAGTGTAAATTCTGGTGGAAGAGGTGTGCATTATATCAGTAATCATCTAGATATATCTACGAGATAAAAGAGGTGACTATAGAAGACGATCATGTCATTAGCTCCTTAATCAGTGGGAGTTAGTGAAACTATCCACTATATCTACGAGATAAAAGAGGTGACTATAGAAGACGATCATGTCATTAGCTCCTTAATCAGTGGGAGTTAGTGAAACTATCCACTTAGAATGAACGATTTGGATGGCTGATCTGACTCTTACTGAAGAAGCTGGCTAGGGATAAAAAACACTATAATTTATTAATTTGTCAATAGGGCATTAGAAGCTCGCAAGACTTGTGTTGACAAAAGCTAGTGGTGGCGAATCATCTCTCCACTTCTGTTGTTCACGTACGGTGATTAGATTTGTGAGCCACAATGTCCAAGGAAAACTATTCGATCCACTCTGACTCAGCGTCCGTTACGCGGCTACTGAGGTGCCACGAATCGGTGGGTGGCGGCTGAATTTCGGTTGCTCGGGTGAGTAACAGACGGTCACGGCAGGTAGGCGGCCACGACGAGATTTCCCATGCTTTCTAGTTATGAGGAGAAAAGGAGAAAGGACCATCCGAGTGCCAAATTTTACTTTACAACACTTTTAGATAACTTGCTACAACAACAACATCCCGAGACAGACAAGTTCCCGAAAGGACGAAAGTCATAGTTCACAAGAAACTTGACTTGATTGGATCACTTTTGCCAAATTTTCTCTCTCTTCTCTTCATGCCTTACAGGTTCACGAATAAGTGATCCCAGACTATATTTTAACATTCTAATAACTTGATTCTTGCAAACCAAGATTTGCTCACCAGGAAGCATAGTTGCCAGTTTGTGATTGGTACTTTTACCTAAAAGTATTGGTGAGGCCTATCCATGTTTCGAGTTATTGACACTTAACATAAATATAATTGTCTCGTTTTCAATTATTATATAGTGCATGGAATGATCAACTACGATCACATAGGATGCATCTATCCTATGGTGAATTGGTTTAAAACCATTGTTAATAAAATTTACGTAACTCATTGTTATATTAAATTCCACCCTAATATGACTACTAGGATAGAATGTAGGATTGTTGTTGTATGATTCAATATCATATAACCATTCATATATTCCTTATTCTACGGAAGAAAATCCCAGATGACATTTAAAAGAAATGACCTTGTAAAGGCCATTCAAGAAAAGACAAACCATATATAAAATAGTTAACTGGGGAGAAATTAGTCTTGGACATTCCATTCTTATGGAGAACTAATCGAATGAAGAAACTGGAACAAAAATAGATTCTATATAGGAGCAATTATTGGTGTTTTGTTCTTCTCTACCATATTGATATAAATTCATAAATGAGATCATTTGATGGCCTTCAAAATTATATATATAAAGTCATGTAAAAGTACATGAGTTTGCAATGCTACATAGTATGCAAGGGGGCAGGTCTCTGACATGTGTATGCATGATGAAGAGAGGATGCAAGGGGGCATGTCTTCACACATGTGTTGCATGTTGTGGAGAGGGGTCGGGGTCAGGTGTCCTACTTCAAGTAATAGAACCACACACAATTAGTATTATATAACATAAATGACAAAAGAAAATAATTGTGTCCTCCCATCACAAATGATGAAACCCTTACTTTACATGGTTTCTCTAGAGGGTATTTCGGAGCTCTTCAACCGAGTCTGCCTTATTGAATCCATCTTAATAATGATAGTATCATTTTTCATATATATATATATATATAGTCAGGCTAGAATACACTCAAGTGTACACATCACGATGTACACCCCAATAGTGTTTTCCTATCTAGACCATGTTTTCCCAAAATATATTTCATTGATCGTCATGGTTACAATAATAATAGGCCACATACAAAATTTGAGCTGATTTAGATGAGTGTAAGTCACTCATCCAAGGACAACAAAATCGACCCACAAAACTAATTTGAAATGCTTGATTTTTGCCTCCTTTATATGCACGACCAAGGTCCAAATGAGCTGAAATTTATTAAATAGTATGTTCTTATGGTATTTAACAAGATCAACAGTTTAGATTTTTCAAAAAGATACTACGCCTTTAAAAAGGACTAAGGTATACGGTGCCTCCGGTACACTAGCCTGACTCTCTCTCTCTGTCTCTTTCAATATATATATATATATATATATATATATACATATATATACATATAAATATATATACATATATATACATATATATAGATCTAGATATATATATAGATATATATATATATATATATATACATATATGTATATATGTAAATATATGTATATATACATATATACATATATGTATATATATAATGTATATACATATATATATATATATATATATATATGTGTATATATACATATATGTATATACATATGTGTATATATACATATAGTTATATATATATATATATATATATATATATATATATATATATATATATATATATATATATATATAGAGAGAGAGAGAGAGAGAGAGAGAGAGAGTCAGGCTAGAATATACTCGAGTGTACAGATCACGTACTACACCCCAATGGTGTTTGCCTATCTAGACCATGTTTTCTTAAAATATAATTCATTGGTCTTTATGGTTACAATAATAATAGGCCACATACAAAATTTGAGCTCATTTGGATGAGTGTCACTCATCCAAGGACAAAAAAATCGACGGACAAAATTAATTTAAAATGAATGATATATATACATATATATACATATATGTATATATATCTATACTACTATAAAAAGAGCGAGTTTGATGTTGCGCTCTCCTTGATCCACTCTCTTCTCTCCTTTTTTTAAGGAATTTTGCTCCTATAAATATTTATTATCACACTCTTGTATTAACTTTTATTATCTTTAATTCTATATTTCTCTCTCCATCCCACAAAAATGGTTTCTTGATTCTCTCATTTCAAACAACCAAAATAAATATCTTTTACTGTAGGGACCCTTTCACGGACGAGTCCTCTCCCGGTACATTTCCAACAAATTTTATATTTCACGTGCATGTGCATGTGTGCGTTCACTTGTACATACATATAAATATATATATATATATATATTTATGTATTTATTTATTTATTTATTTATTTATATATATATATATCTATGTCTGTGTGTGTGTCTATATATATACATATTTATACATATATATATACACATATATACATATATATATACACATATATATACATATTTATACATATATATATATATGTATATATATATATATATATACATATATGTACATATATGTATATATATATGTATGTATATATATATATATACATATATATACATATATGTATATACATACATATATGTATATATATATATATATATATATATATATATATATATATATATATATAGAGAGAGAGAGAGAGAGAGAGTCAGGCTAGAATATACTCAAGTGTACAGATCACGTACTACACCGCAATGGTGTTTGCCTATCTAGACCATGTTTTTTTTAAATATAATTCATTGATCTTTATACTTTCAATAATAATAGGCCACATACAAAATTTGAGCTGATTTGGATGAGTGTAAGTCACTCATCCAAGGACAAAAAAATCAAAGCACAAAACTAATTTCAAATTCATGATATATATACATATATATACATATATGTATATATATATACATATATATAGACATATATATATATATATGTGTGTGTGTATATACGTATACGTATATATATATATATATATATATATATAGATATATATATATATATATATATATATATATGTATAAATATATATGTATATATATAAATATATATATGTATATATATAAATATATATATATATGTATATATGTATATATGTATATATATAAATATAGATATATATACATATATGTATATATATAAATATATATATATACATATATGTGTATATATAAATATATATATGTACATATATGTATATATATAAATATATATATGTATATATATGTATATATATGTATATATATATATATATATATATATATATATATATATATATATATATATATATATATATATATATATATATATATATATATATATATATATGAGAGAGAGACTCAGGCTAGAATACACTCGAGTGTACAAATCACATTGTACACCCCAATGGTGTTTTCCTATCTAGATATTATTTTTTCAAAATATAATTCATTGATCTTTATGGTTACAATAATAATAGGCCACATACAAAATTTGAGTTGATTTGGATGAGTGTAAGTCACTCATCCAAGGACAACAAAATCAACACACAAAACTAATTTGAAATGCATGATTTTTTCGTCCTTTAGATGCACGACCTATAATTGTCCAAATGAGCTAAAATTTATTATACGATATGTTCAAAAAGTTACTACATCTTTAGATGTGTGACCTAGTGTCCATTAAGGTATTTAACAAGATCAATGGTTTAGATTTTTCAAAAAGATACTGCATCTTTAAAAAGCTAAGGTGTGCAGTGCCTCCGGTACACTAGCCTGACTCTCTCTCTCTATATATATATATAAATATATAAATATATATATATATATATATAGATGGATGGTATTTAATACCTACGCAGGTAGCTACTCACATCCTATTTCGGTTACTTTTTTTTAGAATTTATTACTTTTGACATGTAGAGGGTTACTTTACCATGCAAATTATAACTTTTCATGCATAGATAGTTATAATTGCAACAACATATTCAAAACACTAACCAGCCGGACAAGACGATGAAGAAGATGGCAAAACTGGTGCCCAAGGTCGCATGGACCTGTGTGGTTAAACAACCAGCATCACGATTAGGGATGAGCATCGGGTCGGGCCGGCCCGATCCGACCCGCGACCCAGTCTGCATAACCCGATCCAGACCCGAACCTGATTTATAATATGGGTGGGCCGGGCCTAAAATTTAAACCCATATTTTATTTGGGCCGGGTATGGGCGGAGGTAAACCCAAGTCCGAAAGCCCGAATACCCAGATTAGATTTTTTGCACATTATAGATGTATACATCTATCTTTGTCTTGAAAGAAAAACATACAGATTTCTTGATACAATATGTAGTATGTATCCAACCAATGGCAACATAGAAAATCTGTAATCAATCAACATGATTAGTGAATTGATACTAGTAAGATAACTATCATTGACATAGATAGACATACTTGATTTCATTGTTTTGATCTCACTCTGTCCACATGTAGGGGACAAATGATCTTTTTCTCAATGCATAGTAGATTATGCTCATTTTTTTCTTCTCATATGCCCACATGTAGGAGACAAATGATCTCTTACCCTTCCAAAACCCATTTCGTTGTATATACATATAGGATGAGAAGAAAAAAGCCACAACATCATAGATTCCACTGATTTTTTAACATGTACAAGAAAATGATTTGTTTCTCTTTCAATATCCATTCATTGTTGTAGGGGATCATACAACTAAGGCGTACATATTCTGGCTACATTTATCACAAAATATATATATTGTTTTGAAGGTTGATCACAAAATACATATCATACTAGTTTAGTTTCCATGTTAGCAAGTTGGATCTAGCAAAATTTTGTATGCTCATTCGATGTTATATGGGCAATCCCGAATCCGGCCCGAAACCCAGCATTCTTATATTGGTCAGGTATGGGCTAATATTTTTTATTTTTATTCGGGCCCGAACCCGGCCCGTGGCCCACTTTAAAATGTGGGTTTGGGTTTGGGACAGGCAAAACCCGATATAACCCGGCCCGATGCTCATCCCTAATCATGATCAATGAAGGAAGCTTTCCTAGAGCATAAACTCAACGAAGGAAGGGTAATTGTGGAACTAGAAACTGATGAATTTGCTAGAATGCAAAATGTTTGGGAATTCACGGTCCTCACCTACATGGTTGTAAACGTCCTTTCTTTCCATACTTCCAGGTGTGGATCCAACGTACTTGGCGGCCGAAGGGGTCCTTCGAACTCCTATCCAGGGAAAAGGGCATATTCCTCATATGGTTCTCCAATGGTACCGACAAGGAGATGGTCCTCAACCTTGGACCACGGTGGTTCTATGGCCATATGGTTGTCATCAAGAACTACTACCAAAGTGACAAACTGAAGTGTGACATCTTCTCGATGATCCCAACATGGATCACTCTGAAATTGTTTGGCCGAACATGGATGAGATGATCAACAGGTACCATCACGAGCGGTGTGGGCATTGTCCCCCACATAGAAGATAGATCCTTGGAGAAGGAGGATGCCCGGGTCATCGTTGAGCTTAACACGGAGAAGGAGGTCATCAACATAATGTGGCTGAGAATTAAAGATAGAGAATTGATCCCTATGGAGGTGGTGTATTCCAGTGATATGCAACATGGAGATTGTAATGCCAAGGAGACCAAGTCCAATGTCATCGATGGTAACAAGCAGACGCAACAATGGAGGGAGAAGAAAAAGGCAAGGATAGTGAGGAATGAGCCAAAACATAAGGAGAACTCAGAGGAGAGTCCAATAGATCCTAAGCCATGTCAAACTGTGAATGAACATCCAACAACAACGGTGAACCAAAATGAAGATACTATTGTAAGGCCCCTAAACTTGCTTAATGAGTTGAATAATCTTAATTATCATAATTTAATTCTTATAACCATATCATAACCTTTTTATATGCTTTAAATCATAATATATAGCTTAAGTTTCAAATTTGGTCCAATTTGGACACTGTTTGAGCTAGTTATGCAATTTTATGCACATTTTGGACTTTTTTCCAATTTACCCAATTGAGAGGTTTTCTTTGCAATTTATCACTTGAATAATATTCTTTTGATATTCTCTCATCATTCTTGAGCTTTTTGAGTGATGGGGTTCCTATTTAAACATTGGTTTGAAGGTGTTTTCCTCAAGGGTATTTTAAGGTTTACCCCTTCATGGATGAGCTACCTTTAGTAGCTATCAACTAATGAATTATTTGTTTTGCTTATAAATTGAAGAAACGAGGGATAACCATGTCTCTATGGATAGCGGGGGATATTCTTGCATGTGTTCTTGTATATTCTTAATATTTTAAGGCCATGGACACTTGGAAAGATACTAGAACTTCAACTTTTTCTTTTTCTTTATCTTAAAGTTTCATATACTTATCCCTAAGCACAAAATGACTCATTTTCTCTCCACCACTTCCCTCCTTCTATGAACCTCGTTATCCCTCTGTTCTCCTATGAATTCCCTATCCAAGGAAGAAGAAAGAGTGGATCTTCTTGGAAAAAGAATCTAGGGTTGCAATTCACTTCCTTTTAGGGTTTGAAAAGCTTCCTTCTAGTGATCTTGACCTAAAACAGTAAGAATCCACTTCTTCCCTCCATTTATTTCTTTTTCATCCTTCCTCCTATCTTTCTGCAGGTCGGAACCTTGTTTTGACATGGTAGAAATTGCTCTAAAGCTCTAAAACCTACCTCTCTTGCTCCTTATGCTTAGGGTTTGCTCATTTGATGAAGAAAGGTGGTAGATGGACGAGTTCACAGCTTATGCTTGGATTTCCTACCCTACATGCTCATGTTTTCTTCTATTTGGGAGTTTAACTTCTACTTAGAGGCAAGTTTTATAACTTGCTTTACGTTTATTGCTTACCATAAGCTTGCTAGCTCATGTTCATGCTTGAAAATGATGATCCATGCACTAAAAAGCTATGCTTGACTTGGATTTTGATTTTTATAATGTTCTCTATTCTGATTTTAGTTCTAGATGAACCTGTGATCATGTGTACATTATTCCTAAGGTATAATATGACTTGGATCAGGTTGGCTTGAGAACCTATGGTGCTAAGCACCTATCAACCAATGGTAAATTTTAGGGTTTTAAGCTAATTTCTTTTATAAACCCATGACCCAATGATGGTACTATTATAGAAATAACCTCCTTAATGATCATGACCTTAATATGTTAATTGGTGGTTATCATAGCCACATGGTTGATACTTTCTTATGCTAAACATGTGCATTATGAATATGATGAGGGTTAATCATATCTAGATTCCTTACATGTTAATGTAATAAAGGAATGTTCTTAATGTTAATATAACCCTGCTATGATTGTTTATGAATATCTCCTAGCTCATTAATGCAATATTGTGTTGATCTGGTGTATTATATGTAAGTGATGTTGTTGAGCCTTGCTATAAGGCATGGAATGATAATGATGATCTTATAGGGAATAGTGATGGTCTTGATGACCTTTGGGCATGGTTGAACCCTGAATGATGTGTAATTCTCTTATGTTGATAAGGGTTGATACCCTGTGATATTGTAAAAATGATTTATATCTTATGATAGTATGATGACCAGTGTAGCCTCATGAATGGCAAGTGAATAGTACCATGTGATGATTAGATGAGAAATTACATTTAACACGTTTTATATCTTTTGAAGTTGTGATATTTATATGCTTGTTAGAAGTGAATTAGGGTTTATATGTCCACTTGTTTGATGCAGCCTTAATTCACCCAATCACCATAACTAATTAAGTGAAATTATAATCATGTAGTGCCATGTGCCATAGATCCATCTGAGTGTCAAAACTTTCCAGATGGTGAAACGAGTATTCCTACGGGACACTTAGAGCACATACTGATGAGTATGCAGGGTGCTTGACATCCTAAATTTAGGTGTTTAGGGAGGATGACTGCGGTCATACCTAGCCCTCAGTTTGAGAATGGCTGCGGTCGTGTCTCAGTAATTATATATGTGATGAGATTGGAGGACAGCTACGGTTGTACCTCGGATGGTAGTGTATGCGTACCCACCTCCTTTCACTAGTGTCATGACCTGTACCATGAATGGACTAGGCTGTTAGCAGCTTGACCTTAATTTGTCGTTGTGGCAGACCCGTACTAACGGGGGAGAAGAAGATCTTAGGTGTCGGGCTCTTCCTAAATCTTATATGGCACTGATTTCGACTTAGTATTGGTCAGTTGGATTTTGAGTGTTATCCTCAAATTCCTCAGGACATAATAAAAGATGTAAGACAGTCGTGTAGCATATCTTTTTATGGTTATACACAATGCTTCATATTGGATGATAACCCTTGTTTACTTTGTTTTTATTGAGATCATGTTTAGTACAATAATAGATAATAGATATGCTTATGTTGTAGTTATGCTCATGTTGTAAACATGCTTATGTCGTCAAATATACTGACACTGATGGTTAAGATGATTCTGCTAGCTATGTTTAATATTGCTAACCATGCCTATGGAATTATAGATGCTTAAATTGCTAATCATGCATATGCAGTTAATTGTGCTATGATGTTAGTTCTACTTATGATATAGATCTATTCCCTTTATTTGAGATGCCAATATTGATAGCCATGTTATGTTACTATACATATTCATGATTTTAGGGATGCTTATGCTACTAGATTGCTTTTGATGTTAGCAAGGAATATGATGATAGTCAGATTAATGATAATGATTGTTATTAGATGCAATTTGATGATATTTGAGTAGATATCTATCTAGAGAAATGAATTTATTTGTTATCTATATATGCATTGATGATCATACTTGTTGCTAAGATTATTTTCTTAATCTGTTTAGTATACTTGAATTGTTCAATCTGTTCAATTGATTATTAAATACTCCAACTACTTAGTTATCTACTATTTAAAATGTTATAATTAATAAGCGTTGTTGGAGGTTATATCTCTTGCTGGGATATGGGTCTCACCCTTGTGCTTCGCCACATTTTTTTAGGTAATCGGAAGTGACAAAAACAAACATGTGGTAGCTAAGAGGAGCTATAGTAATGAATCTTTGAGAAAGTTGATTAGATGTCTAGTGTGTCCTAGAGTCATCCCTGTACTCTCAGGTCCAGGTAGGAAAAATTTGTATATGGTGTTTTAAATGAATCAAAATTTTGTTAGCATGTTAATACTTGTTTGTGTGATATATATGAATATTGTTCTCCTATGTATATATGTTGTGGATAAGGCGATAGAACAATTTGTATCAAATTCTTGGCATAGTATGGATAAAAGAAAGATGTTGGGATCTTATGTAAATGTTTATGAGAAGGTGCTCACGTTGAAATCGATTTTAATTTACCCATATTTTTGGGTATGTGATTAATTAATGATGGATTGTGCTTTATGTTTTGAGTAATTTGTTTAATCTAACAGGTTCTCACAACTATAGTCAGTAGCACAACACCGGAAGGCAGAAAAACTCCTAAAGCAACATCACAAGAAGAGGGTGAATTTGTCCCCTCTACCAGGGGTTCAAGAAGATAAGTATCTAAAAGACAGTGGGAGTGAGCACCATCTTAGATACAACAAATAGCTTCGAGGCCCTCTCCAACTCAGATAAGGAAGTGGAGGAAATGTTGAAGTAGACTGTAAAAGAAGGAGAGGAAAAGGTAAAGAAGAAGGAGCCAGGAAGGTGTACCAGGTCAAACAAAAACCTTTGATATGTCCATGCTTCTATGGAATATTAAAGGTGGGGTGTGACAAGGACAAAAAGAAGGAGATCCCAGAGTGGGTTGCATCCAGTGGGCATTCTCTTATTTCATTGGTGGAAACTAAAATAAGGATGCATAATAAGGGCAATATTAGGTATTTGTTTCCTCAAGGATGGGAACATATATCTAAACTACAGTGTTCGAAGCTTGCTAGAGTGTGTGTTGCATGGAAACCATCTGCATGGCAAGTTACTATGATACAGATGTCAGATCAACATATTAGAGTAGACTATAGAAATAATGGGGGTTTGCACACGTGGGTGATAGTTGTGTATGCTCATAACGATGAAAAGCGTAGATTAGATCTATGATAGGAGCTTGTTGATATATCTAGATAGGTTCATCTCCCATGGCGATGATTGGTGACTTCAATAATGTCTGGTTACATGCAGAGAAAATGGGAGGGAGACCAATGTTAAATGCAGTGATCAATGCTTTCAACCAGATAATAGATAAGGATGGTTTGTTTGAGTTGTCCAGGATAGGTGGTGACATATTCACATAGAATAATAAAAGAAAAACAGAAGACATGATAGCTAGTAAGTTGGATAGAGCTTTAGTAGATGATGAATGGTTGAAAATGTTTCCTAATGTGTAGGTCAGGGCTGGTGGTTCTGAGTTGAGTGATCATGCCCCCATTTCTGTACAGATTGTAAAGAAGAAGCAGAAGAGGAGGCCCTTTAGATTCCTCAATTACTATGTTGATTGGAAGGGATCTAGTGACGTTGTTAAAGAGAGCTAGATGATACATGTGACAGGGAACCCGATGTTTGTGTTTGTAAAGAAAATGACAAATACAAAAATTACACTCAAGCAGTGGGCTAAAGAATAAGTCAATATCTGCATTATGCTCAAGGAAACAAAGTAGGAATGTAGGGAGATCACAAAATTACTACTACGTGACCCCTTGAATGAGGAACTGATAAGGAAGGATAACAAGATGAAGAAGATGCTAGAGGACCTAAAGAAGGTGAAGGAAAAATTCCACTAGAAGAGGAGAAGGAAAAAGTGGATGGAGGATGGCAACAAAAACACCCGGCTCTATCACACAGTTGTTAAGAGAAGGGAGGCTGACAATATTGTTATCGAGCTTATTGATGTAGGTGGCAATGTGGTCAACAAGCAAGAAGACCTAGAGGAACAAACCCTTCAGTTCTATTAGTCTTTGTACAATAAGGATTTTGGAGAGGAACTGGAGGCGTAGGAAATAGATTGGAAATTCAAATTGATGAGCACCCACAACAACATTCTCACAAGGGACATAAATGAGTAGGGAATTAAAGAAGTATTGTGGAGTATTGGGAGCAAAAAATCCCCGAGTTCTGACGGGTTTAACGCTTACTTCTATAAGAAGACATGGCAGATCATCAAGGAGGACCTGATTGCATATGTGAGATGGTTTTTTACTAGAGGAAATATGGTTAGACAGGTCAACTATTCTTTTCTTGTGCTTATTTCAAAGAAGAAAGTGACTGCATCTCTTGCTAATTTTAGACCCATTGCATGTTGTTTTGTCCAATATAAAATCATTACAAAGATTTTGGCTCTTAGGATGATGGCAGTGCTCCCCTACCTCATATCTGTAATCTAAGGTGCTTTTGTGGTGGGAAGAGGTATTAGTGATTGTGCACTATTAGCGGGGGAATTCTTGCAGGATTACAATGTAATGAGAGGAACCAGGAAAGTTTGTCTAAAGCTAGATGTGTCTAAAAACTATGATAGTTTCAGATGGGACATATTGGTCGATCATGAAGCACATAGGATTTAATGAACAGTGGATTGGATGGATGAAACAGTGTGTTCTCTGCCCTTGTGAATGGTACCTCTGCAGGCATGTTTAAAGGAGGAAATGGACTACGTCAGGGTGATCTGCTTTCTCCTCTCCTCTTTGTGATTTTGATGGAGTATTTTACCCAAAATATGTAGGGAGAAGAAAGAAGGAATCTCATTAAACCGTACACAGTACATGGCACTATAGTAATTACTCATTTGATCTTCGTAGATGATGTGTTGGTCTTTGTGAAAGAAAAACAAAATACTTTGGGACAGCTAAGGGAACTTCATATAAACTTTGGGGAGCAG